>OZ030009.1:118780113-119312613 GCA_964023405.1 Apodemus agrarius | reverse complement strand
CTATATATGTATATTCATCTATCTATCTTAAAATATAACATCCCAATATAACAGAAAATATGCAATGATCATCTTTTTGAGTCTGGGTTACCTCGCTCATAATAATGGTTTCTACCTCCATCTATTTACCTGCAAATTTCATTTCTCTTAACATCTCAACAATATTTAACTGTATAGATGCACTATATTTTCATTATCTGTTCATTAGTTGATGGCCATCTAGGCTGTTTCCAGTTTCTGTCTGTTATCAATAGAGCGGCCATGAACATGGGGGAACAAGTATCTTGGTATAAGCCAAAATGGTCTTGCTGGATCTTGGCAGATCTCTTTTTAGCTTTCTGAGAAATCCCCACAGGGATTTCTGAGGAACTGTCCTGGTTTGTGTGCCCACATGTGTATGCCCACATGTGTGTGCCCACATATATGTGCCCACATGTGTTTGCCCATATACGTATGCCCACATGTGTATGCCCACATGTGTGTGCCCACCAGAAATTAGTAAGTGTCCTCCTTTCCCTGCGTTCTCCCCAGCATCTGTTGCCATGTGTGTTATTTGTCTTGGCCATTCTGACTGGGTTAAGCTGAAATCTCAATTTTTTTCTTCCTTGGGGGAGGGACGAAGGTATGAAATTGGGTTGGTATAGAGATGTGCAGAATCCAGGAGTGGAAAGAATATTATTAAGATAGATTGTAAGGGGCTGGAGAGATGGCTCAGCGGTTAGGTACACTGACTGCTCTTCCAGAGGTCCTGAGTTCCATCCCCAGCAACTGTGTGGTGGCTCACAACCATCTGAAATGGGATCTGATGTCCTCTTCTGGGGTGTCTAAAGACAGCGACAGTGTACTCACATACATAAAATAAATAAATCTTTAAAAAAGATGTGTATTTTATAAGAAAAAATTTAAAGAAAACCCAGTAAACACAAAATAATTTATTATTACTATTACTACTACTACTACTACTACTACTACTACTACTACTACTACTAGTTATTATTATTATTGTGTGTCTGTACGTGCATATGTGCCATGACGTATGTGCAGCTGCCAGAAGGCAGTTTTGTGGCGTTGGTTCTCTCTTTCCATACCTTTGTGGATTCTGGGAACGGAAGGCAGGTGCTCAGATTGTGTGGCACGCCCCTCTACCTGCAGAGCCGTCTCCCTGCCCTTTGTCTTTTGTGTTTGGTTTGTCCCTCCATGCTGGAGGCTTTCCTAATGTGACAGTGATCCTGACCTGTCATTTCTAATAAAAAGAAGGTTGTTCTAACGAAAACAACTAAATGTTCCTAAGAATCTCTGTATACAGATGAGGTTTTATGCAGCAAGATTTATATCTTGTTGGGCAAAGGAAGCCGCGAAACATAATAGAGCAGCCTGAAAACATTATAGGGTAAATATGGGACTGCTCAGGATGCCCGGTGCTGTCACATAGCTACAAGAGGAAGGATGTGTGGCGGGTTACTAGAAGTGGTCACAAGAACCATCCCTGGGAGGGCGGGGATCTTCTATATTTGGACCACAGTGATGGTTATATAATCGTCCCCGTTTGCTGAAGTTGGCCTGGAGGCACATTCGGAATGCGTGCCTTTGGACTGTGTGTGGAATAAGGGAGTAGAGCGGTGGCTCCGAGTCGGTGGCAGTGAGCGTGACCTCGGAGGAGTCACAGTGCACACGGACAGGAGAAAGTCGGTTCTGGTAGCTGCCGTCAGTAACACCTAAACCCGGCACAGATTCTGAGTATCCTCCCTCAACAACAATAGGGGTGTGCGTTGACAGAGGTGTCGATGATATCAGTTTAGCCATTCCACATTACGAAAATTCGATATACATAGACTAATTGTCAAATAAAAATTAAATTAAGAAAGGCACAACCAAGCCTATGTTAGACGTCGTTGGGGTTTTTACGGGAACGCTTGCCCCCGATGCTCGCCATTGTCGAGGTAAAAGCCTGGAGCGCAGATGTTTGGCGGATCACTCAGCGCGGCTCTCCCGCCCGCCCTTCACAGTCCATTTCTCCAGACCTCGGCCTGCAGAGCGTGTGTTTCCTCCCGACATGACATGTCTGCTCACCTCTGCATATTAACATGTGGCCTTGCCCATGCCTAGACTGTCTCCTTTAAAACTGTCCAAACCTCCTTTTCTACAAAGCTTTTATGACCACTGAACCCTGAAGAATTACCGCGTCCTCTAGTTTTCTATTTTCTATTCTGCCGCTGTCAGTTATGGGGTCTTTCAAATGTGCTGCCCTGAGAAATCTTTTTTTTTTCTTTTTTACATCCTTTTATGATTTTAATTTTTTTATTGACATTTTGCTTCTCACGTGTGCATGTCTTTACGTCCTGGGAAAGATTAATTTTCTAAAGGGCTGGGAATATGTATTGTATATCTTTATATCTCTCCTAGTGTCCAATGGAACGCTATAAACATAGTTGGCGGTCAATAAATATTTGCTGAATGAGGGATAAGGCAATAAATCATGCAGAAAATTTAAGGAGAAGAGATTGGAGTTTTCGAGATAGAGAGGAGAAGGATTTTCTATGTCAGGGGGAACTGTGAGGGCAAAATCAACCAGAGGATATACTAAATTAGCAGGAGGCCCACACTCTTCCTAGCCTGCGTTTTATGAAGGATATGCATTATAATGAGATCAACACAATTTATAAAACTAATCTGTAGGACCTTTGGAGCTGCTAAGAATAATCTATAATTGGGTGGTGGTAATTTTAAATCCTAGTGGTTCCTGCATTTATTCCCATTGACTTAATGCCGGGAATCTTGACATTGTCCCAGGAGGCAGCATCTTGTGCTATATACAGATCCTTCATGTCATCCTTACCCCTTCCTGGTACCGTCAAGATAACAAGCACTCCTGCAATTTTACGTGGATCCGTGTCCTGCAAACAGCAGGAGTGAACTCAGCTGTAACACACGCTACACGTTATTATGCACAGCTTGTTAGAGTCTGATTTCTGATCTGCCATTTTCCCTAAGGAAGACAGACTTCTGGTGTGGCAAAAATAATATGGCCACTTCATTTTAAAGGACACACTGTTTGCAAGAACAACAGTAATAGCAGCAAAAGTAGGGCCTCAAATGAACCCGTCTGGAAATCACATATAATCTTTCTTTCACTTGCTCATCAGAGGAAGTGATTTATAACTAAGTTTTCATACCATCATATTTATTTTGTCACAGAGAGAATGAATACATGGTCAGAAACTGGGCGCCACACGTACCCACTCAACTTGCGGTAATGAGGGCTGTTCTTACCAATTTACTTTACTGCCTGACAGATGAGAGGGCTGTTCGTTTTTATCACCGATGCCTATACCTATAACCCTTCTTCCTACTTGATGACTACCAGTGCTACACACACACACACACACACACACACACACACACACACGTCTCAGGAACTATAATTATTCATCTTTCAGGAGGCACAGACCCTGTAATGGATGAACACAAAAGCAGTTTTAGGTTAATCTCCTGAGTGGAAAGCTAATCTGTCTTTATTAGAGGGATGGAGGATTGGCATTCAATGGATGAGTTGTATCAGGGAAGGTGGCGTAGATGCATTCAGGCTTCAGACGCAAAGTACCGCTCTGGCGTTGTCTCGCGGAAGATGAGACCTGGTGTGTTTAGTTCATCTGACCACACCATGATTTGGGAACTATGGGGCCTGTCCTGGGACCTTATCATGTTGCCATGAGCTATAAATTACTCCTAGATTCATGCCACCAGGACTGCTGTTATAGAAGCCACTGATTTCATAATGGGTTTGCAACCTCTGGTTGATCAAGACGCTCGAGTTGTAATTTCATTAATGCAGGGTGCTTAAGATTTCCCCTGCGATATGTATCTGGCTTTCTGAGAGACCAGCTCAGTGCCGTGCACTCTGCCCTCATGCCGCGTGCTCTGGCAGCCAGCACTGTGGTGTTTTTTTTTTTTTTTTTTTTTTTTTTTTTTTTTACAATCTGTTCGGTAGCATTCTGGTGATTTCCACTAACCGGACTTGTTTACCAACTGAAGCATTTGAATGGTACTCGAGGTAAGTAATGAGGCGGGTCTGCCAAGGGCCTTCTGCTCTCATCTGTTAAGTCTCTTCAGTGTCCAAAGGGAACAGACACATAATCCAGCCGAGAGAGAAAGAGAGAGAGAGAGAGAGAGAGAGAGAGAGAGAGAGAGAGGGAGGTACATGCACAACTTGTGTGGTGTGGGTGGGGTGTAAGCACCGTGGTGTGGTGAGAGTGTGTGTCCTGTGGAGGTGAGGGGATAAGTCTGTGGAGTCGGGGTTTCTCCCTCTTTATGTGGACTCCAGGATGGATGGAATTGCCAGGCTTCGGTGGCAAGCTCCTCTACCCATGGAGCCATCCGAGCTCTGAGAGGAGTTCCTTGTAGTGACCTCACTCGTTTCATGGATAGTTATGGATTCAGAGCTAAGGAGAAGAGCTGGTGTTCCCCACCCTTTTCCTCTTTCCCCTCCCTGGAGTGGGTAATTATTAACAATGAGTACCGCCAGGCCTCTACACCGTCCTTCCATGTATCCGGTAAAGCGTGACTCTTAAACTTGAATAGTTAACCAAATATATTCATGTATAAGAAACTCCCAATTTCATAAAGCCAATTTACAATGGTAAGGTCTTACCCCAATATTTCTAACCTCCAAAACACCAGAATACGTCTGAGGTCATTTGCATATCCATGCCTCCTGCCTCCTTTCCTGCCACGCCCCACTTGTCTGGTCCACCCAGCCTCCCTCTCTCTCTGCCCCTCTGTTCTCTTAGCTCCTCCTCCTCTCTCCCCTCCAATCACTGACCTCTCACCGCCTCCGTGGGAATGGATAGGAAATATCTTGCAACACCTCCCCTCCCCTCCCCTCCCCTCCTGTCCCCTCTCCTTCCTTCTCCTCCCCTCCCTTCCCCTCCCCTCCTGTCCCCTCTCCTTCCTTCTCCTCCCCTCCCTTCCCCTCCCCTCTCCCTTCCCCTCCCCTCCCCTCTCCCTTCCCTTCCCCTCTCCTTCGCTCCCCTCTCCCTTCCCCTCCTCTCCCCTCCCTTCCCCACCCCGGCTTTCTTTTCTATGTCTTTTCTGCTCTTTTGCTTGCTATCTTGACCCAGCAAGGCTGCAGCTCTCCAGTGCCTTGACCTCTACTTTCCTATAGTTTCTATTACTAGGGTCAAACTCCTTTCTCGAGACTATGGTTGGCTTACCATCTCTAGAGGATAGCATCTTTAAGACGTTCTTTCAATGCCCATGGATGGGGCAGGTTCTGTAGAAGAGGCCCTGGAATAGAGGCTGTGGATGAGCAGGAGGCCCGCGCTGTCACACTCTGCTCTGCTCCGCCGTGTTCCATGTCCGCAGGCTGCTTTGAGGGGAGCAATGGTACGCTGCTGTCCCACTTACCACTCGTAGCACAACATTTCTGTCCTATAAAGGCTGTGTAATACAGCAAGTTCCAGGAGTGCCTTCAGTCTGTATGCTCCATGCTTCAAAACACGGGCATCCGAGTTCCTTAGCCACATTCCAGACCACGTGTCTCAAGTAGTAGTAGTTTCACAGTGAGCCAGGAGGTCAGGGCTCAGGTATGACTTTCCACTGCGCACTGAAAGTCGGCCTCCCCTGATGTACGGAAGTTAAGGCTTTTGTTGAAGAAATGGGCACATGAGATGATTGCCCCGCTTTCAGTAAATATATACGAACTGAAAAAGATGAACTGTGGGTCTGGGCTGGAGAATGTGGGTCAGATACCAAGACTGGAAACTAGTCCTGAAGCAGTCTGGTGAAGAGAGAGAGGAGAATGCTGTGCTCTCCTGCATGTATGTAAACATGCATACATGTAGAAGTCTACACGACTCCCAGCGTACATAGGTCTGCATTCCTTCACTGTAGCACATGTGCCAAGTCTTCCCAAGAGTTGATGATCCTCAAGGACAGTCATTAATAATAGGCTGTCAACGTGGGTCTCAAAGTCGGCCACCGTACCTGCTGCAGTGATTGACAAGATCTAGAACCATCTAGGAGACAAGTCTATGGTCTTACCTATGATCGAGTTTCTAGGCTGGTTGATGTGGAAGACCCACCCTAGATATGGATGGCACCATCCCATGGGCTGGTGTCCCAGCCTGAATAAAAGAAAAAAGTCAACCAAGCACCAGTAGTCGTAGCTGTCTGCTTCCTGGTCATGGATGCAAAGTGACCAACTGATCCACAGGTCTGTCACCATGAGATCGAGACCACAGTAGTCTGCACCTTTGAACTATGAGCCAAAGGAAACCTTACCTGTCATAAGTTGTTCCCGTGAGGTATTTGTCAAAGAATGGAGAAAAATAAGCAACATGCTGTCTCATAGTAGGTACACAGTAATACTTACCGTGTGAGTGGATCGGAGATGTAAATTTCCCGGAGGACCTTGCACAGACACCCTCGGGGAGAGGCTGCTTTTCTCTTTATTCCTTCCTGAGTGTGAAATATTGAGCCCATTCATCATCCTAATTAAAATTTAAATGTATTTTCTAATCTTAGGCATATTCAGGAAGTGTTTTGTTTCGTTGTCAGACTTCAAAGGGACTGCTTTTATTTTACCTCTGGTTACATCGCTCTGTGAGTTAAAGGGACATGCTTCTCTGAGTATTTAGACCTATCACCGTTTTCTGGCGTGACTGTTCCACTTAAACTTTTCCATACCATTTGCTACCACAAGGCACACTATCTTTCTCTTCTCTTTCTGCTCGGGCGAAGTCTGCTCTGCAGTGGCTCTAATGGTGCCCTCAGAGGACTCTGTCTCCAGGCCCCAGAAGCTACACTCCCCGTCAGACCTTGGCTTTGAAAAGACCATTTTGCTATTTTTCTTTTTATAAAACATGTTTATTGTATATATTCTAAGGGGAGGTAAAAGCAGAAATAAGATGCTAATGTGTTATAGTTTCTATCACTAAGCTAGAAACTACTTTCTCCCATCTTCCCCCGTCCATTAGAAAATTATCTTTTAAAAACAGTATTTCTTTACCTTTACCTACAAAAATTATTGCCCTGTTCTAACTCCATTATGTTGAACTTGAGAGCTGCTTTTTGACTCATAGGCCTTTTGTGGCTGTTTGGTACATAATTTTCCTTAATTTTACTATTATTTAATTTGTGCCAAGTAAAATTTAGGTTTAATCTTGCCACATGAAGATATTGTAGCACTTTTTGGTCTGTTGGCGTGCTGGTTAGTTTTTGTCAATTTGTCATGAGCTAGGGTTACCTGGAAAGAGGGAATCTTGGAATTACTGCCATCAGGTTGGCATGGCCATTTCTGCAGGGCATTTTCTTGATTAATGATTGACAGTCCACTGTCAGGGGTGTCACCCTGGGTAAGTGGTTCTAGGGCTTATAAGGAAGCAGGCTGAGCAAAGCTATAGGACACAAGCCAGTAAGCAGGGTTCCTCCATGATATCTGTTTCAGTTCCTGCCTCTAGGTTCCTGCTTGAGCTCCTGCCCTGGCTTCTCTCAGTGGTGAGCTGTACTGTGTAATCAAGCCCTTCTTCCCCAAGCTGTTCTGCCCACAGTTATCTGTCACAGCAGTATTAGGTAACTGGTATGGCTGGTTTGTTTTGGGGATTCATTTAGCATAAATATCAAAGCTAGTTGACATGTCTTTGACTCCCTGGACATAGGAATTACCATATTAACAAGGTAAAGGCAATGATGTAGGCAACAGCCAGGCTATTAGGTTCCCCAAGCAGCCTTCTTAATGGAAATACATTAAACACCAAAGTCAAGATTCGTTGTCGAATTGGTACAGAATTCAGGACTTCTCAGAGGTGAGATGGAAAGTTACAGTAAGGTCCCATATGTCAGGGAAGCCCTGGGGAAGCAAGCCCTGACTTCACGCTCCAGCTGGGCAGAGGCGGAGCCACAGGGACTAGGTGATAAAGCAGATAAAGCTTGGCTCCTCTGTCAATGGACCCTCCATAAGTCAGGGCAATCAAACCAAGAAAGCAAAACCAACCATGACAAAGACAAGACAAAACAAAGCAAAATATTAAACTAAACCAAACCAAACCAATCAACCAAACCAAACCAAACCAAACCAAATCAATCAAACCAAACCAATCAATCAAACCAAACCAAACCAAATCAATCAAACCAAACCAATCAATCAAACCAAACCAAACCACATCAATCAAACTAAACCAATCAAATCAAACCAAACCAAACCACATCAATCAAACCACATCAATCAAACCAAACCAATCAATCAAACCAATCAACCAAACCAAAGCAAACCAAAGCAAACCAAACCAAATCAATCAAACCAAACCAATCAATCAAACCAAACCAAACCAAACCAAACCAAATCAATCAAACCAAACCAATCAATCAAACCAAACCAAACCAAACCAAATCAATCAAACTAAACCAATCAAATCAAACCAAACCAAACCAAACCAAATCAATCAAACCAAACCAAACCAAACCAAACCAAACCAAACCAAACCAAACCAAACCAAACCAAACCAATCAATCAAACCAATCAATCAAACCAAAGCAAAGCAAAGCAAAGCAAAGCAAACCAAATCAATCAAACCAAACCAATCAAACCAAGCCAATCAATCAAACCAATCAATCAAATCAAATCGAATTATACCAAACCAAACCAAACCAAACCAAACCAAACCAAACCAAACCAAACCAAACCAAACCACCATCCCATTCCCCTGAGTTTTCTTTTTTAAAAAGCAAGGTCTTATTCTGTAGTCCAGGGTGACCTGGAATTCTTTATATAGCCCAGGCTGGCCTTAAGCTCTTGGTGGTCCTCCTACCTTGGCCTCTGCAGTGCTCACAGGAGTGAGCCCCCCTTCTGGGTTTCCCCCTGATGACTCATGGCCATTAGCTAGTCAGAGAATATGAATTTGAAAAGGACTGATAAGTCTGTAAAAGTAGACAAAAAAAATGTAAAAGTAGCTCATATTATACAGTATTTTCTTTATATGATACCACCTACATTTAATTAACAAACATAACTTTATATACTGTTGAATATTATTGAATTTTGTCAGCCAATAGATATGTACCTAATTAAGTTCCAAATGCTTAAAGACATTTTTTTTTGTAATCAAAATAAATGTGCTGGAAAGATACCAGGTTATATTCTAAATACAATGGGTAAATTGTAAAAATTACAGGGATGTGTTTTGAAAAGCAGAATTCCAGCAAGAGAGATGCTGGCCCCACCAAGGCACAGTTCAAACTGAGAACGATCCTTTACCCTTGCGTTGCACCCCTCCCCTCCCCCCAACACATTTCCTATTTAGCTCTTATTTCTGACACACACACACACACACACACACACACACACACTTTTAAATTCAAGGGAAAGTGTGAAAGATATGTAGAGAAAGAAAGCCATTTAACAGACATGAATTTAAACACGGTTGTGTGGTGTCTTGTCTCCCGTGGCCTTCCTCACCACCCTCTGATCAGCAGCACCCCTGTCAGCCATGGCAGGGTGGAGAGCTCCTGCCAGCTTCCGGGGGCAGGGAGATGGTTTGCTTGAAGCCACCAATTAAGGTCTCGATCATCCACATTAGCACTTCCTGCAGTCAGTGACGATTGTCACCCCTACACCCAGCTCACTTCCTGTCAGATTCTTCCTGTTTTTTTTCTAACTTTGTGAGTGACACTTTATAGCTGGTAATTCTATTATATTTATTAGCAAATTTCATTGTACTTTATTTACTCCTCCCCCCCCCCAGACAGTCTTGCTAAGCAGCTCAGACTAGCTTTGATTATACAGTCAATCCATGTGATTCAGTCTCTCAGGTCCTGGGATACATGTGTGTCCCACCTTGCTTAAGTTCAATGTTTTCCTTCTAATAAATGTGTTTATTCTTGTTATTTGTCTTATATTATAAAATAATATTCACAGCATATACACAGACTTTTTGTGTTTGGTAATTAGGAAATAATGTAAACATTTTACATATTGATGATATTTTGTTTGTGATGTTTAAGTATTTAGTTTAAAAACTGGTTAAGAGATAGGCTTAACATATGACATGTTATATATTATTTAAAATTAACTGAAAACAGTCTTCCATTTAGCATTTTCCCATGCAAAATAGCTGATGTTTTAGGAAGGAGCTACTGACGCCCAGATTGTATATTTTCATACCATTAGTCAAAATAAATGTAAAAGGATTAAAGGACAAGAGTGAAATACAGAGATGGTGGGGTGCTAACAAGCCGGATTCCAGCCACAGGCTACTTATAACAGACCACATATACCACAAACGTGTCTAAAGATCTAAAACCAAACCCAAACATAGATGTGTAAGAAGAAATAATCAAAAGGAGGTACAAATGATTATAAAGCAATAAGAAAGAGAACCATGTTATAGCTTTTAATCTGTATAACCACATCTTAACATTTTTAATTTGCGCTAAAGATATAGCAAATCTAAACTTTGTACACAAATTAATGTAATTTAAAATATGTAAATAAAGTGAAGTAAGGAAGCAGATGAATATGAGGGGAAAATGATAATTCTACTACAGGAGTCTCTGTAGTAGTCATGGGTCAGCTATTAAAAATTAGTTAAAACTATGGAACATTGTAATTGAAGAACCAAGCTTGATCTAGTGAGCCTTCCAAATTGGTAAGTTTCTGGCCTGGGCAGAGGCAGCGTGCCATGGAGCATGTGGGAGAGTGACCGTGGTGATCCGGAAGAAGAAAGAATGTGAAACAGATGGTAAGAGAGGTGGAAGCGAGGGCCGGGGACAAGCCGTGTCTCCTGTCACCTTGCCTAGCTGGACCTCACTCCCTTATTTCTTACCTACCATCGCCCAATAATCTGACGACATTTTGAATCCATCCAGTGATGAACCCGTCAATTAGGTAAGAGCCCAGGATCTGGCTATGCCCTGAGGGGCTGACATCCATGGCTCTGACATATGAAGTGTCTATTTCAGATCCAGATCATAATACGAGGGGATGGATAAAATTTGGTTAAATCAGTGTGAAGTTAGGTGTGGTCTGATAGGACCAATTTCCACTTGGAAGAATGAGAAGCGGCTGTTGGAGAGTAGCCTTGGCCCCACAGCAAGCTGCACACCAGCCTACACAGCCTGCATGTGGCACCTCGTCCCATACAGCAGCAGCCACAGCAGCCAGTCAACAAATGGAACCTAGAGGAGGTCCCCAACTACCCAAGCAGCAACAACAGCAAGGGGTGATTACCCATGGCAAAAACCCAAGCTGGAGAATAACTCAGTCACTGGACTAATTCTTACCAATTAGCCACAAAGGAGACCAGGCCATTTGCAAAGACAGAAATGGAGAGCATTATATTAACCCAAATAAACCAGATCCGGAAACACAGTATTGTATCTTGGGGAACATAATGGGAGAAATGATATGAAAATTGTACAGGGTTTATTTGAGAAGAGGAAGGAGATGGGGCAGTGGTGGGTAGGGTGGGAAAGGGGAGAGTGAGGTCGGGCAACAGGGAGTGATATGACCAAAGCTTGCTGTATGGATATATGAAAACACCGCAGTGATAGTCCTTATTCTACACAACTGACGTGTACTGGCAAAGAATTCCTAGAGATAAACATAAAGACAATATTAATGCAGGCAGAGCTGCTATTGGTGGTGGCTACTCTTAGTACATTGTCAACTTGTCTGCATTAGGATTCACACAGGAGATGTGTAACGGATGCCTGTTTTAAGAGAGGATGAACCTAGGAAGTGTGGCCCTCCTCCAATGCAAGCACCGTTGCCCTGTGGGCTGGAGGTTGAGATGGAATCACAGCAGGGGATGGGGAAAGTGTCAGGGTTTCGGCATCCCGGCATCCCACCTTCGATGCCTCCTTTCTGAGTTAGTGTGAGCTTCTATAGCATGCCTCTTCCACTGTGGTGGGCTGAACACCCTGAAACTGTGAGCCAAAATGAGCCAGAAAGTATCTTTTCTTCTTTAAGCCATGTCTGCCGCATACTTTGTCACAGCAATGTGAAAGTAGTTAGCACACTATTGGAAGAGTTATTCTAGGCCCCACTCAAGTTCAAACAGCAATTGGAAAATGTACATTCAAACCACAATAAGATACAGTCTCACACTCACTAGAAGGGAGAAAATCTACATGTTGGTCAATAGCAATGCCGGGATATAGGTCATAGAAGATCCCTCATATGAAGCTTGTCCTAAAAGATATGCTTTGAGGAAATATCTTTAAGAAGTGAGGATTAGGAGAGTGAAGTGTTGAAGTCGCCCACAATTATTGTGTTAGGTGCAACGTGTGCTTTGAGCTTTAGTAAAGTTTCTTTTACGAATGAGGGTGCTCTTGCATTTGGAGCATAGATGTTCAGAATTGAGAGTTCTTCTTGGTGGATTTTTCCTTTGACCAGTAAGAAGTGTCCTTCTGTGTCTCTTTCGATGACTTTTGGTTGAAAGTCAATTTGATCTGATATTGGAATGGCTACTCCGGCTTGTTTCTTGAGACCATTTGCTTGTAAAATTGTTTTCCAGCCATTACTCTGAGGTAGTGTTTGTCTTTGACACTGAGGTGTGTTTCCTGTATGCAGCAAAATGTAGGGTCCTGTTTACATATCCAGTCTATGTCTTTTTATTGGGAAATTGAGTCCATTGATGTTAAGAGATATTAAGGAATAGTGATTATTACTTCCTGTTATTTTTGATGTTATTTTTTAATTCATGAAATTTTAGGCAAATGGTTGGAACTGGAAAATATCATCCTAAGTGAGGTAACCCAATCACAAAAGAATACACATGGAATGCAGTCACTGATAAATGGATATTAATTAGCCCAGAAGCTCTGAATACTCAAGACACAATTAACATATCAAATGACTCCGAAGAAGAAGGAAGGAGAGGGCCCTGGTCCTGGAAAGTCTTGATGCAGCATTGTAGGGGATTACCAGGACAGAGAAGTGGGAGGGGGTGATTAGGGAATGGGCGAAGGGAAGAGGGCTTATGGGATTTATGGGGAGGGGGGAACCAGGAAAGGGGAAATCATTTGTGATGTAAACAAAGAATACAGAAAAAATTGTGAATGGGAAAAAAGTGAGGATTATCATAAAAATCTGGATGATAGTTATTTGTGGGCAGGAAGTGAAGGGAGGGGCTGGATAAACATTCATTAAACTGTCTCTGTGTTTGCGTGTGTTTTCATAGGGATGTTATATTTCACACTGAAAGCAGTCCATGAAGACAAGGACTGGTGTCAGCTACACAGAAAATGTCACCTTGACTCTTCTTAGGTTAAACGTTTCTGTCATCCCTTTGTGTTTTTCCTACTGAACACTTCCTTTAGCGTCTCCTCCAGCATCAGAAAGAGTTGACTTGTCAAATCCAAATGGCTCCTTTTCTACAAACTTCAAGATGGAGGGGCTGAGAACCCAAGACGCTTTAATCTAACAACCCTCACTTTGACTACTATGGTCTAAGATCAGTTAAGTCTCACAACTTAAAAGGTCAGGTTGCGACTTTTAGAGCTGTTTACTTTTGTCTAGCCTGATTTTTTTTCCCTGTAAGTCATGTTGTGTGTCCTAATGTGCATATGTGTTTTCTGAATCATGGTGAGATTTTTATCTTACATTCCTTTTATGATGATTTCAACGTTTTTTAAGAAAACTTGAAGAAGATGAAGATGAAGTCACTTATTTCGTCGTGATAATTACCAGGCTTATTAGGGTGCTGTCTTGCCACGCCTCAGTTTCTGTGGAAGATGCTATAGTAATTTATTAAGTCGGTAACTAAAAGCTCGCTTTGCTTGGCTGTAATGAATCACGGCAAACGTCTCTCTATGCCTACAGACTTCCAGGACCATCTGTCTTCTATTTGAATTGCATTTATGCTGTCTGACTTCGTGCTGTACGGCCGCCGAGCCCAAGGCAGCTGTCGCTGGCTGCAGGTTTATTCTTGAATCTCTCTCTAATCCAACACCATGAACTCTGCTGTGCGTTTCCATCTTTGAACCTTTCAAAGGGCTTTTTCTCTGATAACGGTTCTCTCGGTTCCCTCCCCTTCTCTCTCTCTTTATTTACATATCACTTTTCATAAAAAATAAGCAACACAGCATCTTCAATACCAATGAGCCATAGCCATAGCTCGTGAAATCATGCCTTTATTCCACTAGCAAACCACTGTGCACTTCATAAGCCCCCCCCACCCCCCTCCCCCCTCCCTCCTCCCCCATGCCCCGCCCCGCCCCCCATGCCCCAGCCATTCCTGCTACCCCAGAGCACACTTGGTATCTCTCAGGCTTCCTTCTTTGACTGTTATGGACTGGCTGACCTCACTGCTTTCTGGCCTGACAGCACCCCGTTTGAGGCTCTCCTCCTGCACCCCTTCACCTCAGTTTTTTTTCTTTCCCTGTTTTCACAAGTCATAAATGTCCTTTGATTAAAAAAAAAATCCTAAAAGTACCGCCCCTCCCCCCCTTCTTAGATTACTTGTGTTTTTCTTCCTAGTACTCAGGACGAGCTGCCCGCTGCTCAGGGCTAGAATAGCGCCTGCCCATGCTTGGAGTTCGGTGGAGATCTGTGGGGTGAACCGAGCAAGCCACGGCTGTGCAACCGCTCTATCAGAACCGCAACCCTTCCCCTGCATCCTGGCTGCGTGACTCATCCTGCGCTGCTTTTGGCTCCTGTGACACGTTGTCTCAGCCTTTGTGGTGCCACCGTCTGCATCTACCCCCCCTTTTCCTGTGCGTCCCAACTGCTGTCCATCCTAAGGCTCAGTTAACAATAGTTAGCAGCATTAACTATATGTGTGTAGTGCGCGTGAGCGTGCGTGCATGCGTGCGTGCATGCGTGTGTGAGTGTGTGTGTGTGTGTGCGTGTGTGTATGTGTGTGTGTGCATGCACACACATGTTTCTTTCATCCAACTAATGACCTAAGGGTTCATTCACGTTGTAGTGAAACAATGGGATTTTCTTCTTTATAAAGTCTGGTTTGTCATGGAATAAAAGCTATATTTATTTATACATAGAAGGATTTTTCACTTTCTAATCTTTTTATCTATTGACACTGTTTCAATGAAAATGGTATGACCGTTTTAAATGTTCACTGTACACACACACACACACACACACACACACACACACACCAGGCCTGTATGGTGGCATGCTAGGTATGGCTAATGGTGAATTTTTCTCCCACAGCACCCGCATAGCGCTTTCTGGTAATATGGAAGACATCCATCAGGAGAAGGTTCCCAGCACCCAAGTTTGCCTGTTCACAAGCCTGTGTGACTCCAGACCTGGGGATATAATATCCTCTACTGGCCTGCATGGGAACTGCATGAACATGGTACCTATACAGACAAGGTGGCACATGTACATAAATGCACATAATTAAATTCAACCTTAAAGAAGAGAAAGTTGTATTTTGATTATGCCGTTTTCTTGGTTTTGTGTTTTTTAAACCTTTTTTGATTAATGTATCTTTTGATAAACTTGTATATATAATTGTATATAAATGTGTATACTTATATATACATATATGCACATACATATACATATATATAATATGTATATATATAAGTGTATATATGTATATATTATTATGTAGTTATTTTCCTTGGTGGTATCCTTGTATGCTTATCTTTCTTTTTTTAATAGAAATATTCCTTCCAGTATCTTCTGTAAACCTTAGTGGTCATAAATTTCTTTTGTAATGAAGAGCTTTTCTCCTTCAATTCTTTATTTTATTTTATTAATAAAATAAAATTTTCTGTCTCCAAGAGGATTTCCCCCTACATCCCCTCCACACCTTGCCAGGCTTTCCCACCCTCTGGGGTGTCAAGTGTCTGTCACTGAGGCCAGCCCAGGCAGTCCTCTGCTGTGTATGTACGGGGGCCTCAAATCAGCGGGTGTGTGCTGCCTGGTTGGTGGCTCAGTGTCTGAGAGATTCCGGGCTCCAGGTTAGTTGAGACTGCCGGTCTTTCTATGGGGACCTCTTCCTCATCTATTACTAGCATATATACTCTCTATTTACAACATATACTGGTGTATATAGTTTTCATTGGCAGTTGTGTCTTTCAGATCTTGAAATGTGTCTTCCCTTGCCCTTTTGGCTTTAAATGTTTGTACTGAGTAGTCAGGGCTTGTTCTGAGGACCCTGTTGTCTTTTTGCTGCTTTCAATATCCTTTCTTTTGGGCTGGAGAGATGGCGCAGAGGTTAAGAGCACTGACTGCTCTTCTGAAGGTCCTGAGTTCAAATCCCAGCAACTACATGGTGGCTCACAACCATCTGTAATGAGATCTGATGCCCTCTTCTGGGGCGTCTGAAGACAGCTACAGTGTAATTACATATAACAATAAATAAATCTTAAAAAAAATCCTTTCTTTTGTTTGTGTCTTTAATATTTTAACTATAATATGGTGTGGAGAGTTTTTCTTCTTATTCTACTTAGTACTGTGTAGTGTTCTTTGCCTGGCTGGGTATTGCTTTCTCTCTAGATTTGGGATTTTTTTTTCTGCGATTTTGTTGAAAATATTCTCTATGCCTTTGGCAGCGTTTTTCTCGTTCGATGCTGTAGATAGAAGATTTAGTCTTTTCATGCTGCCCCAAGCTCTCCTATGTTCCATTAAAAAAATCCCACTGACTTTACTGGATAATCCAATTCTTTATCCGTGTGCTGCTGTCTTCTGCAGAGTCCTTCTACTGGGAGGCTTTGCACCAAGGGCTCCATTCAGCTAACTCTGCTTCTCTGGCGTCATTTCTGTTTGATTTTTCATATTTTATCTCTTCACTGTGTTCTGTTTTCATGTCCTGGATTAATGTTCTTATTCTATTCAGCTTTTTGTTTTTGTCCCCTTAGAGCGAGTTCATTCATGTCTTTTTTATGTTATTTGGACATAGTTATAATTATTCTTAAATTCATTTGTCTGGGAATCATTCAAAATCATTCTCACTGGGAGTCATTAATACAGGATCAGTGAGTTTGGAGATTTCTTGTTTTTTTAAAAAATGTTTTTATTTCTGTAATGGGACTTGTACATCTGGAGTTAGTTTGTTTTTCTGATTTTTTTCTTCTTTTTCCTTTTTTAATAAATGCAAATCTCCTTCTCCTACAGAGGTATTTATAATGTTCATGAGAAGGTTAAATAATGTTAGGGTTGAAGCATCACTTTTCTCTGTGGGACTGGTATTTGGGACCACAAGTTCTATCCCAAGTCTTCCTATGATCATGTCCATCTTAGGTCAGAATGAGCCTTTTGCCAGGGTCTCCAGATTGTATTGTGAGTTGTGGGATTCCGTCTGCCTGTGGACAGGTAGCTCAGGCCTCCTCCCCAGGTCCCCAGCTTCTGCCACAGGGACCGCTGTGTTCCTGTGTGTCTTACCCTGGGCTCACAACTTCTTATGATTAACTTTATGCCACTTACATGGACCTCTTAGATAAAGAGGTAAAGTTATCGGAAAATGCCACCTCCTCAAATAAACAAGGTAAAAACTGGTCATAGTGATACAATCCCAGCACTGAGAGGGCTGAGGCAGGAGGATTGTGAGTTTGAGCCCAGCCTGGATCATGGCTAAAGAGTGAATTCAAAGATAACCTAGGCTACTCAGCAAGAACTTGTTTCACAAAACCAAAATCAAAACCTTTAAATAAAAAAGAACTACTAGAATATCTATGGGCATTAAGGTGAGTTTCACATTCATTGAAAACTTCCTACAAAGAAGTGCTCAAGTCCAAATGATTTTCTATTTTAAGAAGTACCTTTTTAATCTATAAATAAAATTATATATATTTATTTGGCACTCTGCGTTTCAACACATTTAAATTGTTTATTTGTCAAGTGAGAGTAAGCCTATCCTCAAACATTCTTGCTGTCTGTGCTGTCTTTTCTAATCCTTTCTTCTAGTTCTTTTGAAACAGATCCCCAAGTGGACAATAAATCTAACGTTTCTTTTCCATTTACAGGGTCACCGGAAGGAATCCTGATGGACATACGGCCTTCTGATTCCTCTTTCCATCCTGCTTTCAGCTGTAGATGTGAACGGTCAAAGGGTCGCCATGATTACTGTCTTGTTCAGGAAACCGGATGCCTTTCGTGGAAGGCGGAAAATACAGTTTGTACCCACCAGCCCTGGAATGGTCCCTCTGTTTAGCAGACGACACTGTTCCTTTATGTCCGGCATCACCCCCTCGCCCTGCTTCTGTGCTGCTGCTGTGTCCTGGAGGACCCTCTGCCTGGGTTAACCATCGCAAGGCTTCCTCCTCTCCTCAACCCCAACTCGAGCACACCCCGCTTCATTTCCCTTGAACCAGAGTCACTTCTGACCGGACTTTGGGCTTCTAAGCCTATCTCATATTTTCAACCCCATGTATTCTTTGACCATTGCCTTGCTGTTAGCCTTATTTTGTAGGTTTTTCTCTTTCTTTTTCTTTTTCCTTTCTTTTCTTTTTTTGAGCACCCAACAGGAGCAAAATCACAGCCGTTTCTTTTGATTCTGCACTAACAGTTTGGGAAAAGTCAGGAATTGATCATTTTTTGCTCGTGGCCTCTTAAAAAATTAAATAAGATCACTTCAAAACAAAGAATTTTATAATGGCCATAAGACAAATCTCCACAGGACAAGCTGGCTGCCACAGGGTAGCGTCTTTGAGCAACAGCGGAGGAGGAGCTGTGGTAGGAGAAGCAGCCGTGGTCCCCGATGAGCCTGCCTTGGATTCAGTTTGTGTTCTTGGGTAATTCACTTAATTCTTTTCGTAATTCTCTTATTTTCAAATGGCAGCATGATTGCATTGAAGAGTCACTACTTTTAGAAACCTTTAGTCCTTGGTAAATCAATCTTAAATTGTGACATTAAATTAGAGTAAGTTTTCTTTTCCTGTTTAAAAACAAGAGGTTATTTATTTGTTTATGGGCAATGTATCCTATTTTGAAAACAAACAAATGAGCAAAAACCAACAAACTTGAAAGGACTTTAAGTCAGTTTTCAGCATGCGTAAGATTTTACTCCCTGCCCCTCTAGTACCGGGACCCCAGTGCATGATGTCTGTTAGGTAAGTATCCTAACACTGAGCACTATCCTTAACCCCAAAGACTTTACTTCCTGAGTGGAAGAGTCAGGGCAGAAGGCGACTGAGAAAAGTGAGTGTGGAATTAAGTGGAGACAGCAGGGCCTGATGCCGTTTGCCTGCTGCAGATGGGCAGCAGGTCCAGCAGTCAACTCAGATACACGAGTCCTGTGTCACCACAAGGACAGACCACACCGCAGCTGAAGCATTTCTGCTCCTATTGATGTGTCGGGGAGGACAGTTCCTGCTCTAAGTTCATGCTCGCCAGGTTAAAAGGGAGACAGGTTTGCAGATGTGCAAGTGTGATGAAACAGTACACTTTTTTTTTTTGAGTCCTGTGTCACTACAAGGACAGACCACACCGCAGCTGAAGCACGGCTGCTCCTATTGATGTGTCGGGGAGGACAGTTCCCTCTCTAAGTTCATGCTCGCCAGGTTAAAAGGGAGACAGGTTTGCAGATAAGCCAAGTGCGATGAAACAGTATGCTATTTTTTTTTTTTTTTTGATATTTGTCTTAGGGTTTTACTGCTGTGAACAGACACCATGACCAAGGCAACTCTTACAAGGACAGCATTTAATTGGGGCTGGCTTACCGGTTCAGAGGTTCAGTCCATTATCATCAAGGTGGGAACATGGCAGCATCCAGGCAGGCATGGTGCAGGAGGAGCTGAGAGTTCTACATCTTCATCCGAAGGCTGTGAACAGAAGACTCACTGCCAGGCAGCTAGAATGATGGTCTTATTTCCCATGCCCACAGTCACACACCTAGTCCAACAAGGCCACACCCTCTAATAGTGCCACTCCCTGGGCAGAGCAAATACAAACCATCACCATATTCTTCAGGCATTCTTTGTTTGTTTGTTTAATGGCTTTCTATGTTCTCCTTTTCAACAGGAAAGAACTGATCTTTTGAAGTATATTAGTCGTTTTGGGTGGAGGTGGGGGAGATAGGATTTGAAAGGGACAGATAAGAAGTGTGGAGGACTCTGGAAATCAGTATGGCGGTTCCTCAGAAAACTGGACGTGATACTTCCGGAGGACCCAGCCATACCACTCCTGGGAATATACCCAGAAGATTCCCTAGCATGCAATAAGGATACATGTTCCACTATGTTCATAGCAGCCTTATATATAATAGCCAGAAGCTGGAAAGAACCCAGATGTCCCTCAACAGAGGAATGGATACAAAAAATGTGGTATATATACACAATGGAGTACTATTCAGCCATTAGAAACAATGAATTCATGAAATTCTTAGAGAAATGGATGGAGCTGGAGAACGTCATACTAAGTGAGGTGACCCAGTCTCAAAAGAATACCCATGGTATACAGTCACTGATAAGTGGATATTAGCCTAGAAGCTTGGAACACAAAGACATAAATCACATACCAAGTGAGGTCTGACAAGAAGAAAGGAGTGGACACTGGTGCTAGAATGGACCAAAACATCATTGTGGGGGAGTACAAGAACAGTGAGGTGGGAGGGGGTGGATGAGGGAGCAGGGGGAGGGAAAAGGGCATGTGGGACCTTTGGGGGTGGGGAACCAGAAAAAGGGAAATGAATTGTAAATATAGAATATATCCAATAAAAACAAAACAAAACAAAACAAACAAACAAACAAAAAAGAAGTGTGGAGGAGCAGAAGAACCAGGCCGTCAGACAGAAATGACACATTTTAACGGGAAGCAGGGGTAAAAGAGCAAGCTCCAGCCACGGAGAAGGGACCCAAGGCCAAAGTGGCAGAGCGGGCATTTTTTATGAAGTTAAGGAAAACTAACTAAACCTGGGACAAGGTGATAACGTGATTGCAACGAGTAATATCATTTTATCCGCACAACAGTTAGTAGCATCTTGTCTGTGTTTCCATTTCATATATACTATTTTTAGAAAAAAAATTAATTATCCTATTGTTAGTATGAGAGGATTTCTACCTTGAAGACACATGTAGCTATAACTATTGGCTTCTATTGAAGAAAATAGAATCAGCTGAAAACTTGTGGAAGGGTATGAATATCTAACTCAATAACGTCGGTGTTGGCATTTGTATGGTTAATGTGTATAAAATATTCATTCAGTTTTACTGAAATTACTAATGCACCTTAAAATAGTGAGGAATCACAAGTGTTGTCCATCAGTTAAAACTGCATAGCTATTTTCACTTTTATATTTGAAAATCTTTTATTTATGAATGTGTGTTTGCCTGTGTGCCTATATGTGTACCGGGTGCGTGCTATACCTTCAGAGACCAGAAGAGGCCTCGGAGCTGGAGTTACAGGCTCTTACCTGCTACCCAATGTGAGTGCTGGGTGCTAAACTCTGGTCTTCCGTAAGTGTTATTAACTGCAGAGCCATTTGCCAGCCTGTGGTAACTGTTTATTTAAATGATAATAAGTAGAGTAATTTTTCTTTTTTTTTCCTTTTTGTTTTTTCGAGACAGGGTTTCTCTGTGTAGCCCTGGCTGTCCTGGAACTCACTCTGTAGAGCAGGCTGGCCTCGAACTCAGAAATCCGCCTGCCTCTGCCTCCCAAGTGCTGGGATTAAAGGCGTGCGCTACCACGGCCCAGTGAGTAATTTTTCTTAAGACATGCTGTTGGCAAGTATGACTAGGCACAGCCCGTAGGGTCTACACTGCGGCAGTGCATAAAAGTCATCAAGAGTCAATCTATCCTTTCATTTAGAAATTCCACTTCTAGGAACTTATTCTTAGGCAACCACTTAGGACAATACTAAAGATTATCATTGGTATTTAAAAATTAGCTTTACAAACACAAAAAGCCAAACAAACAGCAGTATTTCTTTTAATACATTGTAATACTGTTCTGTGAATCCACTGAAGATGTCACAACAGAATTGTTGGCCTGCAGGGATGCACATGACATCTGATTTTTGTCTTAAGAGCAGGCGTCATTAACAAATACTGTAATTGTAATTGTTTTGTAATTGATTACCATAGTAATCAGGATAATGCGATACTGGCTTAGTAGAGGGTGATACTGGTCTAGGTATGGGGTGACACTGGTCTAGGCATGGGGTGATATTGGTTTAGGTATGGATGATACTGGTTTAGATGTAAGTTTAGATACAGATCAATAAAGTTAAAAAGAGACTAGAAGTAGATGGAGTTATATAGTCAATGTTTAAACAAAATGAAGTATTTGAGAAAAAATAAAAATAAATACCTTTTCACAAATACTTCTTAAAAAACAGATATTCATGTGAGAGGAGAGTTGTATTTTATTGTGGTGTCATACATGCAGTTTGGAGATTATACAAGATGAAGCTTGGGTCTAAACAGAAGCAATAAATAAAACCACAAAGCCTCTAAGAGAAAAACATGAGATAGTATCATTACAGTTTTGGGAGAGACAATGAACTTACACGCATGCTACAGCATGTTAACCATAAAACATAGAATAGATAAATCTATTTTATTGAAGATTAATTTATAAAAAGACCTCATTAAGAAAATGAAAATCATATCACAGATCAGGATTAAATCTTTCCAGCCCATCTATCTATTGAAATACTTGCTTCCAGAGTATGTCAATAATTTCACCAATCAAAAATGTCTGAGTTTAAAGACTGAGCAGAGATTTGATTCTTTGCAAGAAGGAGAAGGAGGAGGATGAGAAGGAGGAGGAGGAGGACGCGGATGAGGAGGATGAGGAGGACGAGGAAGAAGAAGAAGAAGAAGAAGAAGAAGAAGAAGAAGAAGAAGAAGAAGAAGAAAAGAAGCAGCAGCAGCAGCAGCAGCAGCAGCAGCAGCAGCAGTCATTGTGGAGAAATGCATGCTAAAGCCACAATGACACACTGCTGCACACACAAAGCCAAACTGTTGGTCCTTGAGGTAACTGAGACTCCCATATGTTTCTGGTAAAAGCTGAAAATACCACTATTACTGTGCAGGTTTATTTGGTAATGTTAAAAAATATGTTTATTTCTGACCTTGCAATTAAAGCCCGTTTATAGCTAGATGAAAACACATGTCTGCACACAGACCTTTACAAGGCTGACCAGGCAGCTTCAGCCACACTTGTTTCCAACTGGAAACAGCCCAGGTCTGTCTCCAGGTAAATGACTATCAATCTTTGCTACTGATGAATTAAACGGCATGGGCAGTGCAGAGGGAGAATGACAGACAGGAAAGAGAACGTACTGTCTGGTTCTACGTATGGGAAAAATGAGCAAACAAAAACGGCTCTAGGATTAAAAAAAAAAAAGAAAACAGTGGTTGCCTCTGGAGAGGTGAGCAGGCAGTAGCCTGGAAAGGGTAGGAGAAAACTCACTAGTTTACAGAAACACTCTGTGATTGGCAGTGTGTACTAGTGCGCACATTTGCCAGACCTCATTAAACGTAAAATCTGTGCCCTGTGCTTGTAGAAATCTTTCCAAGGAGGCTCTCATTACATCTGCCTCCAGGTTTTTACACCCTCATAGCTGGACCAGATTTGCCCCATGTGACCTGACATTAGGGCAGAAGCGGGGTTGTGACCTTGGTGCTGGCGGTGTTGTGACCTTAGTGCTGGCTTTGGGGCCATGCTGTGGCTTCTGCTTTGCTCTCGTTTTCATGATCTTTTTTGGATCGCTTGTTCTGGAGAAGCTGGGTGCCCTGTCTTCTGCACGTCAAGGAGTCTAGCAAGAGAAGCCAGCTTCGACAACCAGTGAGGAACAGCTATTCTAGTCTTCAAATGACTGGTGGCTCACACACCTTCATGCAGTGCTTGGGAGACCCCCCCCCCAGCCATCCAGCTGCACTACTTCCAGAGTCTTAATGGTGCGTATTGGAAAAAAAAAAAAAAGCTCTTTCTTTTTAAGCTGCAAAATTTTGGCAGTAGATGACCGATATGCTTTATATGCAAAATGTATTTTAATTTGAAATATTAGAAAGATACAGCAGATAAGAATACATAGAGTGTCGGTGTAGCTTTGTAGAGAACAATACCGTGGTGCTTGACCCCAGTTATTTGTTATACTAAATAGGGTTATCTCAGAGAACAGGGTCAATATTATAAAAGGAGACTTATGACTGACGTGTACAACCAGGCTACAATAACGGCTGTCTGGATGCTGGCGAGGCTGAGAAGCTGGCAGCCCTCGGCCCAGTCCAGGGCTGGGTGCCGGGAAGTTCCCCCTGGAGTGGCGGATTATGGGCTGAAGAGGCTGCGGTGTAACATGCACAGAGGCAGCGGCAGCAGAGACGGGACACGGGCACACTGGCTCAGGGAGGACTGGGGGCAGGTGGACAGCATTCCTTTCCCCGAGCGAGCCGTCTTATATCTGACGCTGTTGGTGATGATGCCTACTTTGAGGGAAGCCCTTCCTTCCTCTCAGTTGATTCTCTCCGGAAACGCCCTCGTGGAAATGCCCGTAGGTCTCCTAGGTGACCCCCAAATCCCATCAAGTGGGCAGCATCGGCCTCACATTTGGCTAGTCTGACTACCTATGCATCTTTCAATTTTCTTCTAAGTATTGTAATGTGTAAAATAAAAGGTTTTAATGAAAGCAAACTATTGTAAATATGTTTTTCCCTGTGCTTAGTCAGTGTCTGAACACAAAGAATCATGGGTTTGGTATCTTGAGGTTTTTGTTTTATATTTTCATTCAATATATGTTTTAAGTATATGAGTGCTTTGTACACACGCCTGTCTGTGCATCCCAGGTATGCAGTTCCCACAGAGGCCAGAAGAGGGCGCAAGTTGCTCTGGACCTGGACTTCTAGATGGTGGTGAGCCGCCACGTGGATGCTGGGAACTGAACCTGGGTCTTCCTCTTAAAGAACAGAAAGGTCTTCACCCCCGAGCCACCTCTCCAGGCCAAGAAAACTTTTTTATTTTACTTTTAAAAGACATGTTGTTGTTGTTTGAAAGACCCTTCCTCTCCTTTAAGCCAGTAAAGCTGAACGGCAACTATGCGACGGAACATCCATCAGAGTGACTCATGGGAGGGAAGATCGCTTTGGCCCACGGCTTGAGGAGGTCGGAGTGCATCTCAGCAGGAAGCCACGGCACAGTCTGTGGCAGGAAGAACACGGGGTGATGCTTCACGTGCTAGCTAACCAGGACGCACAGGTCATGCTCATGCATAATCTTTAAAGCCCCATCTCTTGCAGCCTCCAACGTCGGCCTCTACAGCCTGCCAGGTAACACCGCAAGCGGGAGAGCAAGTGCCCAAGCCGTGACCCTGCGGGAAATGTTACAGATGGAATCCACAAGAAGACAGGACGTTTACAAAGCAGCTTGTTTTGGTAGGCTTGCCTGTAATCCTAGCTCTGAGGAGGCTGAGGCTGGAGGATTATGGATTGGAGACCAGCATAGGTTACATAGCAACATACTGTCTAAAAACAAGACGAGATAAACAAGATTTCTGAATCACCTGTTCTTCTTCATTTACCCGTCTACCATTTGCGAGTGCGATGACCACTGTGCTATCCTTCCTTTCTTTCCCCTTTTTGGCCAGCACAGCCATTACTACACTGTTCTTCCCCATTTTCTTTCTCTTTCAAACTACCCGATGAAGTCTTAAAAGAGGTCTCTAACCACTGAGCCCTTTGCTTCCCACCCTAAAACATGCATTTCTGTTCATGTGGGAGAATCTGACTTTATTTGCCTTTTTTTTTGGGAGCCTCGGCAGAGCCAGGATAGAGCCAAGGCCAAAGCCAGGAGCAAAAGCTGAGACAAACTGTACTGAGCACACAAGGCCGGATACCTGGAATCCTTGCTCTATGCGACCGGTGTGTTCTGACCGTGTCCTCAGATACACTGGGGAAGCAGCTGTGCTCGGCGAACTCAGGTTGCCTCTTAGGTGCTCACATGGAAACGCATCCCCCACCACAGCACGCTTACCATTCAGTAGTCAGAGCTGTGGTCTGCCAAGCGCCGTCATGTCAGGTACCCGGCTGTCCCAGTTTACGACGCCACGCCCTAATTGGAAAGCACAGAAGATTCCAGTATCCGTTGGACAGTGCTTCCTCCCAAAAGACATGGGTTATGAAATGGGAATCTCAGTGCCCAAGGGTGCGATACTTCCCTGTTAGGAACAGCTTTTAACTGTCAACCTGACTCAACCTAGAATCACCAGGAAAAGAATGGCAACCAGGGAATGATTTAGATGTATTGGATTGTAGGTTTGTCTGTTTGTCCTGCTGGTTAGCTGACCCAGCCCACTGTGGGCAGCACCATCTCTAGGCTGGGTCCTGACTGTATGAGTAAAGAAACCTGCCTGAGCGAGCAAATAGGCAATGCGTGCGCGTGCGCGTGTGTCTGCATGCGTGCACGTTGTGTGCGCGTGCGTCTGCATGTGCGCGCGCGTTGTGCATGTGCGAGTGCGTGCGCATGCGCGTGCGCTGTGCATTTGCTGCTCTCCGTCCCTGGCTGCGGATGTCACGTGACTCGCTGCCTGCGTCCTCCTTGGACTTCACCTCATTAATGGGCTCTAACCTGAAATTGTAAGTCAAATCAATTCTTTCTTCTGCTGTTGATTTTCAGACTATTTTATCGCAGCGGTAGAAAAGCAACCCGAACGCATCATGAATTATTGGTTCGAGAGGCCCCAGGGAAATCCGAACCCCGCACAAGCGATCGCCCTTGTGTTTGGATGCTCATCATAACTAGATGGTCAGACTCTGTTGATGAGACACTTTGGTCGTGGGGCTGAGAATAGCACGGCTGTAACCGATTCGAGGACTTCCTCCCTGCTGCCTAGTTATCCTTGTACTGAAAGGTGCTGTTCAGGCGTGTCAGGGAGAAAAGCTACCGATGATATCAGTCATCCGGGAACCCTGAATGTTCTGATCAAGATGTGTCTATTAGAGCTGGGAAGGCAAGAAGGCTATGGAATAACTAACTGCTTTCTGATCAAAATTTGAGGTCAGCAGGAAAGAAAGAAATCCATGCCTGGCACCGCAAACCTGGATTGGGACGTCCTGGGCCCCAGGGTGGGAACCCGTTACTGTCCTTGGTAACTGTGTGCTGTCAGCGCGCCTCATCTCCATGTAAGTTTACGCTCACGCGTTTGTGTGGTTCTTCAGAGGAACATCTTTCTGCAGTGGGCAGACTCGGAACTGGTCAGAATTCCAAGAAGAAGTGGCGGGGGAGTCCTCAGCCCTGTGGAACAGTCCTATGCCCTTGTTCTCTGAAAGGCTCAGGGAATGACTCAGAAAGGGGGGCCCGGAAGAGTGAAGAGGCAGAAGATGGGGAGGAGGGCTGAGAAATGCCTTCCGGACATGAAGCACCGTCGTGGTCCTACATTCACTGCGTGTATGGCTACCTGAACAACACCTCTCCGTCACCAAAACAACAAAATCAGTTAACATTCTTACAGGGAGCTGTGATCGGACTCTGTAGGTTGTGAAGGTGGGAAAGGGTCGCGTTGGGGACGTGTGGTATAGCGGAGAGGGAGCAGCTGGGGCATCCATAGGACCAAGGTACGCTGTATGCATAGGTGAAATTGTCAACGAGTAAGTAAAATATGCTCAGTTAAAATAAAGCCAGCATGCAGAAATTAACTCTGGTTTTGGGTCAGCTCAATCAGTTTGTGCGTTCTTCATGTTGCTGCTGCTTTTGCGGGACCTCTGGCTTTTGATTCGTGGCCATGTTGCTCGCCCAGCCCCCCAAAAAGAGAGTAATGGTGACATCCTACAGGCTGCCAGTAGCGGGAATGATCAAAACTCTTCGTGCAATAAGGCTGTAAGCACGAAATGAAATGAAGTTTATGATACACAGATACATTATGAAGCTATTCAGAAGAGCAGAGGGAAACGTTGCATACAAACGTTGCGTGACTGTCAGTGTTTAGGTAGGAGTGGCTTGTTGGGGTAAGACGGCATTTTCTTTTCTATTTTTGGTGGCAAAACACGTACGACAGATTTTGCTGTTTTGGGCGCACCATTCAGGAGCATCAGGAGTCATCAGAGTGTGCAGCCTCACCTGACAGTGTCTGGAGCGAACTGCGAAGACCCGCCCTGACTGTGGGTGGCGCTTCAGCCCACCTCGCCCGCCTCGCCTTCTTCCCTCTTGCCCCTGAGCTAATTTGCCCTGTTGTTGCTGCGCCATTTCCGTCGTCGCTTCTATCAGAACCCGCGCTTCCAGGTCTCAGGACCAGTGGCTAACAGGATTCTGTCCACAGATCGGAACTGTTGGCACCCAAGACTGTGGACAGAACAGCGGCCATCCCCCACCCCCACCCTGGCCAGTGAGAGTCAAAGACCCAGTGACAGATATCTTAGTGCTTATCTATTCAGATCACAGATACTTGCTGTAGTGAGAAGCGACACAGAATAATTAGGAAATGCCACCCCTCCCCCAACCCCCAGACTATAAGGGTATACTTCCAATTTGACTATAACAAATTAATCATACAACTAACATAATCGTTACATTTCTTGAATATAATTCCAGATTTAGTCTTGTTTCCAAAAGCTTGCTCTATACCAGTGACTAGTTTCCTATGGTTGTTGTTACAGCAAGGGACCACACACCGACGACTTAAAACAATAGGCTTCCCCGCCGTGTTCTACTGTCCTGTCAGAATGTGCTACATCTTGCCAGAAGGAGGGAGTCTTGCAGACCCTGAAGTCCTTTTCAGAGATGATATCTTTCTTTTTTTCTTCTTCATGGTTTCGTTTGGAAATACTAGAAAGCATTAGGATGTGCTTGCGTTTCATATGTTCGCCAGAGTCTATCAAGGAAATCCTTATAGAGAGGACAGATTCTGTTTTTGATCCCAAAGTCAACTTTTGAATGTATGAATATGCACCACGTGTGTGCAGTGTCCAAAGAGGCCTGAAAAAGTTCTAGATAGCCTGAAATTGGAATTACAGATGGTTGTAAGTCACTATGTATGGGGTGGTAACCAATCCCAGGTCTCCTGCAAGAGCAGCAAGTGCTTTAAACCAACAGGCTGTCTCTCCAGCCCCTACAGAGAGTTCTTAAAGTACCAACCAGAGAGTACACATGGAGGGACCCATGTCTCCAGCCGCTTATGTAGCGGAGGATGGCCTTGTTGGACATCAAAGGGAAGAGAGGCCCTTGGTCCTGAGAAGGCTGGATGATGCCCCAGTGTAGGGGAATTCTAGGACAGGAAGGTGGGAGTGGGTCGGTTGGTGAGCAGGGGGAGGGGGAATGGGATAGCGTGTTTTTGGAGGGGAAACCAGGAAAGGGGATAACATTTGAAATGTAAATAAAGAAAACATCCACTAAAAAAATAGAGGTAAGTAGGTAATGCAGATACAGAACGCTCTTGGACCGTGAGTGGTGAGGTGCCGTCCACACCTCGGGCAGCTCCATCTGGTGTTTCGGGGTAGGAGGAACTGGAGAGAGCAGCTGGGGTTGCAAAGTCGCAAGGAGGGGTGCTACAAGCCAGGCACAAGAAGATGAGTCCCAGTGGAGGGCTTGGCGCGGCTGCAGAGGGTAAGTTTGGGGGACAGAAAGTGCACGGAGCAAACGCCGAGGACAGAGCGACAGAGAGCCCAAGTGTGCGTCACGGAGCCAGCCGCGAGCACTGACCACGCGGGAGGCCTTCGCCGATTGAGTCGTCTTCATTTTCTCTCCGGCTCGGCTTCACCGTCCGACACGTACTTTAGCTTCACGTGGGCCCTCTAGCCCGTTACTGTCTCGCTTCACACTAATCGCAAGTGGCTGCTCTTGCCCAAATGTGACATATTCAATTTAGGATTCTGCCTGTGAGTCTCCTGCTGCATCGTTGCTTAAGCCTGCTTCCCCCCCACACCTCCTTTGCTTGTTAATGTGTCATTTTCCAGGGAGTTGCTCAGGCTGCAGACACCCGTGGACACGTCTTCGGGCTCTAAAAGGACTCCTTTTTAATGGGAAGCTTGTCTAGCTGAGCTCGTGGCACGCACTCGCTTAATTGCTTGCTAAACTGTGGTACTGTGGTCACGTGGTAGCCCAGGAAAGCATTTCAGGATCTGTAGTGCGTTTTTTTTGCGGTCTGAACGGAATGGACCACGGAGGCTGAAAGCAGGGTACGGCCTTCTGTCTGTCAGATGTGAGAAGTGAGACAGACACTCGGGGAGGCTTTGATTTTTAAAAGCAAACTCAGTGGTGATCCGTGGAGGCTCGTGACTTTACTGAGCTGCAGTGGTGCGTGTTCTGTGTTGTGAGTATTCTGTGATCATGGATATTCTAGAAAGGTCTTTCTAAATGGGGCTGGAGGAGGTGGCATGAAGACACAGTCCTCGCACACGTGAACGAGTTCGGGGGGCCTGTGTCACAGAGTAGATTGCTTTACTTTAGGAGCATCAGATCTCTAGAAGTCCCCAACACAGAAACTGCAGAGGATGGTGGCCTCCGATTGCCAAAAGGGATTCTGCCCAACGGGTGACTTGTCAGGCTGTAGCATTCATACATTGTGGTGTGCACAGCGGGGACCAAGGAAGAGAAAAGGGCACTTTCTAACAATCATATATAATATGCTCCCATTTGCAATGTCATCATCAAGATAATGGACCTGCAGAGATAGAGGAGAGATCAGTGGTCCCCGAAGGACACTGGAGTCAGGACAAGTGTGCCCCTGAGGAGGCCACACCCAGGTAGAACACAGGAGCACACTGGGTCAGAACACTCTTGCATTTGGCTTGTGCAACGCTATATAAAGTTATGCTTGAATCAAATCGAGTAGAACCACATACCTGTATACACACCCCCACACCCCCCACAGACACACACAGACACACACAGACACACACACACACACACACACACACACACACACGTATAAGGACTGGTGAAGGCCAAATAAAATTATTATCTGGTTAATATCACCACACTATCAACTTGACGTGTTTCTTTTTTATGGTATTATACTAGAATTATGTAAGGCGCTACTATGGAGGGAACCTGCCTGCCTGATGCAAGAGGCTCTGTATATAGTTTTTAAAAAGCTTCCTGTGGTATATAATCAATTCAAAACAGTAGATTAAAACTGAAACACAGTCATAGCATATATTAGAACCATATATTCATCTGTAGTTCAGTTTTCGTCTGAAGGTGACATTTCTTCCTAAGGTCTGTCTTCTTCTGAGTGGCTAAGCTTTGTCTCTCCATGCATCAGTTAAAGTCAGAAGTTGACACAGTAAGGGGGAAGAAAGGGAGAGAACACAGGTGCTGTCTCTGCAGTAGTGTTCTCAGATGTGGCGGGGCTGGTGTGGACGCTGCCGGCGCCATGCTTACGGTTTGAGAGGATGTTGTCTCACATTTGAAGACCAGGCCCCTGAGCAGCAGAAGCATGGTTTGTGTTACTGTTTGAAACTGCTCTTTTTCCTCCACAAAGGAGAACGAACTCATGATCCACCCAAGCTGTAGGGTAAATCCACAGCTTTGTTGGTGTTGTGGTGTTTCCTTGATGATTGTGCTGGCTGCGCCTTGATTTTCCCTTCCCTTCCCTTCCCTTCCCTTCCCTTCCCTTCCCTTCCCTTCCCTTCCCTTCCCTTCCCTTCCCTTCCCTTCCCTTCCCTTCCCTTCCCTTCCCTTCCCTTCCCTTCCCTTCCCTTCCCTTCCCTTCCCTTCCCTTCCCTTCCCTCCCTTCCCTTCCCTTCCCTTCCCTTCCCTTCCCTTCCCTTCCCTTCCCTTCCCTTCCCTCCCTTCCCTTCCCTTCCCTTCCCTTCCCTTCCCTTCCCTTCCCTTCCCTTCCCTTCCCTTCCCTTCCCTTCCCTTCCCTTCCTCTCCCTCTCCTCCCTTCCCCTCCTCCTCCCTCCCCTCCCTCCCTTTCCTCCCCTCCTCCTCCTTCCCTCCCCTCCCTCACCCCTTCCTCTCCCCTTCCTTCCCTCCCCTTCCCCTCCTTTCCCCCTTCCCTCCTCTCTCCCACTCCTCCCTTCCCTTCCCCCCTACTCCTCTCTTCTGCTCTATTTCTTTTTTGTTTTTTGTTTTCCCAATTTGACACAAGCTAGGATCATCTAGGAAGAGGGAACCTCAATTGAGAGAGCACTTCATCAGACTGGCCTACAGGCAAATCTGAAGGTGTTTTCTTGACTGATGATTGTTGTAGGAGGGCCCAGCTCACTGCACTGTGCCAGGCCTGGGCATGTGGTCCTAGGTGATATAGAAGCAGGCTGAGCAAGCCATGGGGAGCAAGCTAGTGAGCAGCACCCCTCCATGGTGTCTGCTTCAGTTCCTGCCTCCAGGTTCCCGTCTTGACTTCCTGCCCCGACCTCCCTGGATGATGGAGTATAACTGTAAGCTGGAACAAACCCTTTCCTTTCCAAGCTGCTTTGGTCTTAGCATAGAAACCTGGGTGTGCTGTTATAGAGTTTGTTTCATTACGCATGTGCTGTTGGTCATTTACAGTTGGGGCGATTGTAAATAAAGCTACTGTAAACTTTGATGTATATATGTACACAATCTCTACACATTCCAGACAAAACATAATTTTTAAATTTGTTGCTTGAAACTATTTTGGAGAGAATACAGACTGGGAAGAGTCTATAATTCATGTTTATCATTTTCCTAACGATAATTTCACAAAGCAAAAGATTTTTGCTGAAGTATAATTTATCAGTTTTTTTCTTTTATAAAATAAAACCTTTCAAAATTCACATTTAACTCCCTTTGTCTACCTGCAGCTCAAGAAGACTGTCATCTTGGACAGGCATTTAAACACTCATTGATCACAAAAGAAATAAAAGAAAGAGGCAAGGGACAACAATAATTAAGAAAATAGAAACTAAATAGCAAAATTGTTGGCTTAATTCGATGGTATCAGTAGTTAAAGCCACCTGAGCAGACACAGCACACTTCTTAGAAGGCAGAGCTTGTCAAGTTGAAGAAAAGAAGGACAACTATGTGCTATGTGTGGACACACTGCGCTCCAAGATGCACATAGTCATAGTGAGTCAAGGATTGGAAACAGGCTGTGAGAAAAGATACGAAGAGCTTATCGGCCACAGTATCACACCAGAAAGGTTGCCAATGAAGGGCTAGAATGAAGGGAAGGGTCACCTCACCATCCCAAGAAGCTCAAGAAGCTGTAGTAATAAAAAAAAAATGTATATGCATGTTGTGTGTGGACCTCATAGTATGCAAAGCAGGAAGAAATACTCAATCGAAGAGTGTCACTTGGTGATGCCAATGGTCTGCTCATATTAAGCAACAGAGGACTCAGACAAAGTGACAGGAATAGTTAAGACTTCAAAACCTCTCTGAGCCAGCTTGGCCTGGCAGAGAAGACCCCATCCCAAGACTGCAGAATGCGCAGGCTTGCAAACTGCACACGTCACATTCTCCAAATTAGATGGTGCGCTGAGCTAGAACTAAATTAGAGAATTGGGGAGTCACAATAGAAGATGTTTGGCAAAATTAGGCTATTTAAATCTGAGCACAATTCTGAAAAACCCGTCTGTCACAGAAGAGTACAAAGAAAAAGATATGCTGGAGTGATTAGGTGGGACCAAGGCCTGAATGCAAAAGTTTAGGGAAAAAAAAAAACCTTTCAGCATCACTGGCCAGAAGTGAGAGTCCTCTGAGGCAAGAGCCTGTTCTCCCAGACGCAAACTCTAGAAGAGAACACCCTGGTACCAAACTTGCAGAGCAAATCACAAAGAATAAGAGACCCCAACGAAACCAGGAGCCGAGTCTTCAAAAGCTGAGCAGAACTGATGGCGTGTGTGATTGACAGAGATCGCTGCACTTGGCAGTCAGATGGTCCCAGCTTGATATTTCCCACATGCCAGCCAACTGGAGAAGCCAGATGCAATGTAAGTTACCGGAGGACCCAGAAGAGAAAAAATGGCCACAGCAAGGAGACGTGAAGATAAAAACCGAGAGACTGAAAACCTTTTCACACGGGAAGTTAAAACATTTCTGTGGCAGATTGAAGAGGACAGAGAGACTGTTGTGGACTGTTGGGAGACTTGGCTGGATCTGCTGGAAGATTCAGGACCAATTGGTCATAAACAGAAGAAATCTTCATTTTGGACGGCAGCAGTGGCTCATACTCAGGACCTTCGTGAATTGCAGCCTCTGAGTTCTTGCTCTGCTTACAGCCTCTTCAACTGCACGGGCGCGTTCCCCTGCCAAGCATTTGAGTGTGCGCCCCTTACTGGTTCTGCTTCTCTGGTTGCTCAGTGAGGACACATCACCTGTGGGGCCTTCTGAGCAAGCAGTTCCTTATGATCCACTGTACTCCACACATATTAAGTTGGAAATTCCAAAGTAGTTAAAATGCATCCTCTAAAAACTAAGTCATGTATTTGTGGTCAGTTGACAACCAAAATAGTTGTCTAAATAAAAACTTATAAATGAATATTCATTGCCTTATTATAACAGCCCAAACTGAAAAGAACCTAAACTTTTACTGGTTGGCAAATGTACAGGAAACTATGCTGTAGCCGTAGAATTAGATACTATTTTGCAACAAAAGGAACAAAATATAGCCACATGCTACAATGAGAATGAACCACTTTTTGTGAGCAAATGTATTTCATGTTGTGTCCTCAATTCAAGAATATTCTGTGGGGATTGGGCATTCTCTTTGTTTACATTTCAATGGTATCCTCTTTCCCGGTTTCCACCACCTCCGGAACGCCTATCCCCTTCCCCCTACCCCCTGCTTCTATGAGGGTGCTCACCCACCCACCCATGCACTCCTGCTTCACCACCCTGGCATTCCCCTACACTGGGGTATCAAGCCCTCACAGGATCAAGGGCCTCTCCTCCCATTGATGCCCAACAAGGCCATTCTCAGCTACATATGCGGCTGGAGCCCTGGGTCCTCCATGTGTTGGTGGTTTAGTCCCTGGGAGCTCTGGGGGTTCTGGTTGGTTGATATTGTTGTTCTTCCTATGGGGTTGAGGTCACCGAATCCTCATGTAAACTGTAGTTACAGAGATAACTGTAGGTACCGGGACCTAGTTTTGTTTCAGTCTTTGCACAGGACTTCTGGGGCAGATCATACTTTAAGACTGGTGTCAGATTTTCCGGTTCTCTGGTTCCCGGTCAGGTAGTAGCTCAGCAGCTGTGGAGCTAAAAGAGAGCTGGGCTAAACCCATCGCAACTCTTTCCACGTGGGGAGCTTTGGGGATTCAGGGGCCCCTCGCTGTGATCGCTATGGTAATCAGACTAGCAGCCCGGGTTCAGCAGACTCTAGGGAAGCGTGGAGACACCAGATATCACAGAGGCAGAAACGGTTTCTCATTCTAAAGTGCACGGGGGAAATCTGGCCCTGTCTGACTCTGAGATTACTGCCCACGATGGAGTGTATTAGAGTTAGTCGGATTTCGATTTTGAAACTCCTCATTTGAAACTTGCTTATCGTTATACCCACTGATTTTCATTACAGGCCTGATATGCTTGTCAACGGGTGGCCACAGCCCACAGCTGACTTCCTCGGTTATCAGACTCGTCCAGCCCCAAGTGCCGCTTCCCCTGTGCCCCACGCGTCCAGCCAGAGAGGGGACTCTTTGACTCACACAGCCCCTAACTCAGGAAGCTGCAGCTGGGCAGTCCTCCCTGCTGTCTGACCTGACACCCTTGGATATTGTCAGCACAACGTTAGAACCCGCTAAAAAAAATCCATCTGTGGAGGGCTAGGCGCGGGGGAGGGGGAGGCAGTGGGGGATGCAGGACTCAGTCCCAGTGGGAACCCCGTCGTCATCTCTGTAGCCCACTGCAAAGAGCCGGCTGCCTCTTAAGGCACATGGCTGAGGCATATGTTGACGTGTGTCAGACAATTAAATGACAGAGGCTAAGTCACACCATTAAAGTGTGTTCCGTTAAAATATTCAGATTTAAAAGGGAAATGAAGGAAATGGAGAAAACCTCTTTAATATTTGGTGTGCCGAGAATAGCCTGGTCGCCAGGTTCTGAAAGGTGGCGTCTCAGTTTTGTCCCAGCAGAGACATGCCCTGGTTCATGGAGAGTTGTGCCTCCTGCCGTGGTCGCCGTGGTCGCCGTATACACATGGTGAGGCTTTGCGGGGGGGGGGGGTGGGGGGGTGGGGTGGGGTGGGGGGATGGGGTGGGGTGGGGGGGTGGGGGTGGGGCAAAGGTGATTGAGAGGCAGCAAGTCCAATGGCGGGTCAGGGAAGAGGTTTATTAAGGCCAGGGATGGGCACTCAGCTGAAGGACAGTTTCACCCCGGAGAGGCAGAGTAAGAGCATCCTGAGATGTCTCAAAGGAGCTTATGAGTCACTCATCCGGTTGAGGAGTGCAGCGTGGTGGGAAGGTAAGCAGGGAGACTGGAGACACTCCGCCTACAGTCCTCTCCGTCAGGGCCTGCTTGCTCGAGGACCTGCGGTCTCTAAGGCACCCCCAGTTCCCCAGCTGACATTCAGAGCCCCCAGGGTACACGGGTCTACGTTTTGAATCAGAAGCTGTGTTTTAGTTGTTTTGGGGGTCAAGTGATTCATACACAATCCCAACAAAAGAATGAGGTGTTTCAGAGTTACAGAACATGAAGACTTTAACATCACACACACACAAAAGAATGTGAGGCAGTGCATTGTTAATTATCTTGATTTAGTCATCAGATAATGTTAATCTATAAAAGACACATCATAGTATTCATACAGGTGTATAAGATATATGATTTTTCAATTAAAAATCAAAAAGTAAAAAGGCATATCGCATAGACCAGACACTATGTGCCGGTCAAGCATATAAACAACCTAACTCTTACCACCCTTATCTTGTCTCCACTTCAGAGACAAAGGTGGCTGGCCCACATTTCTGACAATATTTTTGTTTTCAAAATGTCTTGTTTTACAAGTTCTGATTCATTGTTAGGGGGAACTTTTCACCATACGCTGGTTCTATCTTTGTTTTTGGTCAATCTGATATAAAACAATTATATATATTATGTATATGTTTGTGTATGTATATGTATATATGGTATACATATGAAATATACATATATATGGTGGTGTATATGTGTGTATATGTGTGGTATTAAAGTCTTGACTTTCAGTTATTCTGAACCATTTCATTCTTTTGTTGTGGTTGTCTAAGAATCACCGTAATCATATATATATACATACACATATATATATGCATCATTTTTCATCATTTTAAAATTCAGTCAGATTTTTTTAAAATATTAATTTGAGGTTTAAATCATTGACATTTGCCTAAACTGAGTTCCTGTTCTTACTCAGGTCATCTTGTTTCATGATTTGTATTTCTGCTGCCCAGAGATAGTTATAAAGCTTTTCTTTTTAGAAAAACTGCTAAAATCACAACAAAAAATTAACACCACCAACAAACCTTTATAACAATGGTGGTGGTGGTGGTAGTGGTGGTGGCAGCAGCAGCAGCGGCAGCAGCAGCAGCAGCAGCATTTGATGTGGTAAGACCCATCCCAACTGTGGGGCATAATGTAGCCTGGCATTTCAGGTTAAATAAAGGTTCAAAACCAAAGTGAACAGTAGCATTCATATCTCTTTGCTTTCCAGCTTCAGATGTTATAAAAACAGTTGGCTCATACTCTGTAACGTCTCTGCCATGATGCACCATCAAACTGTGAGCAAAAATAACCCCCCTCTTCCTCAAATTGCCCGGTAAAGGCTTTCTTTTCAGTAGTTAGACAGGTAATTAATAGCATGTTTTTCCATAGAATTTCAACATTTAGACATGTTGGACAATGTTCAGTGAGCCTCTGAAGTGTGCCTTTCTTTTCTTTTCATTTCTTTTCTTTTTATTCAATATATTCTTTATTTACATTTCATATGATTTCCCCTTTCCTGACTCCCCCCCTCCCCAAAAGTCCCATAAGCTCTCTTTCCTCCCTCTATTCCCCCATCTACCCCTTCCCACTTCCCTGTTCTGGTATTTCCCTACACTGCTGCACTGAGCCTTTCCAGAATCAGGGGTCACTCCTTCCTTCTTCTTGGGCATCATCTGATATGTGGATTGTGTCTTTGGTGTTCCAAGATTCTAGGCTAATATCCACTTATCAGTGAGTGCATACCATGAGTGTTCTTTTGAGACTGGGTTACCTCACTTAGTATGATGTTCTCCAGATCCATCCATTTGTCTAAGAAGTTCATGAATTCCTTGTTTCTAATGGCTGAATAGTACTCCATTGTGTATATATAGCATATTTTTTGTATCCATTCTTCCATTTAGGGACATCTGGGTTCTCAGCAAGTTCTTTCTGCCTGGCACTTTGTGCTCCTGTACTCCGGTCGGGTTTGGTTTTATTGTGTATTTGGTGTCTGTTTTGCTCTGCTCTTCTGGTGAATTCTCAGGAGTGCTTGACATCCAGGTCTGGACTTCATCTGTTGCCTGCAGTACCCACCAGCTGTTTTCTGTACCCACTCCTCCATTGGTCTTCTCTGCCTAAGCCTGTTTGTGGTGTTGGTTCTGGGACCCAGCTTGGTGAGTCTCCATTTCAGATGCTCCATTGAGAAAAGGCTGCACCTGCTCCCGGATCTGCTCTTGGCAGGGCAAGATGCATTAAGAAGCCTTTATTCTTTTCTGAAATGGAGTCCTATCAGATTTGTTCAATAGCAACTGAGTTACTCTGTAGCAACTATAAAATATTATTAGCAGAAACTGTTGAAATGAAGTCAAGTAAATGAAAAGAATTTACTTCTATGTAATCTTTTCATTTTTTTTGTACATGCTTCAGACAAAACTTATTGTAACACATTTGTAATGGCTTTTTTTGGGTCTCTTTTCTTCTCTCTTACAATCTAGTGTGAGCTTCCCAGGATGGCTTCTTAGTAGCATTCATAATTCTGTTTCATCTGCAATATATCTGTTCAGCTCACAGATGGTCCAACTCTACTTTTTCTTGGTTGAGATGAAATTTCTCTTAGGTCCCACTATAGTAATAATCTGAGAAAGATTCACAGACTCAAACGCAAGAGTTTCATTTCTTTCTTCCTTTTTATAGTGACGGTTTTATGATATACGTTCATCTTAGTCATTTTTTTTAACTCGTATTTCCTCCATTGCTTTTCCAAGTGAATACTTTGTCTCAACTCCGCAACAAATTGTTGTGCTGTTTTAAAAACCACACATATTCAACACGGTCAAAATTCTAAGCTAACGCTGTGGTCAACTCGAGATAATCACAAAGCACACACAGACATTGTTCTTGATAGCATCCACAAAAACTGTCACAGCAATACTGAGTGGACTCCAAAAAGGAATGATAATATATGACTCCCAAGAAAGACTTTAGGGGAAGAACCGAGGAACATGAAATTCTAGACATTGAAGGGTTCACAAAGACTATTCAACTCAACCTCTTACTTTATAGATGGCATTCAGGCTAAGAAAGTCAACATGACCCTGTGTATATACATGACTTGTGCATGCACATGACCTGTGTCTATACATATGATCTGTAAATGTATATGACCTATGCATGTACATGAAAGTTGTACTTTGAGCAGAAGGGAAACCAAACAGATGAAGGAAACCACCTGGTTTTAGGCAAATCATATCTTTCTTCTGGAAATGTTTTTGCTAAAAGATTCTTTTAAAGAATTCTTTTTGCAGTATACTCCAAGTTCATCATCCTGGTAAGACCTACAAAGCTACCAATCTGTCCCATGGGCATAGAGATATCGTAGTCACTCATTGTCCTTCTATGGGATTTTAAATTTTGACTGAAGGAAAGGCAGAGGAGCTTCTTTGTTGGTGAAGTTGGGAGGAGCTGAACTGCGCGATGTCTAGGAAATTGAATGGATAGAGAAGGAGGGGTGTGTGTGTGGATGGAAATTCCTGGCAAAGAAGTTAAACCAAGATTCTGAGGCCAAGAGCTTGGGCTCTGTGTTGACTGCTTGAGTGAAAGTACACCTTAGTAGGTCAAGAATGCTCAAGGCAAAGGGTCTTATGCTAAGAGCTCATAGGTCAAGTTCCTGTGATATCACAAGAACCTTGTGGTATCTCAACAGGAAGAGCTCTGGGGGAGTGATGGGTCTGTGATGGGGCAACGGGGCCTCTGAAACACCATTCACACTGCTCCTGGTGCACACTGTCCCCCCTGTGGTAAACTAGAACATACGAATACTGTACATTTCTCTCATAGGTCTCAATCATGAATCTCCTCCTGAAGTTAAAAAGGTGCACACTGACTCATTCACAGAGGATATAAAGCAAAAAGAAAATGTTAGCCGTAATTAAGTTTAAAAAGTTGCCTCGGTATCTTCACACCTTTGCTGCTTCAAGTATTTCTGAATTCTGGGGAGACTGTGCCAGCTTCACGCCGTGCCGCTCTTCTGAGCACGGCCTTACTGGAAGCTTCATCTCTGTGCTGCTTCCGTTTCTTATCTGGAGATTCTTCAGCTTACCGGGCATACTTCCTCTCATCTTATTTGATTGCATTAGACCTGTATTCTACCACACACCTTTACCACATCCAATTTAGTAGAGTTGCGTGGACTTCCTGTCAAGAAGAGAAGAAATTGCTGGTCTGTGTAAGCCAATCGGAATGGTACCCTGTTGTTCGACTCCAAGTGCATGAAAGCTCATCTCAGCCTAGCTGTCAAGACTCGATAGTTTAGAGAAATTATTCAGCGGGGCACACTGTTCATAAGCTGCAGGACGGATGGACAAGGCTGGAGAGGCACAGTGTGTGAGGATCCTGTCATCCCCGTCCAGTCACAGACCCACTTGTGTGATGGCTGCCTTAGAGGATCGATGTTAGTCAGAAACCCATTTTTTCCTTTCTGTCACATAATGAAAATGAAACTATCCTGGTTTCCACGGAATTTTGAGGAGAATGACTGAGAATGGTGCTCTCAAATGTGAGTTATTTTAGCATGGGTAATGGGAGGGAACCAGGAAGTCATTATAAGCTTCCCGTGGGCCGTCAAGGGCTTTCTCCCTGGTGCCAGTCACTGGGAAATGATCAGCCCTGTGAGAGCTGCCGGTGTCTCCTCTTCAAGCTGATTCCTGGTGACTTTTTATTCCTCTTCTCTTTTCTTCAGATTTTCTTTGTTTCTGTGCCTTTGGTCTATGGCCTTCCTTTTATCTACTTTGTATTACTGTCTTATTACACTCTCTATTACACAAATAGAAAAAACAAAACAAACAAACGAACTAAACCCCAATCAGATTAGATATTTAAAAGAACAGGAAAAATAGCGTTCAAATGAATGTTCCAGCCAGTGACATAGCCTAACTGATAGTCACTGTTTGCTCAGAATCATGGCTACACTTGGATCATAAATACCGAGTGGGTATGCTTGCTCATACATTAGACTCTGAGTGACAGACTGGAGCATGCCTGGAGAAGAGTGGGTGAATCTACAGTCTGCTGGGCAAGAGAGGTACCAAATTAAGACTGAGAATGATCTGCTGATTAGCCAGCCTTTGTCCTTTCATTTTAAAGTAGTAAGCCTTTTGTTCCAGAAAAGAAAAATCCAGAACAGCTCCTAGTATATGCTATTAATATATATTAATTATAATATATATTATATTAATATTATATATATTATATATATTATATTATATATAATATATAATATATTATATATATTAATATATATAAATATATATTAATATAACATAGCATATCCAGCTAATGGCTGAATAATATTTTCTTATGAAACCAAAGAATAAAGAGATGAATCCCCACCCCTACGTACCTAAGTCTTGAAAGCCTGCTTTGATTGGGAACAACTTTTGCCTGCAAAGTACCTCTCTCTTCCATTTTCTGCCATCTTCTCAGCCACAGACTTAGCTCCAGCCTCATGGTTTGGAAGCCATCCTTGCCTAGTTCAATTAAATAGCCAAATACATAGGTCAGCTTTACCTGGCCTAGCTCTGGTAATCCAGCTCCTGCTTGGGCTCAGACATACAACCAAAGTGAGAAGCCTGCATGCCCAAATCACAACACAAAAACAATAAGAAGGATCAAGACAGCATGTTTCCTATCAAACCTACTAGTCCAATGGACATGTTCTCTAATGAGAATCACCTAGATGAACCCTAGGATATAGCATTTAAAGAAATTGTATCAACTTTATCAGAGAATTCAAAGTGTTTAAAGAAGACACAAACCAACATTTTATTGGATTTCAAGAGAATAGCAGTAAATGCTTGAATAATGGCCAAGAAAATACAAATATACAGCTGAACAATTCAGGATTTAAAACTAGAATTCAGTAAAGAGATAGCAATATTAAGGAGGATATACACAAAAATGAAGATGGAATTTGAAACCTCAAAAAACCAAATAGACTGCTCAGGGGAGAACTTTACAAGTAGAAAGGATCCATCAGAGTATAGATGTCTTAGTTGGGTTTTCTATTTCTGTGACAAAACAGCATAACCTAAAGCAATCTGAAGAGGTAAGGGCTGAATTTAGCTTGCAATTCTCAGGTCACACTCCATCACTGAGGCAAGTCAGGTAGGAACCCAGAGGCAGGAACTCAGAGGCAGGAACTGAAACAGAGGCCATGGAGAAATGATGCTTGCCTGCTTATTGTGCTTTCTTATAGCACACAGGACCACCGCCCCTAGAGAGGAGGGCTGACATCCCACACTGAGCTATCATTAATCAAGAAAATGAACCATAAAAGAAATGCACCCTGGGCTTGGACACAGGCCAGACCAGTTGGAGCATCTTCTCAGTTAAGGGTCTCTCTTTCAGTGTATGTCCAGTTGTTATAAGACTAGCCAGCACAATTGATTTCTTGTCAAATAGACATAAACATAGTACTGTTAATTGTAAACTTTCCTCTCTTTCATCCCTAAGACCTCCTCATATTAATATTAATATCACAATATAAAACATTCTGATTTTAAATGCCCTTCCGTCTTTAGAAATTGAAACACTTTAAAAGTTCAGCTTCTTTAAATGCTGAAGCCTCTTTGAAATACAAAGTCTCACTAAAAAATACTAAAGTCTCTTTAAAACCCAACATTTTTCTAAGAGATAATCAAAGTCATAACTATAAGTTTCTGTAAAGAAAAAAATTAAAATACAAAAACAAGTTAAGTGCTGTTTTTTTTTCCATTTTAAGAGGAAAGAAGCCACAATCAGGGCAACACAAACCACTGTAGAGAGCTCAGTGTCAGACTCCTGGGGTCCTGTGCTTCTCCAGAGGGTTTGGACAACCAGGCATAGAAGGTGTAGATTGTCTCCTCGGTTCAGGTCAGCTGAACTCCAAGGCTACTCCAAGCCCTGTCAGTTGGCATAGCCCATATGCCAGAATCTTTACTGCAACTGTAATAGTCTCTCCTGACCTCTCTTCAACTCTTAACCCTGCTGTGTGATGCCAAACCTCAACCTCTCTCCATAACTCCCTGCAATCTTGGAGTTTTCACTTGTATTAAGGCTATATATCTTCACTAATGGCCTTTCCTGGCTTCTCAGCTGCTCTCCATGGCTCCTTCCTGACTTAAAAACAGATACCACATGGGAAACTCTTACACGTCCAAAGTCTGGGTCTCAGCATGACAACCGTGGTCACCTTTGGAACATTGTGTGCTGATCCAGAGAAAACACTTCTTAGAAGATTTTTACTCCAGTAATTGCTGGCCTTTTCTTAATTACTGCTAATTGCTAAACTAACCAGCATAAATTATCTAGTAAATCTAAGTTTCTTGTGGTGGCCCTTTTCCAGGCTTCCCTTCTGGCCCATCTCCATTTCTTTATGATTCTGCTGACCCATAGAACCTTTTTCCAACAGGGACTCTAGGCTCAGGCTCAGGTAGGAGACACTCATCCTTCTTCCTGTTCTTCCTGATCTTCAGACTTACCCTTAGTCCTACTGTAGCCTGCCCACGGGACCCCTCCCCCTAACCTACTTCTATCCCCTAAGAACTTAGCCTCTTGGTTTGGTTCCAAGGTCTCCCAACTTGTTCTCCTTATCTGTTTCAGATTTTTTTTTAGCTCATCTCCATTCCTTTGTGATTCCCCACAGACCTACAGACATGTCTGCAAGAGACCACAAACCCATCACACTTGAATAGGATCCAGGTACAAAACAGCAACCAAAGAACAGACCCTTACCCAATAGATGAGACCAGATATTGTTACCAAAAACCACCTCAAACATTTTACCTCCAGATGCCTAGACTTCATAGCATAAAATAACCAGGGCAATATGCCTCCTCCAGAAACCAGGAAGCCTGCTGTGTTAGGCCTCAAGGAAATCAATTCTGCCAAACCACAAGACAAGGACTTCAAAATAAAGAGGATATCAATAACTGCCTTAATGAGAACCAAGAAAACATAAACATCTGAATAAAACAGGAAAATAACTCAAGATATTAAAGTAGAATTGAACAGAAAACAGAATCACTAAAGAAAACCCAAACTGAAATAAAGCTGGGAGTGAAAAACTCAGAATGTCAAACAAAACCCTCAGGGAGTAAGCCTCATCAACAGATTAAGCAACATGAAAGAGAGATTTCAGGTCTTGAAGACAGAGTAAATGAAACTGATAAGTCATAGAAAATGTTCATTCTAAAAACAAACAAAAAACCAAAAGCAGGCACAAAGCATCCAGGAAGTTTGAGACACTGTGGAAAGACAAAATCTATGATTAAGAAGTATAGAGGAAAAAGCAAAAGACCCAGGTTAAAAGCCCAGAAAACATTTCAACAAATTCAAGAAAAATTTCTCCAAACAAAACAAAAAGACGTCTGTCAACTACAAGAGGGCAAGTCAAATATAAAGTCCGTCCCAGTAGAGTAACAGCCAACTTCTCAATGGAGACTCTGAAAGCCAGAAGGGCCTTATAGATGTACTACAACCTCTAAGAAACCACAGATGCTAGCATAGACTACTATACCCAGCAAAACTATCACACATAATCAGCAGAAAAAGAAAACCATTTTATGATAAAGACAATGTAAGCAGTTTCTGTCTGCCAACCCAGAACTGCAGAAGGCATTAGAAGGAAAATTTCAGTCTGAAGAGATCATCTCCACCCAAGAGGAAAAAAATGTCAGAATAGTTAGTCAAATGAAGAAAAAAATCATATCACCAAAAAAGTAACAGGAATTAATAAATAGTGTTCATTCATAACTCTTAATATTAATAATCTCAATCCCCTAATAAAAAGACTTAGACTCACAGGTTAGATTAGAAAACAGGGTTCATATTTCTGTTGCATCCAAGAAACACACCTCACCATGACTAGACATCATTTTGGGATGGAAGGATGGGAAAAAGCATTCACAGTAAGTGGGGCCAAGAAGCAAGCATGTGCGTAGCCATTTTAACATCTGACAAAGCAGACTTCAGACGAAAACTATCATAAGAGATAGGGAAGAGCACTACAAACTTGTCAAAAAGGAAAAGATCGACCAAGAAGATATAATGCTAGCATTTATGCACCAAACACAAGGGCACCCAAGTTCATAAAAGAAATACTACTACAGCTAAAATCACATATTGACTCTAACATAGTGATGGTGTTAGGTGTCTTCAGTACTCCACTCTTTCCAATAAAGAGGTTATCCAGACAAAAACTAAACAGAGAAGCACTGGAGTTAAATAACATCATAAATCAAATGGGCCCAACAGACATCTACAGACCATTCCACCCAAACATTAGCAAATATATTTTCTTATCAGAAGCTCACAAAAGATTTTCTAAAATTGAACACTTATTAGGACACATGCCAAGATAAAAATATATTGAAATAACACTCTGCATCCTATCTTACAACTGTAGATTAAATCTGAATGTCAACAACAGAAATGGCAAAATGTGTATGAAATTCTGGAATCTGAGCAGTTTACTATTGAATGATAATTGGGTCAAGACAAATCAATAAGGAAATTAAAACATTTTTAGGGTTGGATAAAAATGAAAAGATAACAGACTCAAACCTATGGGACACAATAAAGGCACTTCCAAGAGGCAAATTCATAGTACTAAATACATATATAAAAACAATGTAGAAATCTCATATACGTGGAGAAATTTCACATACTTACTGGCAGCTCTAGGAAAACAAAAATAAGTAATATTCAAAAAGTATAGAGAGGAAGCAACAATCAAACTCATGGATGAAATCAATGAAATATAAAAATATTATAAAGAGTCAATGAAGAGTTAGCTCTTTGAGAAAATTAACAGATTGACAAACCTTCAGCTAAATATACACAGAGAAGATCCAAGTTAATAAAATTAGACATGAAAGGGGAAAGGCTACATCAGACACCAAGTAAATTCAGAGAAGAGTATGGATATATTTTAAAAATCTGTATTCCACCAAACTGGAAACCTAGTGGAAATGGATGAATTTCTGAAATCAAGATCAAGTAAACGATTTCACTAATCCTAGTGAAGCAAAGCAGTAGTTAAAATTCCTCACCTTAAAAACCCAGGGCCTGATGAACTAACTCAGTGGAGAATTCTACCACACTTTCAAAGAATTATAACACCAACACTTCTCAAAATATTTTGCAAAATAGAAATGAAAGAAACATTTCCCACAGTTTTAATATGAAACTCCTTTTACTCTGACACCAAAACTCCATAGACTCCCTCTCTCCCCTCAATAAAAAACCAGAAAATTACAAACCAATATCCCTTATGAATATAGATGCAAAACTTCTCAATAAAATACTTACAAACCAAATTGAAGAACACATCAAAAAATTATCTACTATGATCAAGTTGGTTTCATCTCAGAGATGCAGGGATGGCTCAACATATTTAAATCAATAAATATAATTTACCATATAAGCAGACTGAAAGACAAAGCCAACTGATCTCTCATTAGATTGGGCATTGATAGAATCTACCATAGCTTCATGATAAAAGTCCTAGAGAGACTTAGGATATAAGGGATATACTTCAACATAATAAAGGCAATTTACAGCAAGTGCACAACCAACATTATCCTAAACAAAGAAATGACAATCATTTATCACTAAAATCAGGAAAAAGAAAAGACGTCTACTCTCTCTAAACCTGCTCAATACAGTGCTTGAAATCTTAGCTGGGGCAATAAGGTAACTAAGGGACATCAAGTCAAGGGGATACATATAGGAAAGGGAGGAGTAAAAGTATCCTTATGTGCAGATGATATTATTTTATCCATAAAAGACTCTAAAAACTCCAGCAGAAAATTTCTAAAGCTGATAAACAATTTCAGCAACATAGCAGGATACAAAACTAACACACACGCGCGCGCACACACACACACACACACACACACACACACACACATCTGGTAGCCTTTCTATATATAAATGACAAACAGACTGAGAAAGAAATCAGGATACAATACCCTGAACAATAGCTTCAAAAATATATTGAGATATCTGTAACTAAACAAGTAAAAGACTTGTGTGAGATGGCTCAGTGGTTAAGAGTGGTTAAGAGTACTGACTGCTTTACCGAAGGTCCTGAGTTCAAATTCCAGCAACCACATGGTGGCTTACAATCATCTGTAACAAGATCTGATGCCTTCTTCTGGAGTGTCTGAAGGCAGCTACAGTGTTCTTACATATAACAAATAAATACATCTTTAAAAAAACAAAAAAAAAAGGGATTGCTTCGAGTTTTTCTCCGTTTACCTTGATGTTGGCTACTGGTCTGCTGTATATTGCTTTTACTATGTTTAGATATGGGCCTTGAATTCCTGTTCTTTCTAGGACCTTTAGCATGAAAGGATGCTGAATTTTGTCAAATGCTTTTTCAGCATCCAATGAGATGACCATGTGGTTTTTTTCTTTCAGTTTGTTTATGTAGTGGATTACGTTGATGGATTTCCGTATATTGAACCATCCCTGCATCCCTGGGATGAAGCCAACTTGATCATGGTGAATGATCGTTTTGATGTGTTCTTGGATTCAGTTGGCAAGTATTTTGTTTAGTATTTTTGCATCGATATTCATAAGAGAAATTGGCCTGTAGTTCTCTTTCTTAGTTGGATCTTTGTGTGGTTTTGGTATCAGGGTAATTGTGGCTTCATAGAATGAGTTGGGTAGTGTTCCTTCTGTTTCTATTTTGTGGAATAATTTGAAGAGTATCGGTATCAGGACTTCTTTGAAGGTCTGATAGAATTCTGCACTAAAACCGTCTGGTCCTGTGCTCTTTTTGGTTGGAAGACTGTCTATGACCCCTTCTATTTCTTTGGGGGTTATGGGTCTGTTTAGACGATCTATTTGTTCCTGGTTTAATTTTGGTATTTGGTAACTGTCGAGGAAATTGTCCATTTCCTCCAGATTCTCCAGTTGTGTTGAGTATAGGTTTTTGTAGTAGGATCTGATGATTTTTTGAATTTCCTCAGTTTCTGTTGTTATATCTCCCTTTTCATGTCTAATTTTGTTAATTTGAATACTGTCTCTGTGCCCTTTAGTAAGTCTGGCTAGGGTTTTATCTATCTTGTTGATCTTCTCAAAGAACCAGCTCCTGGTTTTGTTGATTCTTTGTATGGTTCTTTTTGTTTCAACTTGATTGATTTCAGCCCTGAGTTTGATGATTTCCTGTCTTCTACTCCTCCTGGGTGAAATTGCTTCTTTTTGTTCCAGAGCTTTCAAGTGCGCCATTAAGTTGCTAGTATATGCTCTCTCCTGTTTCTTTTTGGAGACACTCAGGGCTATGAGTTTTCCTCTAAGCACTGCTTTCATTGTGTCCCATAGATTTGGGTATGTTGTGCCTTCATTTTCATTAAGTTCTAAGAATTCTTTGATTTCTTTCTTTATTTCTTCCTGGACTAAGGGGACAAGGCTGTCCCCTCTCGCCATATCTCTTCAATATAGTACTTGAGGTACTAGCTAGAGCAATTCAACAACAGAGGGAAGTCAAAGGGATACAAATCGGAAAGGAAGAAGTCAAACTATCACTATTTGCAGATGATATGATAGTTTACTTAAGTGACCCAAAAACCTCCACCAGAGAACTCCTGCAACTGATAAACAACTTCAGCAAAGTGGCTGGCTATAAAATCAACTCAAGTAAATCAGTAGCCTTCCTATACGCGAAGGATAAGCAGGCCGAGAAAGAAATTAGGGAAATGACACCCTTCACAATAGCCACAAATGATATAAAGTATCTTGGAGTGACGCTAACCAAACATGTGAAAGATTTATACGACAAAAACTTCAGGTCTCTGAAGAGGGAAATTGAAGAAGACATCAGAAAATGGGAAAATCTTCCATGCTCGTGGGTTGGCAGGACTAATATAGTCAAAATGGCAATCTTGCCCAAAGCAATATACAGATTCAATGCAATCCCCATCAAAATCCCAACTCAGTTCTTCATAGAGCTAGAAAGAGCAATTCCCAAATTCATCTGGAATAACAAAAAACCCAGGATAGCTAAAACTATCATCAACAGCAAAAGAACTTCTGGGGGAATCAATATCCCGGACCTCAAGCAATATTACAGAGCAGTGGTATTAAAAACTGCATGGTATTGGTTCAGTGACAGGGAAGCGGATCAATGGAATAGGATCGAAGACCCAGAATTGAACCCACACATCTATGGCCAATTGATCTTCGACAAAGGAGCTGAAAACATCCAGTGGAAAAAAGATAGCCTTTTCAACAGATGGTGCTGGCTCAACTGGAGGTCAACATGCAGAAGAATGAGAATTGATCCACTCTTATCTCCTTGCACTAAACTCAACTCCAAGTGGATCAAGGATCTCCACATAAAACCAGACACACTAAAACTAATAGAAAAGAAACTGGGGAAGACCCTTTAAGACATCGGCTCAGGGGAAAAATTCCTGAACAGAACACCAATTGCTTATACTCTAAGAACAAGAATAGACAAATGGGACCTCATAAAACTACAAAGTTTCTGTAAGGCAAAAGACACTGTCAAAAGGATAAATCGGCAACCAACAAATTGGGAAAAAATCTTCACCAACCCCACATCCGACAGAGGGCTAATCTCCAAAGTATACAAAGAACTCAAGAGGTTAGACCCCAGAAAACCAAATAACCCTATCCAAAAATGGGGTACAGAGCTAAACAGAGTCTTTTCACCTGAAGAAATTCGGATGGCTGAGAATCACCTTAAAAAATGTTCAACATTACTAGTCATTAGGGAAATGCAAATTAAAACAACCCTGAGATTTCACCTCACACCAGTCAGAATAGCTAAGATTAAAAACTCAGAAGACATCAGGTGTTGGCGAGGATGTGGAGAAAGAGGAACACTCCTCCACTGCTGGTGGGAATGCAAGCTGGTACAACCACTCTGGAAATCAGTCTGGCGGTTCCTCAGAAAACTGGGCGTGATACTTCCGGAGGACCCAGCCATACCACTCCTGGGAATATACCCAGAAGATTCCCCAGCATGCAATAAGGATACATGCTCCACTATGTTCATAGCAGCCTTATATATAATAGCCAGAAGCTGGAAAGAACCCAGATGTCCCTCAACAGAGGAATGGATACAAAAAATGTGGTATATATACACAATGGAGTACTATTCAGCCATTAGAAACAATGAATTCATGAAATTCTTAGAGAAATGGATGGAGCTGGAGAATGTCATACTAAGTGAGGTGACCCAGTCTCAAAAGAATACCCATGGTATACAGTCACTGATAAGTGGATATTAGCCTAGAAGCTTGGAACACCAAAGACACAAATCACATATCAAGTGATGTCTCACAAGAAGAAAGGAGTGGACACTGGTGCTAGAATGGACCAAAACATCATTGTGGGAGAGTACAAGAACAGTAAAGTGGGAGGGGGTGGATGCGGGAGCAGGGGGAGGGAAAAGGACATGTGGGACCTTTGGGGGTGGGGAACCAGAAAAAGGGAAATGAATTGTAAATATAGAATATATACAATAAAAAAAATCAAAAAAAATCATAAAAAAAATCTTTGCATCGGAAAAAAAAAAACTTAAAGACTTTGATGAAATAAATTGAAAAAGATACTAGAGGAAAGATGTCTCATTCTGTCTTACTCCAGTCAGAATGAAAATCTTACTTAAAACAATCTATAGATTCAATTCAATTTTCATCCAAATTCCAACACAATTCTTCAGGTAAATTAAAAATAATCCCAATCCTCAACTTTGACAAAAACAAAAAACAACAAAACAAACAAAAACCCGGGATAGTTAAAAACAATCCTGAGTAATGAAAGAACTGTGGGTGGTTTCACCACCTCAGATTTCAAGTTTTATTATAGAACTATAGTAATAAAAACAGAGTGATATTGTCATTCAGACATGTTGATCAATAGAATTGAATTGAAGACACAGAAATGAGTTCATATACTTATGGACACTTAATTGTTGATAAGGAAGCCAGAAATACACACTGGAGAAAAGACAATATCTTCAAAAAATGGTTCTGGTCAAACTGGATGTCTGAATGTAGAAAAATATCAACAGATTTATACTTATCACACTGCCCAAAATTCAGCTCCCAAGGGGCCAGGGCCTTAACATCAGGCCAGAGACACTGAATATAATAGAAGGGGAAATGGGAGTGGTCTTGAACTCATCGACACAGGGAAAGACTTTCTGAAGGAAATAATGATAGTGCAGGCACTAAGACCAACAATTAATAAATGGGACTTCATGAAACTGAAAAGCTTCTGCACAGCAAGAGAATTAATCAACCAGGTAAAGAGGCAGTCTGCAGAACAGGAGAGGATATTTGCCAGCTATACATCTGACAGTTTAATAATCAGACTATACAAAAAACCCTAAAAAAACAAAACAAAAACAAGAAACCAAATGACTGAAGAAAGAGTAGGAGGAAGAGGAGGAAGGGGTACAGAGGAGGAGGAAGAAGGGGAGGAGGAGGAAGAAGAGGAGAGGTAGAGGAAGAGGAGGAGAAGGAGGAAGAGGAGGAAGAGGAGGAAGAAGAGGTAGAGGAAGAGAAAGAGAATGGCTAAGAAATATTGAAAAGAATGTTTATCATCTCTAGCCATTATGGAAATGCAAATTAAAAAGCTTTGAGATTTCATCTTACTCCAGTTAGAATGTCAAAGATCGGTGGAACAACTCACAGTAAATGTTGAAGGGGTTGTCAGGAAGAGGAAACCCCCATTCACTCTTGGAGGGATTGCAAACTGGTGCAGCCTCTATGGAAATCAGTGTGGAGAATTCTTAAAAAGTTAAAAATAAATCCACCATATGACCCAGCTCTACCACTCCTTGGTACATGCCCAAAGGACCCAACGTCCTACTCCACAAACACTTGCTTATTTTCATTCTATTCACAATATCTAGGAAATGGACATGACATAAACATTTTACGGTGGATGAAGGAATAATGGAAACATGGTCTACATGTTTGCATTCCCATTTGGAGGTAAGAAAATCAAAACCATGAACTTAACAGAAAACACCTATAAGAGAAGATCATTGAGGGAGGCTCTCCAGAATCAGAAAGACAAACGCTGCCTCTTCTCTCTTGCTCCTAGCTCTGAGTCTTTAAATGTGAGTATATAGCCCACAATACCTATCAAAACTAGGAAGGTGAAATGAGACCATTGCTAGGATGGGGGACGGGCAGGCAACAGTCGAGGTGGGGACAGGAGTAAAATCGATCGGATCCAGAGATGGCAAAGGGGGCGCTTTTTAATGATTATTATTCTTTCATATGATTATATCTTGACAGTAGTTTCTCCTCCTTCCTCACCTCCTGTTTCCCCAGATCCACTTCTCATCCATTTCCCTCCAGAAAAAGGACAGGCCTCTTAAAGATGTCAACCACACCTGGCATATCAAGTTACAGTAAGAGTAGGCACCTCTCCTCATATGAGACAACCCAGCAGAGGGGAAAGAATTCCTAAAACTACTGGCAAAAAGAGTAGAGAAAGTCCCTGCTCTCACTGTCAGGAGTCCCAAAGAACTACACAAACATAACATATATGCAGAGGGCCTAGGTCAGACACACGTAGTTTCCACAACAAAATGGTGTCTGTTTTATTTTCCTTTCACAGGGAGATTCAGGCCTCCCCCTCCCTCCTTGAACCTTCCGTGTTACTTAGCCTTTCTGGATCTGTGGATTGTACCATGATTATCAAGAGGGGGATTCTTTAGCAAGGGGCAGGGAGATAAATGAAGAAGAAGGTGGGAGGGGGTGAAGGGGGTTAGCAGGGCACAATTATTATGGAGGAAATGGGAAAAGAGGGGCTCCTGCGGGCAGGGGGGTGACATAAACAAGGGAGAGGGACGGGAGTATAAAACAACAATACAAATGGCTGAAAAATGCCACGGAGGATCAGTCTTAACTATTCACTAAACAAATAATAAACACGTGCAATTCATTATATAAATGCGCATGTTTAGTTTTACTAAACTTCTCACCTGGGCTGATGGTGCTCTTTCCAAGAGCTAAACACCATCTAACAGAAGCCACAGGGCTTATGAGAAGGCAGGGCTATCCAAGAGACTCTTAACACATACCGCCTGTTGCTGTTACAGTTTATTACCTCTGAGAGGTGCAAGATTAGTCTCTATTGCTGAAGACACTATGTACTCTAGAAACAGATCCCAGAAAGAAGTCCCTGAGCTAGAATGGACATGAATGTCCCTTCCCTAAGGACTAGCTTTCATTGTACAAGAAGTCACACAACCTTTCAGAGCAGGTAGGCAACGAACAGTCCTAACCCAGATATGACACTTCTGAACCACATCAAGGACCATGATGACATGATAACCCTACAAGTGCAGTCATGGTTCACATGTTTTGGTGGCAACCAACTGCTCTGTAATTGAACTTAAGTTTCATTAAACAAGACGGGAACCATGCCTGGTACTAGGAACTGCTAGTGAAATCATAGCTGGAGGAGAATCTACAACTACTAATTTATTAAACCAGAATATCCTTAACAATAATCTATAAACGTTCATCCTTATGCCTGCAGGTACAATGTATCTGGAAATAAAAATGGGTAACCAGCGATAATAGAGAAGAAAAACAACTGGAAGAGCTTATGCCAGCTAACGTCAAACTTACACTATGCCACTGGACCTTTAATAATACCCTTGGGAGGCAAAGGCAGGTAGATCTCTGTGCATTCCCGTGCAGCTTGGGCTATATAACGAGTTCCAGAATGGCCAGGGTTACACAGTAAGACTGTTTCAAAAGCAAAAGCAAGCAAACAAATAATATAGCAAAATAACCCAACAATGAAAATAAAACCCACTTGCAATAGCATCAGAGTAAGTAAGGTAATATCCTCCTTAAGAAGGAGAGTTAAGTAGTACACCCCTACACACACACACACACACACACACACACACACACACACGATCCATACACATATCCTCACAAATGTGCTTTCATGATTTGGTCAAGGAAAAAATGGCCTTATAAATGAATAGTTCTTTATTCACAGCTGGGTCAAAAATACCAAACATCAGCCCCTACCTCGCACCATAGGCTGAAGTTAATTGTGAGTGGGCTATTGGCTAAACGGTAAGGAGTACAACAATGAAGACTTCTGAAGTAGACTGCGATAGGTAAAGATGATTTAGATAGGGCACACAGGCTACCAAATACAAAGAGAATAAAATTAGAATTAACTTCTCACTTGTAAAAAGCAGCAACAGAGAAATGGAAAGGCACGCATAGAATATGTCCAAAACATAACCGACACACCATCAATATCCAGAATCTTTTTCAAAATTCTGCAAGCTAATCAGGGATGCACAGATCAGTAGAAAAACAGGCAAACCAAACCAAATCAAAGGAGAAATCCCAAACAACCTCCTCTGAGCAGATTCTTTAATAATCGACAATATGTGTTAGAGGGCCCTTAGTCTATGAGGCGATGAGTGGAGTTAAGTGCAAGGCCACACAGCTGGCTGATGGATAGAAAGGAAGACGAAGAGCACAGCTTGCGGTAAGAAAGATGGGCAGCCCTCTCATGGTACAGTAGAAAGGAGTGGATTCTGACATAGTGCCCTGCAAACAAACTATTCACTAAGGTTGACATGGGCATATTCTGTGACTCTTAGAGTATGACACGAGGGACAGTACTGGAACACACAATAACATTATTTGTCACACCCCCAATTGGGAACGATTCAAATGCCCTTTAATGGTAGAAAGGATAAAAAATAGTGGTATGTCAATTCAGTGGAATTCTGTACCATTCGAAGAGCGACCACTACTGCTTTATTCACCTAACTGAGACATTCCATAAGCAGACTGTGTGATATTTATGTAGTGTATAGAGGGATTGTGCTAGGTACAAAAGCTGTTCTAAAGTTTAAACATAAGTAGAATGGGGGTTTACAAGGCATGTCAGCGGTAGGTTGCTTGCCTGGTCTGTGACAGGTTCTGGGTTTAATTCCCACTATCACAAACACATAAAACCAAAATAAGTAAACTGATCAATTGTGGTGGGAGCTGGAAGAGGGTTTACCACAAGAGACATCATGACTGGGAGTGGACGTAAGGGTGAGACTTCTGGAGGGCTTTGCACACACCTGTGTGCCTTTTCTATTTCTTAACTTAGGATGAGTTCATGGGACATTCATTCTGAAATGCTTTGAGTTGTGCACTTAAAAGTGTTTTATAATTCCATATTCATGCTTTTATGGTTTAACAAAACCTTAAAATATTCTATATAACCAGTTTTCTGTATAATATGTGGGTTCTATAATTGATAATACAAAGAAGAAGGAGGAGGAGAAGAAGTAGAAGAAGGAGTGTTTCACTTTAACATGCTGTCCAGTGACATTCCAGAGACTGATAGAGCCTTACAGTTGGTTTCATCTGCATTTTTCCTTTTACTTAAACAGTTATATTTAAAAAATTAAACCCAACTACCATACTCCATGAAACTGATATCTTCAGAAGTTTATTCATGGTGAGCTTATAAGTTCATATATATATTAAAGTCTATACAAATATATTCTACTTTATTTGCCTATCCCTATGAAATTAGATGTTATATTTGATTGTTTACTCAAAACACATAGATGTATTGTGATAAGGGCATAAAATAGCACTTTCTTATTGATTGCACATATATTCTGGTCTATTTAGTTTGTATTTTAAAAATAGAGGCCATCAGCCTTCCCAGAACAGAAAACCAACAAAGCATGAACAAAGGTGACATGGAAGCAGCGCTCTGCACCAGAGCCCCAGTGTCTCCCTTCATTTAAGGTGCAAATTCTCCAGCCCCTTCCACTTGTCCTGTGATGCTTCATCTCGTCAATCTGAGTTAAGCGTGCTGAGGAGATTTATGAAGATCAAGATCAAGGCCTCTGATGCAACAGATGACTTATTTTCTTGACAGACTCATAAAGGACATCACGATTGGTAGTGGTAGGCCTTCTTGGAGGAGTTAAGTCATTGGGGCGTGTCCCCGAGGAACACATCTTGTTCTGAGCCCTTCCCTTGCCCCCTTTCTCCTTGACTTATGTCTCTTGAGAGGTGAACAGCTCCATTCTTCCCCATGCTCCCGTGTCCACAATGTTCTGCATGTGGTCCGGAAAAAAGTGGGCTCTGAAAAACCTTGGAAACCATGAGCCAAAATAATTCCCGCTTTTATCATAGCAATGATAGAGGCACTGAGGCAGAAAGTCCGAGCTGGGCTCTGTAGTTGGTGATCTTCCAGAGCCTCTAGGTATTTCTGATGGCTGTGGAAGCTTTAAAAATCACATACAGCAGTGCTGTGACAGAAGAAAGGATAGCTTCAGAGTCAGTCCAGTTAAAACTGTGCAGGAATCAAAAAGATTTCTAAAATGTAACACTGATCATGTTGTTGTAGTCCTGGTGATAGTAGTCACAACAGTGGCACTTTTATAATCGGCTTTTGTTAAGTATTTTATAGATAAGAATTAGAAATACAGACATCCACCAAATAAGGAAGAGAATTACCATTAAGCCACGTGATATACGTTTGTATATTTATTCTCTTAGATTTATTTTATCTTCATAGGAAGCATTTCCTGTTGGTGAGGTAGCATGTAACATATAGAGTTGAAGGGTAGACAGTGCATCCAGAGACCAGGGACGAGGCTGCCAGGGTCAAAAAGCAAACGCAGTTCTTTGAGGACTGTTGATCTGTCATCAGAAACATTTTTGTATCTACCTTTGTGTCTGTTCCCTTGCAATTTTTCGGTAGACATCCGGACTACAGAGTGGGCGAACCTTCCCACTGGCTGCTGCAAACCACTCTCTTTTCTGACAGAGTCCTCTGCCCGACCTGGAAACAAAGTCCGGAGTAAGTGCCAACTCTCCCTCTCTCCTTCTCTTTACAACACGGAACGACTGCAGCCAAGGGCAGTGCCCCCGCCATACCGTAGGGCGTAGAGTGCGTGCTGGCCCAGGTGAGAGGCAGAAGGAAGGCTCGGAGCGGAGCGTTGAGGAGGTGATAACAGGAGGCATGCCTCATCTGTCTCTGTGGTAATGAAGCAACACAGACGCTACTTATATCGCAAACGACTTAATTTGGAAGTCCTGCGAATAGGCCGTACAACGCTGACTAGGTGGCAGGCTGCTAACCAGCAGCTTGAGACGATGACACGATTCTTATTGTTCTCTCTGTACTCACACAGAGGTTTGAAAAATATCCTTTAGCTGCTGTAGATAGGTTAATGCCAGGGACATTTTCTCCACCCTCAGCCCCTGGCTGCTTTTCCTTTTTCCACTCTCCCCAGCAACTAAGCTTTTACTACCACTGTGGAAATGAGTGGAAAAATTAGCCTCCTGCAGTTTCTGCCTAAGAGGTAAAGACAACCTAATTTCCAGAGACTTTTCACTGGAGAGCAAGCATATAAGGTAGCGAGCGCTCAATACACTTTGTTTAATACATTTAATTCATCACATCGCTATGTTTACACACAAGTTAATTCATGGTACTGTGCAAATTAACGAGCTTGTCAAAAAAAAAAAAAGCGAAAGCTTTCAAATTAGTCTGAAAGGTACCCATTACTCATTGAATTAAGGAGCCAATCACAGAACAGTTCAGGAACATCTTTTATTTCTTCATCATAATCAGAGGCTACAAGTCCCACATTTCACGTAATCCCCATTTGTGGGACATGGAAACCTGATCATGTTGCAGGTGAGTGTGACTTTACATTACTAGAATTTCACTTTCTAAGCACACTGTTTTATTGGTTAAATTTGGTATTCAGTCATTTAAGAAGCTTAGAAAGGGCACAAATGCAAACTTTTTTTCTTAAATGGGTGGTTAGATGTTGTCACTTATACACGTTCATATTTGCACTTGGAACTGATACATTCCAAGTGGTATATGGTAAGAGGGTGGCCATTGTAGACAGACCTCCCAAGCGTTCGTTGGTCCGGGTAGATGGGAGTTCTGAGACCAGCAGAACAGAGCAGAGCTGGCCATGGTGGCTGACACTTGACACTCCAGCACTCCTGATGCTGAGGCCAGAGAGATGGGGGAGGGGAGTCCAGTCAGTCAGGCGGCATGGGTAGCACCATGTGGAAGCATTTTGGCTTCTCCAGAGAACACACATTCATTGTATGTTTCAGATAGCTATTCACTTTATCTTTATTTGTGTAAATATAACAGTAGCAGAAGGCTATGCATATGCTAATACATGGATACAGACACCAGTCAGTGACTTATGTCGCATGTGGAAGATGACACGGTCCCTCCAGGGAATGTTTGAAGCTATGCTTGGGCACTTCCAGTTGTCCCACTGACTAACGGATGACAGGTATCACTGAACACCTAGAATCTGAAGACGTTAAGGATTTAGCAATGCATCGAACAATTCTACAAAACAAGAATACTCAACGGGTAAGTTGTAAGTTCTCTGAGGCAGCAGGTATTTGGGCCTATTCCCACTTGGGTGCTCAGTTCGTTAAGATTCGTTAGTCTGATGAGCTGGAGGAATTTGTAAATCACATTTGTTACTTCTACCTACAGGTTCTCTTTGATTTCAGTTCTGACTCCTAAAGTCATTATCCAATTGCCCATCTCCATCTGGATAGCCCAGAGGACTCGATTCAACGTGTCCACTGTCAAACTCAATCTCCTCCTTTTGGAGCTTTCTTATTAATCGTCTGTGTTGGTGAGTGGCACCATCGTGACAAGTAAGCCCAACCCCCCCAGGGCTAGTTCTGTGAACCTTCTCCTCAGGCTTATTCGTCAGTCAGGAAACCCCCGGGTTTCTTTTTCCTTCTGCCTTGGCTCACTACATCTGACCTGGCACCTGGCCCAGGCTAGTGATTTTCTGATTGGTCCTCCTATCACGCCATACTAGGATTCATTGCAAGTGGAAGAAAACTCAATTAAGCAGACACATTGTACTGGCGGGTTTTGTGTGTCAACTTGACACAGGCTGGAGTTATCACAAAGAAAGGAGCTTCAGTTGGGGAAGTGCCTCCATGAGATCCAGCTGTGGGGCATTTTCTCAATTGGTGATCAAGGGGGCGGGTGGCAGGCCCCTTGTGGGTGGTGCCATCCCTGGTCTGGTAGTTTTGGGTTCTATAAGAGAGCAGGCTGAGCAAGCCAGGGGAAGCAAACCAGTAAGGAACATCCCTCCATGGCCTCTGCATCAGCTCCTGCTTCCTGACCTGCTTGAGTTCCAGTCCTGACTTCCTTTGGTGATGAACAGCAGTGTGGAAGTGTAAGCTGAATAAACCCTTTCCTCTCCACCTTGCTTTTTGGTCATGATGTTTGTGCAGGACTAAGACACTCACGTAATGTGGAAGTCTGAAGGTTAAGGACAGCTCAGTCTGGGACAGGGCGTGGCACGATGGCAGATCTCTGGTTCATCCTCCTGCGGATTCCTCTGGCTGCCTCCTTTTCTGGCGGGTCATCTCAAAGAACAGGGTCATGTTCTAGGCTTCTAGAAGATTCCTATTTTCAGCTGAAAGAGTTTATTCTTTAGCTGCTCCAAAAATTTCAGGGTAGGCCCTGCCTGCCTGTTATCATACCCTGTGCCTAACGGAGTCAAGTCAAGGTGTCCGGTGTAGACACTGTCCACTGGGCAGGTTTTATTAACAGAATGGAGAAAGTGGATTTGGAAATCCAGTTCCATTAAATATTTCTAACACAAGCTCTGCCCATGGACCTGAATGGCCTGTCATCCCTAGGCAGACTTTCTTTCTAATACCCTAGAGTTTAAATAGCATAGGACACTCTCTGAACTGTGTCTGCTCCTTACTGCCTTTGTTTCCACACTGAACTCCAAGGCTCATCTTAGAGCACCCATGAGCTAGCCCTGCCTTGATTGGTTTTCTTTTCTTTCTGGAGGGTCGATTTCTTAAGGCCAGGGACAGACACTTTGTGTTCTTAAATACATAGTTGGTACAAAGGAATATTTGTTGAATGAACGAATCAATAAAACATAATAAAAGTCAAATATTTATTAAAGACCTAGTAAAGGGGATAGATCCAGGCTGATGATATTCAGAGATTTAAACGATATGAGCAAAGCGAGTCAGAGGACGACGGTTACTTTGCACGAGGTATACGGTTATCACAGTATTATTCACGGGCTACTCTGTTAATTCATGAAGTGATGATTATTTTAAGGGATAAATCTGACAACATTCTAACTGTGCTTTGAATTTCTCTTCATGTAGCTGCGGTGGCCTGAGGACATTTCCCGGGCTCAGCTCCCTCCCATATGTTGTTGCTAACCAAGTCTGGTCAGTGAGTGGTCACCGGGAAACTGTGACCCTGGACGGCTCTGCTTCCTGAATCTAAAGTGCCCCAGAGTGTGTGGCTGAGACGGAAACAACCACTAAGCACTCGGGCTAATGGCCAAGGTCATTTTCCCAGGGAGGCTGCAGTGCAGCTGTGTCCAGCGCCCTGGGCAGGACTTGAAAGCGCTGGAGCCCTATGGCCAGGGCGCAGGGGCCCCTCCTCACGCCATAGGTCTGCTTTGAACAAGGTCCAAAGACAGCTTCCCTTGAAGAGTGAATGCTAAACAATTCCACCTTTTCCTCTAGAGGATTATTCAAAGGACCCTTTTCGTTAGGACTTTTCTAAGAATTTAAGAAGAGCTAAATTTGCTCTCTCCCAGCGCGACGGAAGCCGTAGATAATGGGGACCGAGGTGGGATCCCGCTACCATTTTTGTCCTGAATTGACTGTCTCTAGAGTTCAAATTCTTCTGGAAAATGCCAAGCCTCAGTTTCACGGTGCTGAGCTAAGAATGGAACTCGGGTTTCTTAATTCCTCAGCCAGAACTCCGTCTATTAGAACACTGTGCCTCTCAATTGTGTCTTAAATTAGGCACACAAATGAATTCACTCACACTCTGCCTACCAAGTTCCTGCGAGGAACTTCTCACAGCACTCGGTGACACAGTTGGGAGACTTTCCTCAGCCTCTCTGGTTAAACTCTTTACAGGCTTGGGTCAGAGAAGCTCAGATGGGAAAGCCTAGAGTCTCCGTGAATCTCACAAGATCTGCAGTCGCCACCGCATCCCCTCATCCCCTCCCCCAATCGCCAGTCAGCCTGCAACAAAGGAAACCCACCCAGGCCCGGGCCCCACTCCACTAGGAACCTTGTTTAATCTGTTAGCCCCGTGCAAGCTACAGAGATTTATACAGGGAGGAAAGATACTTGGATGAAACCATGCATGGGGGCCCCAGGCTTACCATGCCCTTCCCGAGTGAGGCTTTAATGACTGCAGCAAATTACCTGCATCGTTCTGACCTGACTGCCTCAGGGAGCTTAGAGCAAAGTGCCTTCAATTTGTGACGAGCCTACATTTATTTATTTATTTATTTGTTTATTTATTTATTTATTTATTCCGTTTGGGCCATTTGAAGCTTGTTTTTGGAGATTTGGGGGGTGGGGGAGGGGGAGGGGGCAACCACACAACAAACCCAAAAGGAGAATATAAATATATCATTTGGAATCTTGCATAATATCAGCCAATGGCAACAGCAGGTTTTTGACAGGCCTGCGAACTTCCCCAAAACAACATCCTGCCAGCCTGGCTGTGATTCAGGCATGAGTCAAGGCTGTGAGATGGGAAGCTGCCAGCCAGCCGCTTCCCCAGCCGAAAAATGCCCTCTCCTCCAGGCCCCGGCAGTCTATTAACATTTAGAATCTTGCCCGGATGGACTCGTGATTAACAGCACGCTCGTCCCCCTGAGGTAACAAATAATGTGGGGGACTTTCCTTTCATCATCGAGGACAGTATTAGGATGAAGGAAGAAAGATGTCTCCTCACAACACAGCTTTGACGAGAGGGGATCAGTAGTAGTTTGCACAGCTGACACTGTTATTAGGGACCGGAGACAAGATTTCCCCCCACCCCCCGGAGTCTTGTTATAATGAGGCCTAAGCATGCTATCACCTTTTTTTTGTAATCCAAGCAAGAAATGGAGCCCGCTGAACTGGGAGGGGATGTCATCTGGGTCATTAGAGTCCAAAATGCTGAGGAAATAATTCCCCGCTGTTATTAGAAGGCCACCAGCTAGAGGGACTTTTCTGGAGACTTCCACTTTGAAAAGAGGGGCATTTTCCAGAAAGCGATTTTCTGAGCACATGAAGCAACAGCCCCAAACCTTCGGCCCTCGCCCAATCTTCCCCCTTGCTGGACCTTAAGTGACACTTTTGATCTTTTGAGCCAAGATACCCCAGTCTATCATGATTGTAGTCTGTAGACTGACTCAAAGAACAGCTACAGGACTTAAATCTTTCTCCAGTAACTGTGCAGTCAGTCAGGAGTGAGACGTAAGGAGGAGAAAAAAAAAAAAAAAAAACTAAACAAACCGTGAGTTCCTTCTCTCTCGTTCCTTTGCTCCAGGGCCAGGGGTGATCTACGAAGCCAGCAAAAGGGAGAGAGGCAGCATAAGGACCAGATCTCAGGGCCCCGCCCTTTAACCCTTTGACTAGCTAGTCCACTGTGCTACTCCGCGAGCACGTGTGTGTGAAATCATCCCTTCAGAAGAGACAGTAGAGAACAGCGTCACACAGCCTCAGTTTGAGAGTCCGACCCCGAGCAGGTGCTTCTGAAGCGGGTCCCACCTTTAGACTTTGTGACACCGTGTGGTCATCTACAGAGTCCATGCCCACCAGAGTTACCACACAAAAAGCCTAGTAGTGTTTTGTGATCTTTGTCTTGGGCGGCATTCACAGGGCTCATAAGGGCTGCACGGAGGCCCACGGAGGGGCAGGTGCTGCTCTGTAGCCTTTGGTTTTTTTTTTTTTTAGTGATCCATTTATATTTGTGTTCCTGTTCATGTGTACACAATTCAAGTCAGGAAAAACAGAACACAGCAAGACCGATGAGCTGGACCTGTCTTTAAATCCGGCGATGGATCATTCACACATAGCCTAGAAAACTCTAGGCATCTGGTGGAGAATTTCCTACAGAAAGAACATTTCGAAGCATACTTCTCGCACCTAATTTATTTTTCAACAGCTTCTCTTAGCTTATGCCTGGAATGTCACTTTTCTAATGGGAACACTTGTCCTTGTGGGAAAGAAATGACTGAGGCATTTTTTTTTTTTTAAGTTCTGGAGAAAGTGGTGATCTTGCACCTTGCATCTTGGAAGAAGGGGCCTCACGGTCCTGCAGGACACACTGTGAGGCTGCGGCGTGCTTTCTCACAGGAAGCTACTTTTCCACTAGAGATGGCCACACCTCCAGTGCCAGCCAGAGTGCGGGTGTGAATGGGCTTCCTCACAAATCCTGGCCCTAGTTTATTATTTTGAAAATTTAGCCTTTGCTGTTTACTCAAATTTCAGACACGATATATATATATATATATATATATATATATATATACACATATATATGTATATATACACATATATATGTATATATATATACATATACATATATATGTGTATATGTATATGTGTGTGTGTATATATATATATATATATATATATTTTTTTTTTTTTTTTCTTTTCAAAACCAAACTGGGAATCTGTAAGATCTTTCCTTTCCTTCTCAAAAAAACGTGAACGCCACTTTGGCCGTAGAAGTCAGCCTTCTTGTCTCTAGGGACAAGCCACCGAGAGGTGGTAGGGATGCCCAGCAGGGCTTCCCAGCCCATGTGGGCCGTAGCTGGCAGGACACTTAATTCCAGTCTGACTATCATCTTCAGCCTCCTGGCCTGCAGCTGCTGCTGCTTCTTCTGCAGTTTTCCATGGCTGCCGACCTCCGCTTATCACACGTTTCCGCTCTGGCTTTGTCCTGTGTGTGTGTGTGTGTGTGTGTGTGTGTGTGTGTGTGCACACGAGCACGTGTGCATGTGTGTAAAGCCGGGCTCTGAGTAGCTTCTGCAGCGTGTAGGACATTGTCAGGGGACTCCTTGATAAGGGCTGCCTGCCCTGTCTAGGTCGTTCTGAGTCGTCTTTGTCTCATTTCTCTTTTGATGGCCTAATTTCACACACATTCTGACTAAGGACTCTTAAAAAAAAAAAAAGCAGCGGATGTGGGTGTGCTATTGTTCCATTCGGCTGCTGGATTATTATTATGTTTTAAATGTATTCACTGCAAGGGTTTATCATGTAAACTCCTATTGAAAACCATTGCCCCCGGGGAAGGATTTGAGCATTTGGGTAATTTTCTGAAATTCTCAAGCGTATGTGTCTGTAGTGTCTTTCCCTCTGACTCTTCAAATGGATGTAGTCGTCCCTGAGCAATCCATAAACAATATTGATCGCACAAAAGCACAAAACTGTCAATCTTGATGCTAACTCCTCGTCTCCTGCTGTGCACCCTAATCTCTAAAAGCAACCTTGGGCCCTAAAGAGCCCACCGCTTGGGTTCACAGTTACTAAGACACCCCAATTTTCTTCGTGTCAGCATTGTGTCAGTTTGGGATGAAAAGCTGGACAATTATCCTACCTACAAAAACATTCCCGTGGCTCCTTTGCTCCCAGCAGAGAGACATCTGCGAATGGGTAACCACACACTCTCGCACAGAATTCACAGTTTTCCACCACTCTGCCTGATGTGATGACCAAATACACTGTGTGCCATTAATAAGTGAAATTATTTGAGAACTTGCTTCACTGCCTAAAATCTGTGTAAAGCAAAAGCCTCTTTCAGACCGTTTCCCTTTTTCTTTATGGGCTCATCCCTTGAATAAATAATTCTGCCTTGTAACCTCGGACAGCCTGTGAGGTTATTTGACACCAAAAGAAACTTCCTGCTGAATTCATGGAGACCGTCTTTACACGCCTCCTACCAAATAATCTGGCATCTCTGGGCTCTTCCCTATTGAACACTGCATTTCCCAACAGATTCAGGCGTTTCCAAAATCTGCAGCCATAGATCAGCATGCTAATATATATTTGGGATGCAAGGGTCAAAGTTGTTACCCAAAGTTCATTTTCAAAAGCTATGTGTATGTGATCCTATGGGGCCTTCTGCCTTATGAACCACACATGAGCCCCCTCTGACTGGAGTGAATCACTTTAAGTAATTGAGCATTAATGGACAGCAATAAGGATTCTGTAGTTTATTCCTGAGACTGGCTGGTGTCCAGGAGGACCCTTAGTTTTAGGCAGAAACAGAGTGTTACACCAGGCTGATAACTGAATCTTGGCTGGAGCACAACTTAGGGTGACTCACACATTTTATTAATTTTTAAGTGCAAATTTCCTTGAAGCCTTAGTGTCCTGACCTACAAAAGCAGGCGGAGAAGGCCTGACCCTCTCCTCCCCGACGCTGCATCTTCTAGCTTTTCATTTCCTTTGAGTTTCACACGAGGGACTGTGGGAAGCTAAAAATATAATCTGACTTCTTGGAGGGTTTTATAGCAATACCCAATAAACCTTACCTGGACAGCCAGCAGAACAGGGCTGGACAACAAATTCATTTAGAAAGAGAATCAAGTGCCCAAGCAGCCGTGTGGGGTTTTACTGCGTCGGCCGACTAGGAGGCAGCGGGTGGAATGAACACTCAGAAGACAGTCTCTGGCCTCTGTCCATCATGGTTCATCTGTACGTGCGTGCCGGACCCATGCACATCACTGTGATATGTGGGTGCTTTTTGGTGGATGTGACAGACATTGTGACCGACAGCAACTCGGGGAGGGAATGGTTTATTTCAGATGACAGCTCTCAGCTCACACTCTGCACTGAGGGAAGGCAGGCAGGCGCTCAAGGCGGGCACACCTGGAGTCAGAAACTGAAGCAGAAGCCACGGGAAAGCGCTGCTTACAGACTGGCTCCTTATGACTAGCTCAGCCTCCTTCTTCAATACCACCCAGGACGACCTGCCCAGGAACCGCACTGCCCACAAGGATCCAGGGCATGTAGGAATGATCTTACATTGATCGTGAATGCATGTGGATGGATCTCACAGGTATTTCCATAGGCTATGTGTTCTCAGTGGAGGCTTTCTCTTCCCAAATGATTCTGACTTGTATCAAGTTGACAAAACATTAACCAGGACCCACCTGTCCCTGGGGGATGCTAACCTCAGCAAACAAAACTCCCCCTTTGTTGTCTTTTCCTACCTCTGAATTCTGATTTTTAACTCCTGCATATGAAATGACCTCATTATAAAATTATATTGAAGAACAGGACACAAAGTTATGCTTCTAGAAAAGCCCCTACATGGGAAAAATAACTACCCTGGAAAAACACACATCCTTTTACGTATTTGTGTATACTGGGAGTCAGTATGAGTGATTATTTTGAACTTATTCTTTTTCTTTTAAAACTAGTTTCCATTTTTAAAACCATAAACGCTTACAATGTTATAACTAGGATGTGACTTTGTCATGTCACATACTGTCCAGGACTCATTACTTAGAATTTATAATTACAATTTATAGGTTTTTTTTTTTCCCGATCCCCTTGAAAGTACAGTGAGTTGGTTGTAAAAAAGAAACGGAGCTTTCAAAGGACTGTGAGGAGTGCACTAGTCTCAGCTGTGGCTCTTAATAAAGCAATAGCACAGAGCAGGCCGGGTAGGCGCTGTCACCGGTTCACTCTGACGAAATACGTGTAGATGTGTACCTTTGGCAAAATCCGCTCTGCACGTTACGGCAGAGAAGCATCTCAGTGACTGGGTCTCTCTGATGGGCACACCCACTGGTCACAGTGAGTGGCGATACCAGCAGGGAGCGGGGAGAGAAGCACGGGACAACAGGGACCCAGATCCTGGCTCTGTTAGGAACCCTCTTTCAGGAAAGAGGAAGTCGCCTGTGCAGCCCGTGTGGGACCCCAGAGGCCAGCACACGCCTGGCTTGAGATGCGATGTACTCTGCAGGGCTCTCTGCTCAGCGTTGCAGCTCCAGGGAGCATTTCCCACAGGAATCCACTTCTCAGAACATCCTGTATAGCAGCATTATGCTCGTCATGGGATACACATTAGATTAGAGATGTATGTGTATGCACATGTCTCTGTTTATCATGTCACTTAACATTTATGTCACCTGATGAAATATTATTTTCCATTATCACATAAGGAATCTGACCTTGGCGACGTCTCAAGTTGGTGAAAGCATGCCTTATTCTAATTCTATGGAAAATAAATCTATTCTCCAAGTCCAGGGGATGGCTTCCAAATCATAGATGCATTTATTAAGAAACCGCCGGGGTCTGGGGAGCATGTCTGCCCTCATACCGATGAGCTGTGCTCCTTGCTGTGCAGGAAGAGTGCCCTAGCTCTGTCTTCTTGGTGGCCAGAGGACACTGCTGTCACCATTTCATCTGTTAGTTCTGCTTGCTCCTTGACATATCTACCTGATCCTCGTCACCCCTTCATTTTCTGCCACGTTTCCTGGGGTTGGAGCGGGGACCTCTTCAGTCTCTTCAACATGCTCAGTGGGGATGGGGCTATTGTCACTGGTGGACAACCCATGGACACCAAGAGGTAGACGCACACAGGCCAATACTCCCCTATTACCTTTTTGCTGAATAATTCTGAGCAGCGCTCTAAGTGGATCTGCAGAAAGTCCCCACGGGGACTATATATTTAGGGGGGAATAACATTACTTTTAAGAAAGTAGTATACATTTATGCTAAAAAAAAATTTAAGAGGAAAACATAAAGATCAAAATCCAAGAGAGTTAGCTCAGTAATGGGTCTTAGATTAAATTTGTCTTTTCTGCTCCACTTCGCAGTTACTTAGTTGGTTCCTAGTTATATATGTCTCTCTGAGGACCTTCAAATCAATAGGGTCACCTGCTTGAAATTACCAGGTTGAGAAATTTCCTTCCAAACAGAGACTAAGAACAGTTGTTACTGTCCACGTTGGAATCAATAGTCTCAAACGTCCCCGCCGATATACCATCTCGTTTTGATTTTTCATCAGTTTTACTACCCTTCCCCCCCTCTCCCCCCTAACAGATGAGCCACATTACCAGTTCTTCTCGGCCTGATCACCGCGGTGGCTTCAGCAATGATCTCCCTGTTTTCTCTTTTACTCCCTTCTGAGCTATACCCGCACTGTTCTATTCCTAACCCAGAAGCTTCTGCTAAAACCCCTTCCGCTGGCTGGAGAGGCTGGCCCGGTCAGGGTCTGCTCTGACTCCATCTTCCATGCCGGACATTGCTTGCTCCATTTGCCACATTGGCTTCTTGTTCTCCAAGCAGAGAAGAAATGTCCCTAGGTTGGGTATTTGCACTTAGCTTTACCTGCATTAGGTACTCTTGGTCATATATTCCCCACAACCCATTCAGATCTCTGTTCGCGTGAAGCACATTAATAGGTGTTGGCCAACTGGGCTGGCTAGTTTTGTGTCAATTTGACACGAACTGGAGTTTTCTGAAAGGAGGGGACCTCAGTTGGGAAAATGCCTCCAGAGGATCCAGCTGGAGGGCTGTGTTGCATGGTTTTATGTCAACCTGACACAGGCTGACGTGATTCGAGAGGAGGGAACCTCAACTGTGAAAACTGCTCCGTACAGTTTGTCTGTAGGCAGGCTTGTAGGGCGTTTTCATAATTAGTGCTTGATGGGGGAGGGCCCATTGTGGGTAATGGTACGACCCCTGAGCTGGTGGTTCTGGGTGCTATAAGAACCACCCACAGGGGCCTGGAGAGATGGCTCAGTGGTTAAGAGCACCGTCTGCTCTTCCAGAAGTCCTGAGTTCAATTCCCAGCAACCACAGGGTGGCTCACAACCATCTGTAAAGAGATCCAAGGCCCTCTGCCGGTGTGTCTGAAGACAATGACAGTACTCACATACATAAAATAAATAAATCTTAAAAAAAGAAAGAAAGAAAACAGTTTGAGGAAGCCATAAAGAGCACACCGGTTAGCAGGACCCCTCCATGGCCTCTGCTTCCGCTCCTGCCTCTGGCTTCCTGCTCTGTTTGAGTGCCTGTTCTGCATTCCTTCAGTGATAAGGAAGGAAGTGATATCCTTCAAGTGATATGGAAGTGTAAGGCAAATAAAACCTTTCCTCCCCAAGCTGCTTTGGTTATGGTATTTCATCCCAATTACACTAACCCTGACTGAGACACAACTCCCCTATTTAAAACCTCAAGCCTCATCCTCTAACCCAGCCTCCATATGTGCCTCCCTGATCTCCTGCAGATCCCTTACATAATCTGCACCTATTACGTTTCTTCTGTTCACTTATTGTGCTGAATGTCCCCTCCAAGGGCAAGGATGCTGTATTGTTCCTAAGCAGCCGTCTGGGTAGAGCTTGCTTGGCTTGCTCTACATGCCCAGCACATGCTCGGGTGAGTGTGAAATGCATGTGTGAGCTCTCTTCGTTCGTTCTGCTTCACTCATACACATGTCCAAGTGTCAGAGAGACCGAGGGACTCTACTAAGTTCACATCAACCACGAGTGGCAGAATTATGTCCCAAGCTAGTTTTCCAGATTTTTCATAACACTGACATGAAAAAATGAAAAGAGTCTTTGTATTTAGAAACTCATCCTTAAATTATATTTACGTGTGCAAAACCTGTGTGGGGAAGGCTACTAACGGGCGTGGTCAAAGGCACAAATGTGAGTGTGCGAGAACACGAGCTCCTTTTTCATCTCTGGAAGAAGCTCCAGCAGTCTCCATAGCTGCTCCCCCAGGGCATGGCAGCCTGAGAACCCGCTCCCATCTTCAGCATGCAAAAGCCTGGCTCCATCTCCATGATGTGGAGGCTCGTAATGGCCTTGTTTCCAGACACAGAGGCATATGCACCCAACTTTATATTTATTCCCAGTGTCTTTAGTTTGTTTTTTTTCTTTCAGCTTGTTTCCCTCCCTTCGAAAAGTCTTTGTTGTTATGAATGTTGAAAAGTTTTCAAGGGGCTAGAGAGATGGCTCAGTGGTTAAGAGCACTGATTGTTCTCCCAGAGGTCCTGAGTTCAAATCCCAGCAACCACGTGGTGGCTCACAGCCATCTGTAATGGGATCTGATGCCCTCTTCTCGTGTGTCTGAACACAGCTACAGTGTACTTAGATATAATAATAAATCTTTTTTTTTTTTTAAAGAAAGGTCTTCAAGTGCTCTTTTGGATCATAGCAGATAGAAATTATGAAATGGAAACCACACTGTGGGATTATCCAGCTACTAAGGGCGGGCAGAGGACAGTAGAAGAAGCAGGCAGGCTGTCACCTGCACAGTGGGGAGGACCAGCGGGTCCTGCTAACAAAGCTCCTCACGATGCTGACGGAAACACACGGCTTAAGGAATTCAGATCTATAGGGTGCTACGTAAGAGTTTGACAGTGGAAGGACGGCGTTGGGAACTGGGGAAGGGTCTGAGATTTTATATCTAGCAATATGCTCGGGAGAAGCAGGAGCTTCCTGGGTGTGAGGACTAAGGCAGCTTATCACTCACAATGGTAGCCAAGGCCAGAACGGCGTCTTGGCTCCGGTCCCCACATTTTGATTCCCAAATAGAGCCATCCAGAGGGCCAGATAATGGTTGTGCACAGCAGCTCTGTGCTACTGGAGAGGAGCCCGAGCTTAGGGATCCGGCATCTTTATTATCTGGGCTGCATGGGTGTGTCCTGTGCTCTGGAGGGAGGCTCTGCTTCTGTCTTTCCGAGTTTCTACTAGACAGCATCCTTTGAAAGGTGCCCTGAAACATCTACAGATGATGCAAAAATGTAAAGTATCTGCAGCAGGCGTCCTCTGTAAACTTAGAACAAAGCTAACGTGCTCCCCGGCTGCCTCGTCCACACTTGAATGCTTTCCAAGCCCCGCTTTCTCTCTCCAGCTCCCAGATCCAAACCCTCGCTGTTAGACCCAACACATACTTGACTTCACTTCTTCCTCCTCGTCCTCCTCGTCCTCCTCGTCCTCCTCGTCCTCCTCCTCGTCCTCCTCCTCGTCCTCCTCCTCGTCCTCCTCCTCGTCCTCCTCCTCCTCGTCCTCCTCCTCCTCGTCCTCCTCGTCCTCCTCCTCCTCGTCCTCCTCCTCCTCGTCCTCCTCCTCCTCCTCCTCCTCCTCCTCTTCTTCTTCTACTTCTTCTTCTTCTTCTTCTTCTTCTTCTTCTTCTTCTTCTTCTTCTTCTTCTTCTTCTTCTTCTTCTTCTTCTCCCCTCAAGATCAAATTTCAACACTCTGCCCGTTTTCACTTCCAGGCCCACCTCCTCCCACCAGATCTCTGGGACCACAAGCAAGGAACTAGACCGGGACAGCACTCCTCGTAGCTCTTTCAAACAGATGTGAGTTTATTTTGGAGAAGTTCTCTTTATGTAGCCCAGAGTGGCCTCACATTTGTGGTCCTTCTTTCTCAGCTTCCTGGGTACTGGGCACTAATATTACACATATGTGCCAGCATGTTTGGAAGGACGATTTTCCTTCAGTGAGCAGGCTCCCAGAGCCAAAGAGCCAAGGAAACCAACGTCCTGGTTTTTTTTTTTTTTTTTTTTTTTGGTTGTTGTTCCTACTGAAGGATGACTTCAGTGTCAGGCCATCTTTTCTGTCCTCTGTTCACTCTGCTCTTTCCCTTCTGAGGGTTCAGGACCTGAATATTGCTGCTGATTGCTGTTAGTTAGGGGGAAAGGGAGCCAGAAACACTCCTCCAGTCCTAAGTACTTTGTCCGGGAGAGATCTGGGCTAATGACACTTTTTGAGACTTGAGATCGTGCGGCTGAAATTGAATGTGTGCAGTGTGACATAGCTCCCAGGACTCTTTGACCAGTCCCTCAAAATTGCAAGGCCATTTGGGGTGTTCTGTGAGTAAGGCACTTTTCTGCCGTCCTTGGTGACGCTAATGTCTTCTCCATTTTCTTCAACACTCCTATCTCTGCCCTCTATCTTCACCCCCAACTCGTTTCAAGTTTCATCAAAAGTTTCTCTTTTTACCCATGGTACCCTTGCTGTTCTATTTCATGTGGAAAGCAGAAGTCCTCCCTCCCAGCTAACAAACCAGCAAGCCCTGCCTCATCTACTCCACTTTCGGAATTTTCTTAGCCAGATCTTTTCTTTCCATGCGTGCTCTCAGACTTTTCTGTACCTTCCTGACCTTACCGACTCTCCAGCCATTTCTAATCATTCTCAGGCCTTCACCATTCCCCAGAATGGAGCTTTCTAAGTTTCAAACATCCATCTCAAAGGTGATGGGGGGGACTTTGCCACACTCTCCACTGGATCTGTTTGCAGCTTAGGAGACCCCTCTCAAGCCACTCTGAACTTCTAGAAAGTCATGTGCTCTGTTGATCCTCCTGGCCCTCTTGCTCAGTACTTTCACTCTCTTTGGATGTCTCTGGGAATTGGTTCAACTTTTGAATGGGTCTAAACTCTGAAGCAAAAGGATGCAGAAACCAATTCAGAATGGACCAGCACTCTCTGAGCCAGACCGACTTTATACTTTCAGTGTTTAGAACCCTGAAGTCACAGCCTAATGGCACTCATGAGAAGCTACACATCCCTTTTCTGTTCTGGTCTCCCAGAGGAGACCTTTGCAACCAGTCATAAGAAGAGAATCAGATTTTTACATGAAGAAGTAGTTTAACATGTACCAAAACTGGATTAAGCCATTGAAAGAGTTTTAAAGTGTACCTCTACCAAAAAAGTTTCCAGATTTCTTTGAGCAAAATAGTGGTAGAAAAATGAACATTGAATACTTTTATTGGGAACTGGAGAAAGGTAAGTAGCTATTTGTTATACGTTGCAGAAATTGTCCCAGCTATTTTCTACACGAGAGCAGAGGGCAGATCTCAGGCAGTGAATTTGAATCTCTAGCTAAGGAGACATCAAAGAAGACAGGTCTGTAAGTTCTGTCTCCTATAAAGCATCGCAGGTGATTTTATCTATGGAAGAGGAGGAAACAACATGATCACAGAGCAGAGATTTCAGTGTCTGTATAGATGTAGCCGGGGAAGGCCAGCAGCCTCTGGAAGCTGGAGGAGGGCAGGAATGGACTTCCCTGAGAGCCTCCAGAGGGATACGCCTTACTAACGCCTTGATTTCTGGCCTCTAACACGAGGAGAGAATCAGTTCTGTTGCTTCAACCCTCACCGTTTCTTTGCTTCATTTCCAGAGGCAGCCGCAGGAGACTAGATGAATAGTGGCTTCCCCAGAGCCAGTAAGAAAAGCATTTGTCCTCCAAAGACAAATCCCAAATACTTTCTGTTCCTTCTCCGTACCTTTTGTCTGTCCGAATCGGTGCCTGTCCAGGTCAGTGGTGGCAGCCCCTTCCGTCTTTGCCCTCAGCGCTTTGAACGCATCTATACCCATCATCCAGATATCCACAGGGAAGAGAAGAGTCAACCTGAAGGAAGGAACTTCGCCCTGGCTCACGGTCTCGGAGGTTTCTGTGTATGGTTGTGTGGCTCCATTGAACTTAGGCATGTGGCAAGGAAGGAACAAAACGACAGAAGGACACAGTAAAGAAGGCTCAGCAAAGAGAAGCGGGTCATCCTGGGCGGACGGGAAGGAGGGGCGGAGAATCAGGAAGAACGGTGTGGGGGGAGGGGCTGGGGCACACCCCTAGCAGCCATTAATTCACTGATGAAGTTACCACCCTCATGATCCAATCCCACCTCTGAGTAGGACCAGCAGCTGAGAACCAAGTCTTTAACAAACTAGCCTTGGGGGGGAGGGTGTCCTCACTCAAAACTGTAATACGTGGTCCTGCATTTTCTGGCCTCTATTTTTTTTTCCTTCTCAGGATCCTGGTATTTTATCCTCTGCTAACTAGCTGATTAGCACCGGGGTCCTAGCAGGGCTTGGTTCCTGGGCCCTCATCTTATTTTTTCCTTCTCTTCTTGCTCTGTAGACTTTGAAATATCTGTCTGTTTCCATTGGCTCAGTATGAAACCATGGACTCCCAAATTTATACTGCCAGCTCAGATTTCTTTTTTAAGCCTCAGATCTATATTTACAGCTGCTTGCTTTATATTTTTCACTTGGCTGTCTCATACTTGTCAAACTTAGCATGTCCCCTCCCCACTCTCACCCCGTGGCCCCTCATCTAGTGTCTCTTACCCTTCCTTCCTTTGTAAATACACTCTTCCTTTCTTGGTTGTTCTCCCACGAGTTTCCCTGAATCATGTCTTCCTTTCATAATCAACTTCAACCCACTTCCAAAGCCCAGGCCTCCCGCCTATCAAATGTATCAGACCAGCACCCTGTCCTCTGGGCTCACGGCCATCATTCTGGTCTGAATTAGGATCACTGCTCCCAGGGGGTTCAGAAGCCGCTTCCTGTTTCCTCTGCTTCACTCCCTGTTCTGTTCCTTTTCATCCGAGGAGGGGTTGGCATTATTAAATCCTCAGACCCAACCGTGAGACTTCTTGCTTTCAATTGCAACATTCTGAAATCAAAATCAAAGTTTATAGAGCCCCCAAACCGTTGTGGGGGTCTGCCATCCTTGCTGTTCGGAGATAAAGGACTTGGTCTGTCAAGCGTCAGGAGTGTGGCTAACTGCCAGTGCTCAGTTCGGTCCAAGGCTTGTGTTCCTCAGCATAATGGTTCTCCCTTGGAGGTAGCCTTTCTGTAACGACCGACTGACGATTAGGGAGGGTGATTTAGAAGCCTGACTTTCCATTCAACTTGATCAACATCAACTTAGTTAACAGGAAGGGTCAATTTATACCAGTGCAGCATTACCAAGCATCTTGTCTCTGCTCTCTCCTGCTTCCTCTCTCCCACTCCATGGATGTGGTTTCGCTTCTCTGTAACCATTCCCTCCCTACGCTAGTCTCCGCCTTGACCTGTCTCGTGGAGATACAATGGTTGGAATCGATGGATGAGACATCCAGATCAAGGAAGATAATGACTCCACTGTTGTCACTGATGCTCAGATTATATCTCAAATACCGTCATTCCTGCAGATCTACATAGGGTACGACAGAGGGTACTTCTGATGTCAAGGGCCAGCCAGTCACATCCTAAGACAGGGACAGGGAAGAGATCCACTTAGCAGGAGTAGCGCTCCCTCAACAAACACACAGTCACAACCTTCAAACTGACAAAACAAGCTGTCAAGTAGATAAGAACTCCGTATCATTGTACTCTGGGGTCTGGGATTAATATCCAAGGGATACATGTTTGGGCTCAAGGAAAGGGAGAAGCTTCTCACTGTATGAACATTCGCTTTATGAGACTTGTGTGACCTCATCCCAGGGGCAAAGCAGCAGGAGGCTCTGACCCGGAGAAATCACTGACCAGATGACTAACATCTCTGTGACAATGCTCTATTACTTCCTGTCCGGAACACGGCTTTATAAAGCACCTGACAATGCCGATAGTTGTAGTCTGAAAAATGGATCTCGTAGCCAAGTGAATCTGGCAGAAGGAGCAGCTGTGTTAGGGACATTGTTTCCATCACAAGATTTCTTACAGTTTAATGCATCAAAAAACGTGCCATAAAGCCACGCAGAGGCCACTCAGCACTCAGCACGTCATTTAGGACCCACTTTGAGCAAGGGCCAGTCAAATGAACAGGGAAAGTTTTGTGGGAGCTATGTCAAGAGGTCCTGCTAGAAATCGCTTTCTTTGTTGCTGTTGTTTTCAGGGCTGGGATTGAACCCAAGGCTTCAGACACACTAAGCACTTTCATGGAGCTGTGTTCCCAGCACTGTTTGTAACGCTGCATTCCTGAGTCATAACATAGAAAAATGAAAATAAGGTTGTCGTGAACTAGTAAGTGGTGTCCCTGAAAGTCTGAACGTTGCCTAAAAATGTTCCATTTCTTTCATTACACTTGTCCTTGGGAAGCCCTCTTGTCAGAGTTCGGCTGCATAACAGACAGAGGCTTAGAATGGCCATTTTCCTTAGCTGCCCCACCAATTCCTCTTCAGAGGTAACAGCAATTTGGATTTCGTATGGTCCCTGGATAAAGAATCCCTCAAATACGTTTATAGATGGATCACACAATTGGGAGAATATTAACTACTTTAGTGAAAACTCATAACTTCAGAGAAGGAGCAAGCCAGCAAATTTTCTCTGCTCTTGCATCGGCCAAGGTCACTTACATTTTGTGCTATCCAAACATTATTGTCAGTCCCAATTACCCAGCTGCCTAATCAACACCCATAATTAATTCTTCCCACTCGCTCCCCTTTATTCAGTGCTTACAATGATGATGTATCATCGAGAGAGCGGGGGGGGGGGAGGCAATGCAGCCGGCTCTTCCTTATGTGTATTTTAATGACTTTCTTCACAGTTTCATGCAATCCCCATGCTTTCCATACAGTGCCAAGTATTCAGAAGACTCCGTCGGGAGTGGCAGGGAAGTGCTATGGCGGTGGAGGACGAGCAGCCCTTACTATTTGGCGACTGTGACACTTTTTGAAATAGAGGCCAGAGGATGCTCTCAATAGATGGAGGGGGCAGACAGAGACTATGGGGACTGTTGTACATCAGCCTACTTTTGCATAACTTTTAAAATTAATATCCCCACTCTGAAAAAAAAAAACAAACCTCTGTGCGGCTTGATAGAGTCATTTTAAATGATTTGATTTGCTGTGGAGATGCATCTGATGGGACAAAATCCTAGCAGTTCAAAATTGGTGACCAAATATTAAAGAGAACTTGAGCTGTTCAAAAGAATATCTTAAATTCTTCCTAAATTCTAAGAAGAGGAAACAGATGATGGCAAGTTAAATAGCTAATTATTTCACACGAAAGCTAATGAATCACCTCTAAGCCAAATACATTATATATGACTATCATGTAAGCACATTGGCTTTATTATTATCAGATTTCTTTCATTCTGGCTAACAATTCACCTCTCTCTCTCTCTCTCTCTCTCTCTCTCTCTCACACACACACACACACACACACACACACACACACCACACCACACACACATACCACAAGTTAAATTGCTAATTATTTCACACGAAAGCTAATGAATCACCTCTAAGCCAAATACATTATATATGACTATCATGTAAGCACATTGGTTTTATTATTATCAGATTTTCTTTTCATTCTGGTTAACAATTCCTCTCTCTCTCTCTCTCTCTCTCTCTCTCTCTCTCTCTCTCACACACACACACACACACACACACACCACACACCACAACATACACACATATCACACACCACACACACACACACCACACACCACAACATACACACACACACACACACTGTAGCACTGCTACCAAATGCCAAGGACAGTGTTCCTATGGCAACCTCAGCCTGTTTCATTGTACTCATCTTTATACAAAGCCAGTCATGGAAGTCTACCATGATATAATGAGCATCTGCTCACGGTTCACAGATCCAGCTTTCTGCATACGAGTGGCATGCTCTTGCTATTGACCCCAGCTGTATTACATATCAGGAATAGTAAACGTTGGAATCTGATTACTCAATGTGCATCCTACTTGAAACAACGTCCTTAAACAGTAAGGGTCACAAAGGCCATCTTAACTTACCCTGTGCCAGTTGTGGCATTTCATCTACATGCTAAAGTAAAGAAAATTTGAGTTGGGGGCCACAATGCTTCAACACCACGAGAAGCATCATCATCATCATCATCGTCATCATCATCACCACCACCACCATCATCATCACCATCATCATCACCATCATCATCCTCATCCTCATCACCATCATCATCATCATCTCTTCCTCTTTCTCCTTCTCCACTTTTTCCTTCTCCTCCTCCTTTGTCATAAGGTCTCACTTTGTAGCACAAATCTAGGCTGGCACTGAATTCCCTCTACAGTATGGACTGGGCTTGAATTCCCTCTGCAGTTCAGGCTGGCCTTGAACTTGCTGCAGTCATCTTGTCTCGGGTTTGTGAGTTCTGGGATTATAAGCCAAGGTCATCTCACTTGGTTTATAAGTCACTCTTCCCGGAGGGTCTTAGCATTTCCATGTATCTAGGTACTCCCTCGGCTTCCCTATGAAATTTAATTTCCTCTCCAAACAGTTAGTAGATGCAGTGGATGCCCACAGTTTGTAGACTTGCTCAGCATGTTCCTGTGTCTGGTAGAGTAACAGTGGGCTTGGAGTCGGCAGTGCCCCACCCACTGCTGATTGCTTTCATGATCATGGCGAGCTATCTAATCCTGTTGGAGCTCAGTTTTTTCATCTATAAAATGAAGGTTTGAGCTAGGTAATTTTCAAAGTCTGATTTGACTCAAAAAAATGTGGCATTATTTCTGGTGAGATCAAACAGCATGGACAAGTAGGGCTATTTTTCAGAATGTAAATAGAAAAGATGGAGAGCAAAATGTTCTTCATCCTTAAAGTATCAAGGTGAAGTTCACTCATGTATTTATAATTTATTGATTTTTATATTAGAGGGAAGTAAAGTCCCTAGCAAGAGGGACAAAGCTAGCACACTCTACTGACAGAATGCTCAGAAGGGTCTTGCTTTATTTTTAAGTTAAGCAGACGTCTGAAGTGAGAATGCAATCTTCCAGCTGTAGTGCTGGGTGTAGCTGGCGTGAGGTACCTGTGCCAGGTGCAGTGCTGGGTGTAGCTGGTGTGAGACACCTGTGCCAGCTGTAGTGCTGGGTGTAGCTGGTGTGAGGCACCTGTGCCAGGTGCAGTGCTGGGTGTAGCTGGTGTGAGGCACCTGTGCCAGGTGCAGTGCTGGGTGTAGCTGGGGTGAGGCACCTGTGCCAGGTGCAGTGCTGGGTGTAGCTGGGGTGAGGCACCTGTGCCAGGTGCAGTGCTGGGTGTAGCTGGTGTGAGACACCTGTGCCAGGTGCAGTGCTGGGTGTAGCTGGGGTGAGGCACCTGTGCCAGGTGCAGTGCTGGGTGTAGCTGGTGTGAGACACCTGTGCCAGGTGCAGTGCTGGGTGTAGCTGGTGTGAGACACCTGTGCCAGGTGCAGTGCTGGGTGTAGCTGGTGTGAGACACCTGTGCCAGGTGCAGTGCTGGGTGTAGCTGGTGTGAGGCACCTGTGCCAGGTGCAGTGCTGGGTGTAGCTGGGGTGAGGCACCTGTGCCAGGTGCAGTGCTGGGTGTAGCTGGTGTGAGGCACCTGTGCCAGGTGAAGTGCTGGGTGTAGCTGGTGTGAGGCACCTGTACCAGGTGCAGTGCTGGGTGTAGCTGGCATGAGACACCTGTGCCAGGTGCAGTGCTGGGTGTAGCTGGCATGAGGCACCTGTGCCAGGTGCAGTGCTGGGTGTAGCTGGTGTGAGACACCTGTACCAGGTGCAATGCTGGGTGTAGCTGGGGTGAGGAACCTGTGCCAGGTGCAGTGCTGGGTGTAGCTGGGGTGAGACACCTGTACCAGCTGTAGTGCTGGGTGTAGCTAGCGTGAGGCACCTGTGTCAGTCTGATTTTGAGCCACTGCTTCTTTGTTTTCAGTGTCTTATAAGCTGTCTGTACAATTTTCTCAAGAAAATGTACTAATACTGCCATTTCTTCTTTAAAGCCATTTCTGTGCTATTGTGTTTCCCATCAAAAATCCAATTCAGTTTCAAGTAATAATAATAGGGTTCCATTTATTTCAAGTCGCCAAAACACCAATGTTGTCTCAGTAATTTTATTCTCAGAAAGATCATACTTTGGAGTGAAATTTTATGTTTTTCTAAGTAAAACCTTAAAGTGGCCTTTGCTAACCTGTTTGAAATTTCTAATAACTTGAACGTGAAACTGGGCCCCATTATTCCCGTGGAAGAAGGTAATCATTAGGCCAACTACTATGATAAAAAGTTAAATTATGTGGAACAGATTCTAAGCAACTTGAAAATGTCCAAACACAAATAAATATGCCAAACACACACATTGCTGTATGATAAAACAGGTTCCTTGGGAACCAATGCTAAGCAACATTATTTATCTAATTTAAATGGTACTTACAAGTGAGTGTGCTTTGATGTACAATGTATTAAATACTGCATGAGATAAATTAAATTAGGAAATAAACATTATGCCTTGTGTGTATTACAGGGTCTGTGTTTGGTGGAACTGGAGTCATAATAAATAATTGTTTCAAATGAACGACAAGAGTCATTTGTTGGGCTGGAGAGATGGCTCAGTGGTGAAGAGTACTGATTACTCTTTCAGAGGTCCTGAGTTCAATTCCCAACAACCACATGGTGACTCCCAACCATCTGATGCCCTCTTCTGGTGTGTCTGAAGACAGCTACAGTGTGCTCATATAAGTAAAATAAATAAATGAATCTTAAAAAGGTCATTTGTTGCCTAGAATCCATTGCCTAGGGGTGGGACTGTGTGATACTTGCACATTCTAAATTAGTATATTGTGGAGTTGTTCTTGTTCAGATCTTGTTTGGGCAACCTTATTGTTGAGGTATTATGGGTGCAGCTTCCCTGTCATTTCAGGAGACACAGTCTCGGAGCAGACTTCCTGCTCCTCTGGCTCTTACAATCTCTTTCTCCTCTTCTGCAATGCTCACCGAGTCTTAGGTGCAGAAGCTATACTACAATAGTGGCACTCATATCCTGGTGGTAACCAATAGTGATCTAGTTGACCTTAAAACCAGCTCAACACGAGGGCAATTGTGCCTGGTGTTAGAAAACTGGGGGGTGGGACTCGGCTGAGTGTTGGTGATTCGGAGCTGCTGGATCTGTCTGAGATGGCAGAGGTAGAGGAAACTCTCAAGAGGCTTCAGAGCTGGAAAGGAGTGTAAGGCATCCTCGTGGTGAACACAGAAGGCATTCCCATCAAGAGCACAATGGACAAGCCCACCCGTACACAGTATGCCAACCTCATGCACAACTTCGTCTTGAAGACACAGAGCACCGTGCATGAGACTGACCCCCAGAATGACCCAACCTTCCTTCCAATTCACTCCAAGAAAAATGAAATTATGGTGTCACCAGATAAAGACTATTTCCTGATTGTGATTCAGACTCCAACTGAATAACCCACTGTCTTGTCTTCCTGTGTTATTCCTTAATTTAATGTATCTCAAGAATAATAGTGTTTAATCATGTCAGTGGGCATTCGGTGGTCATCGGAGAGCCCATGTAGACCATGCCATTGATCAAGGGTAACTGCCCACCCCACCAAGGGGTGCCTCTGATGATTCAGTCAGTCCTGGGGAAAGCTCAGTTCTCATTTCTAGGCTTTGGAATAAGAGTTCATGATAAGCCCACACCCAGATTTCTTCTAACCTTCAATTCAGTTTGTCCCCTTTGGAAAGCTGTCCACTTGGAAAGGTGTTTTTGATTTTTAAAATAAAAATTAATTCAAGCCAAAAAAAAGAAAGAAAGAAAGGAAAGGAAAGGAAAAGAAAAGAGAAAAGAAAAGAAAAGAAAAGAAAAGAAAAGAAAAGAAAAGAAAAGAAAAGAAAACTGGGTAACCGCCTTGGGCTAATGATGTCCTGGATCTTAAAGGATAATTATTGCCACTTTACTGGACCAGCATGTTTCCTAACTGCATTCTAAAACTTGCCCTCATGTACTCAGAGTATAGCTCTCATCTGGATCAGAGAAGCTCTTCTTTACAGAAAACTGCAGTGGTGGTCATCATGCAGAGTTGGATTAGACATGGGGTGCCCAGCCGGCTAGGAAGTGGAGGAAGGCCTGAGTGAGTGAAGACCCTGGGTGCGTGTGTATTATTGACACAGACAGGGCCATATTGAGGACTCCACGGGCTTCAAACCATGGGAAACTGGCAAAGCTGTTTCCCATATGCATTAGGCTTCGTAAAGAAAAGCCTTTCTCTGTCCAAGTATGAGTGCCTATGGGTGACTGATTAATTTGTACAAAAACTAGCCACTGCAGCGTCCTCCTCCGGGACATCTACAGCCAGAGACTGCTCACCCGCAGGAACCTCCCACCCAGACACGCCTAACATTTCCTTCTGTGTTATAACAAGGAACACAATGTTTCAGGTTGCTGGTGGTCACAGGTGCTTTCCATTAGAGTGCACCCCTACCTGGTCCTAGCTCTTTGCGTACCTGTCTGTCTATCTTCGTTCTTTTGCTGTCACTAGTCAGGTTCCAGGACCTACATCATTCCATGGTACAGCCCCAGTGTGTACATCTACAAGGTAACTCCTTTTAGTTTTATAAGTTTCATATTAGAATAGAAACAATGTCACAAAATACATCACCCTCACCACAACATAATAGGCAGGTGAGTACTCATGGAGTTGGCTACTTTGTAGTGATTTCCCTTTTATTTCAGTGTATTCCCTTTTATTCCCCATCTCTGTCTATCTATCTATCTATCTATCTATCTATCTATCTATCTATCTATATCTTAAGTCAGGGTGTGTCTGACCTGTGTCACAAGCAGGGAGGAGAGAGAGAGAGAGGGAGGGAGGGAGGGAGGGAGGGAGGGAGAGAGAGAGAGAGAGAGAGAGAGAGAGAGAGAGAGAGGAGTCTGGTGCAAAAGAATTGAAAGAGCTCATTTTCTTTCACCCCCTAGTCTAACCTTGTTATTGTTTTGACGTTATTATATTGCTTGGAGGTACAATTTCTGAGAAATATACTGATTGTATTTGGAGCTTTGATTTTATATGTCTGGAGAGACTTCTCTTTAGGACCTGGTGGCCCACTGACTGGCTCCTTTGAGGGAAACCTTCCCTCATGGCCAGGTTCCACATGCTCTTTCTGTTTACCGAAGGGTTTCGTTATTTCTTAAGCAGCAGATCACTACCTGTCCCGATGTAGTGTTAGTGAGGCTGATTACTCTGCGTGACAGATAAAGTCAACTTGGGCACTGACGCTAACTTAAGCAGAGCATGGGTAGATCGCTCCTGGCATTTTAACACAGCACAGAAATCCCCGCTGGCACTGCTGCCAACCATAGAATTCCAGAAGTGTCTGAGCAATTCAGTCCCAAGAGCAATCAGGCTGCTGCTGTGCGCGCCCAGGAAGTCAGGGAGTGTCTGGCCTGTGTCACAGGCAGGGAGGACTTCCTGCACTATGATGCACTGGAGACGGAAAGGGTTTAGAGTTAGCCTGATCGGCATTTCAACTGCTTTTTTCAGCTAGTTATATAACGGCGGGGGCTCTATTTCTCCTAATCTCAGCTTCTTTATCTCTAAAATAGCATCTATAGTTTCACAGGATCAAGTGAGAGGACACATGAATCAAGGCACCTGGATCACAGGAGACTCAGTTTACTCTCCAATAAATAAGCTTCTAACACTGGACACGTTGGTCTTTTGTTTAACATCAACGAGTGATGAGCTTTTAGTAATTACTGGTAGTCATTTTTAATTCTTGCTTTTTTTGTTACACAAGTACAGAATTCCATGGACTTGAAGTTGAGATGAAGCCAAAAGTACAGTTCTATTCACAGGTATGAAGGGTAGTTAGCGGACAACTCAAAACATGGCTGACACATGGTGTTTGTGGAGAAGAGGAAGGTGTCCATCTTGGCAGGGCCAGAGCAGGGGATAGGCGCTGCCTTTTGAAAGGCTTTGGAAGGGGAAGCAGAGAAATGGAGGAGTGCGCTTCTATTGTTCGTGGATGGGATAGCAAGAAGGCGTGTTCTGGTGTGGAGGGTTCTGGTGGGCAGAGGGAAGCACACATAATAGAGTAACTCTTGACCAGGTTGGAGGGGATTCTGAACCTCCTCACAAAGAAGCCATAGCTATAGCAAGAGTTCAGACAAAATAAAATTCAAAATAAATTTTTTTCTTCTATAAAAGTTTTCTTCTCCATTAGGCCGACTGTGCTGTAGCAATTTTGTAAAGGCTGATAAATCATTCCATGCAAAGCTTCACAGATAATGAAAATCAGGCCAGCTGAGGACAAATGAAATAAGAAATTGGAGGCACGAAGCTCACCAGTGAACTCTTGGGTTTCACCGAAATTACTAAGTAACGCAATCATCATTTGCTTGCCGTGTTCGTTCTATAGACACTGGCAAAGGGGCAGAGATTCCTGTATTCAACTGCCCTTCACAGAAGCCGAGAAGGTAGCAAGAAAACCTAAAGATTATTTAGTCATTTCCAGTCTCCTAGAAGACTTCACAGTTCCTAAGAGAAGCTGCCGTGCAGTCTCTCCACAGAAACTTGGGTTATATTTTGAGAATGGCATCCTCTCTTCTCTAGCAGATGCGAGGCATGTTGAATCCACCTGGGGCAGTACCCTAGCTGCCTAGCGTCTCCTGAGTGCTAGTTTCTATGTGCTGTCACTGACCTGAAGACTTTGCTAGCTTTAGCTTATCGAAACCTCCATATGCTGCTAATACAGTCCTGGGTAGATGCAGTAGCATACTCTTCGGATCTGGACACTCAGGCTTAGCCAGGAGGATCACAAGTTCCAGGCCCTCCTAGACATCAAAGAGAAGCCTTGTTTTGTTTTTGTTTGTTTGTTTTTGTTTTTGTTTTTGTAAGAACGAACAAAGGAAGCATTTCTCTACCCTTACCCGTAGCACCTCTGGCTTTATGCCCATTTTACCAGTGTAACAACTGAGATCTTGAGAAGTTAGACAAGTCAGAATTTGAACCCATAGTGTGAGCTCATTAGACGGAGTCACCTTGAGGTCACTAGTGTTTGTCCGGGTCTCCATCAGCTCTCCAGATGTGTGCCACTGGATCCCTGACGCTGAAAGGAAGAACAGGGCTGGAGCGAAACGTTCTTGCAGGGATATTCTTCAGGTGTCTTCTTGGGATGTATATCTACTATCTACTCCATCATAAAGCGATGGATGCAAATCCAGACACACCAGGCAACATTTGGGAACAAAAGCCCAATCTTTTAATAATAGCCAAATTACTAAAATATACAATTATTTCTTCGGATGTGAAAGAACTCCGTGGGAAAGAGACCATCTACACAAAAGCAAGTGACACGGTTTCTTACTTCATCTCACTCTGCGAGTAGAAGTCCCTGCTTTGGAGCAATCATAGACTCATGCGAGACTTGTCCTTCATCCAAAAGAGGCATCTCCAGGATCCCACCACTAAGAAGTTCCTCCATCTGCTCCCTCCTCCCTCCTCAGAGTAACAGGTTATTTTATGTCAAAGTTTTCTTTGGCCAGGGGTTTGAAGACCATCTCCATGTAAGTTATGATCCATAAGAGCAAAGACCAATCAGACAACATTACTGAGTAGCTCCAAATATTCTGGGCGAATCTGCGGCTCCCTTCCTGGAGCAGGGAGGGGCGGGGGGGGGCAGCACAGAGTTTGAGGCCTCCCCACAGAAGGAAAGAACATCATCTTCATAGAGGAGGGGTTGTACATGGCCTTTTTCTAGACCTTTTTAGAACTCTGCCTCAGGTACTATGTGTGTCTAACGTTGTGGAGCTAGTGATATACAAGCCTGTTTTCTATCTTTAATATCTTATTTTATTTTGAGTTAGGATCTCATGTGGTTCAGATTGGTTTCAAACTTGCTATGTAGCTGAGACGGCCTTAAATTCCTCCTTCCTGTACCTCTAGATCTCTAATGCTAGGATTACAGTGAGCTGTAGCACTCAGCTTCCTATGCTTAAAGTTTAAGATTGTCAAATGTGCACTAGCTTTTTATTAAACAACAGTTTAGAGTATTATATATACTGCTTAATATGCCGCAAAAAATGTAACATCACTATGATTTTGATAATATAGTTGGTGTAACATCACTATGATTTTGATATTATAGTTGGAAGCTTGTATCACCTTACTATTTCTTTTTAAAAGCAACGATAACTCTTGATAAATTATTAATCACATAAATTTCCCCAGTAAGACTCACACTATAAAACTGAAATCTAATATTTTAAAATCTAAATATTTTTCCCATGAAAGCTTTCATTATTATTATTTTTTAAAACAGCAACTCAGTTTATCATATGCAGATTCTTCTGCATTGCTGCTAACAGTTCACTGGTCCCAAATTACTAAAATACTTAAAAAATTATACACTATGTAAACAAAACATAAATAAGACAGTATTGTTCTTTGTACATATATTTTAGTACAGATTATTAGGGATTTAAGGAATATGTACAATCTCACACCATAAACTGCAGTTCTTAATGCATATATATATGTATATACATATATATTCTTTTAACAGAAATAAAACATGTCACTAATGACACAGAATACTACTATAACTGTAGATACACCACAACATTCATTTTTCTTATTGGAAGTTTATGAGTTGGCTCCTCATCTTATATTTTAAACGAGAGGTCACTTATTGCTAAATTCATAACCAAAAACAACTTATGAAAGAGAGATTTGATTTAGACTATAGTCCTAGAGGGAAAGTTCATAATGGCCGGGGAAGCCTGGCCTCAGGCAGCCGGAGAAGGAAGCTGAGAGACCACATCTTCAACCATGCGAAGCGCGTGGAGATAGCAAACCGGAAGTGCAGCGTGGCTGTAAACTCTAAACACGCAACTGCAGAGACCGGCATCCTTGAGCCAGACTCACCTCCTAGAGGTTCCGGAAACTCTGCAGATAGCACCACCGACCGGAGGCCAAGCTGAACCCACAGCGGCCATGTCTCATCCAGACTACCACAGTGAAAGAAGACTTGTGTGTCATAGCAGCCGTGTGTGAGCACGTTAGACAGTTAGTGGACAGGTATGAATCTTGCCCACTTTTGTTTTATACTAAAAGACTTCCTACCCTACAGGAATCAAAGCAAGCACTGTTTCTCCCACAGAGCACGTTGGTGTGATGACTAGGCTGTTTGATTACTTTCTGGTACTAACCTTTCGTTTGTCTATCACATTTCAGTTGTATTGTCTGCTTGGCTTCGGATGTGGGAGGCATTAATTGCGCTTAGCTTTATCATTAGAACAGATCATTATCTGTTGCTCAGCAAAAGGAAATCTAGGGTTGGCCCTGAATGAGCTAAACCTGGCTTTCCCAGAGAGACCACGCTTCTCCCCATTCCGGACCTCTCTCTCCCCACCCAACACTGGACCAATGGCCTCCTGTTCAGGCGGACACTGCATTGCTTCTGTGGCTATGTTTGGAAGCAAATCTGCATCTCCCTGGATTCCTTCAGACAGGAAGCCCTTCCCTTCTCCAAGACAGACATCCTACAGCATCTTTTACACGATGAAAACATTCTCACGTGACCAGGGAAGAATCAAGACCCGGAGTCTTTCTTTAAAGATTCCAGAGCATTTCTCTCCTGATAACAATTTGATTCAAGATGAAGTAACAACAACAACAACAACAACAACAACAACAACAACAACAATCTAAATGTGATCGCAGGGACAAAGAAAACTTTCTGAAATAGATTTCCAGATCATGTTAGAACATGTCACGGTGCGTTATTTTCTTTTAAAAATTATAATGGCATACACTTAAAAATACATACAGAAAAAATATCACAATGGGGTATTTTTCTAGAGCTAAAAGATCGTATGGCTGTTGTTACAGAAGCAAACTTTTCACAGTACGGTAGTTTACATTTCTCAGGCTCTAGAATCCAGCCATCCTTCTTTTCTATTTTCTTCTGATATGAATAAATAATTTTTTAAAAAATTTCAAACAATGGAACATTACTGACAAACAGTTTTGGAAGTGATAGTAACACAAAATACATCTTTAATTGTTACTGTTTAAACATCTTTAAAACATTCAAAGTCTATTTTTCCTGAGCTAGTCCACAACAATTAAGCACAAATAAGGGTTTAGGCGGCAGACTCTTCTTATAGTCATAGGATTGGGTTCCTGAAAAACATCCAGTTTTTAGCAAAATGGTTTCCAAAGCTAGTTTTATAGGAAACTACTAGAGATGAGGAGAAGTCAGTAAAACATATGTCAGAAACTTACTAAGTGGAAATTCTGAAAGACTCGAAATTTTCCACATTTCATATTTTTATATAACGAATTGCTCCAACAGAACACACAGTTCTCGTCTCATTCTCTATGGGCTTAAACTCATCAGTAGCTTAGCTGTGCGTGCTTGGAGGTCAAATGACCACAGTCCCGGCTGGGCCCCAGAGGATGCAGAGGCCCAGGCCTAGGCCGGCCTTATATCTTGAACATTTCTGTTCCTGCCTCTTTACACAGCCTGTGGGCAGGAGGCTCCAGTTTCTCTGTGTGGCTTCCCCAATGGCCCGCTGAGGCTGCTCATTGGTAGTTGCTTTGACCAGAACAAAAGATCTGAGCAGGAGTGAAGGTCTAGCCTCTGGACTCTGTGTTGATCTTTGGGGGTCACTCATTTTCCCAGTTTTTCTATGCACGAGAAGCAAGTTATGAAAGGGGAGGAATATTTGGGTTTCACTTTTTGAAAGTGTGTGAACAGATTTTAAAAATGTCAAACTTTCGGATATAAACTAGATTTGTTGCTTTTAAGGATACGGGTCCTTTCTCACATGTCCACATACTAATCCTCAAACACTGTAAGGCAAATGTGCCTTCAAGATTTGTTTGCTCATTTATGTTTACCTTCTACTGAAAGTAGATCTTTTTTCTTACATAATATTATCCTGATTACAGTTCCCCTCCCCCACTCCTCTCAGTCTCCCCCCCCCCACCTCCTCTCTCTCTCATCCTGATGGACCCTGTTTTCTGTCTCTCAGAAAACAAACTTGGCCTCCAGGTTTTAAGACAGGAAAATTTAGATCTGGTAGTTTTAAAATCAATCCTTTTCTGGTTGGAGCATTTATTAGTCGTAGCTGAGTATCATGCATCTGCCGGAAGTTCCAACACAGCATCAAGATGCACCCGTGTGTATGTGAGGGTAGGATAGGAGCTGCCCCACCTCTCCTCACCTGCCTTGGAACAAGAGCCCTCTGCCTGCCCTTCTTCCCGTGGGAACCCTGGTGGTCAGGAAGGGGCTGAGTCATGCTGCCTTATTCTTGTAATTGCAGCAGCTGAAATGACTATTACATTGTTTAGGGAAATGAACTAAAATTTTTGCAAGAGAAATATAAAGTCGCATCATTCCAATACCATGACTGGCTAAATTAAAGCTGAAGGGTTATATTTTGTTTTTATTTTCTGGCTAGCATTATTTTGTAACAGCCTTCCTGCATCTCCAGGCTTCATTTTTATCACTTTAATGGCTCCTTAATGGCCCCCAGGATGATATAGCATGGATTATATAACATTACTTAATGTTAGCTATTTGTATTGTTTCTGACTTTTCCTTCCACTTTCACAAGTAATGTTGCTATAAACATCCCAGGACAGATCGTTTTCCTTTGCCAATATTTCAATCTTTTCCTTAGGGTAAAGTTTTCAAAATTAGATTATGTAGTCAAAATATGTACACTTCTTCTTCTTCTTCTTCTTCTTCTTCTTCTTCTTCTTCTTCTTCTTCCTCTTCCTCCTTTTCTTCTTCCTCTTCTTAAAAAACAACTCTTTTTATTAAAAATTTCAAACACACACAAAAAATAGAATAACATAACAAACTCAGAGTACTTATCCTATCTTCAAAATTACAAACTCACGTCTGTTTTTGTTAATTTACAGTTGTATAAACTGTTGCCCAACCTTATCTTCCAACCTGGATTATTTTGAAGCAAATCTTAGACATCTGTAACCCCAGATGTGATCATGTAAGGGGTTAGTATTGCATATCTCACTGACCTGCAGACATTCAAATGAATTTTTAATATAACGACTGAATGTGATGTGGTTGCTCAAGGAATGGAACATAAAAAACAATTGAACTTCATCAAGTCAAGAATTCTGTTCTGTGATAGACACTCCTAAAATGACAAAGATTTAAAAATTTTACTAGAAGTACAGATGTCTCTATTGTTTGTAAATACATATGCTATATAAAGAGCCACACACTCAGAGCAAAAACAAAAAAGAAACAATACCTTGAATTTAATTAGAAAATGAGACGAAGTCGTAAGATGCACAGATTGTGAATAAGCCTGCAGAAAGATGCTCAAACTCCTTGCCACTAGGGATCAAGAAACCTGAGCAAGTTTATGCATCTTTACTGTGTAGCCTAGCAACCCCTGCTGTGTGTTTACAAGACAGACATAAAGACTCGACACTATAGAAAAGTCTGCTCCCAGATGCTTTAGTTACAAGAGCTACCAGGTCTCCTTTACTGGGTACAAGGACCGTGGTACATCCATGCTGCAGAATACTATTTGATGACAAAAAGGAGCAAACTGTTTGTACTTGTAACAACTTAGATGCATTTCATCTCACATGCTGAATGAAGAAAGCCTGGCTCAGAAGATCAGATATTTTGTGGTGCCCTTACAATTTTGGAAGTGGCATGAAGAGCTACATGAAAGAGATTTTAGTGAAATAATCATTTCTTGAATGCTATGGTCATGGCCAGGATTAGCCATGTTTGCATGAGATAGATAAATAAGAGACCCACATGTGCTTCGGCGTGTTGCCCTCCTGCCTTAGCACCTCGTTGTAGTTATGCTGAGACTCACCTTTTAGTGTCAAGGAATCACAGCTCTTTTCTGAATAGTATTCACAGCAACTAGCGTATCATGATTACTATGTTCATAGCAGCCTATTTATAATAGCCAGAAGCTGGAAAGAGCCCAGATGTCCCTCAACGGGGGAATGGATACAGAAAATGTGGTATATATACAGCCATTAAAAACAATGCATTCATGAAATTCTTAGATAAATGGATGGAACTGGAGAATATCATCCTAAGTGAGGTAACCCAGTCTCAAAAGAACACTCATGGTATGTACTCACTGATAAGGGGATGTTAGCCTAGAAGCTTGGACTACCCAAGACACAATTCGCATATCAAATGATGTCCAAGAAGAAGGAAGGAGTGGCCCCTGGTCCTGGAAAGGCTCAGTGCAGCAGTGTAGGGGAATACCAGGACAGGGAAGTGGGAAGGGGTGGATGGGGGAGCAGGGGGAGGGAAGAGGGCTTATGGAACTTTCGGGGAGGGGGGATCCAGGAAAGGGGAAATCATTTGAAATGTAAATAAAGAATATATCGAATAAAAATAAATAAATAAATGAATGAATGAATGAATGGATACAATAAAAATGAAAGGTTAGAATTAAAAGATGGCTATTCTGCTCCTATTTTAACAGAACAGTCATATTTGGCTTTCATTGTCTTTTAAAAACTATTTGGGTCTCTGCCTTCTGGGAGAGCTTGAGGACATTGCTCCTTGGTGAACCAGCTGGGTGGGCTCCTCAGAGTTCCTGATAATTCTATTCTGAGCTTCTGTCACTCAGGATGTTTTCTGAGTAAACGTGACTGAAATAATGAAAAAAAAAAAAAGGTTCTTTCCTCTTTTGTTGATGCTGTTCTCTTTAGGATGATACCCAGAGCAGCAGTAATGCCTTCTGGACATATTTATTAGAGAAGAAATGTTGAAAGACTCCACCAGTTTAACCTCTAGTAATTCAACATATCAACCAGGCATAGATCTTGGGGAAGGCTGGATGCATGAGAGGAAATAATTCTGAGCACAATAGGACTAGCTAGTTGAGAAAGCAGCAACTTTTTAACGAAGAACATCTGCCTGTCTACACAAGCATACTGAAGACATGGAATGGCTGGGCTGGGGTCCGAACCGGCCCCGACCGACGAGAATGGGAGAACAGGAAGGCTCCTCGGCCTCCAGGCTCCTGTTCACTTCCTGAGCACTCTGTGGTTTCTCATGTTTGTATTTCGGCGACACTGCTCAGCCTTCCTCCCACCTCTCTCCTGGGACGCTCTTTTGGAAGCCTCACCTTCTGGCTTCTCATCTCACGCACGCACTGGACCCTCCGGAATCCGGATCGCAGCATTCCCTCCGGCGTCTAGTCTTGGACCACCATGCATGCGCTGGATCCTCTGGCGTTCAGCACTCACCTCTGTGCTTCTTGGCTTCCTCGAGGAAACTTATTGCTGGCTTCAACATGCCAGTGGCCGCACTCCTACATTTATAACTTCACCGCTTCTTTAGTATTCCAGAGTCACACTACCTACCTTCACTAGACTGTCTACTGCTATCTTCAGTGCCTTTGTTCAAAGCAGAACTCACCGTCCTGATATATTTGTTCACATTTTACTCTCCCCATGCTACTGGACACATTTCAAACCATCCAAGCCAGCGATGCGGATACCTAACCTTGTTTTGTTTTCTATAGCACGCATTTGTTTACACTGCCCTCTGCTGAAAAGTGTGACTGACTGTTCAGCATGCAGTCCTCCGGGGGATCTCTCTACCTCGGGCTTTGATCTTCCTCTCACTAGAAAACTCCCTTCTTTTTCCATTTCTATAAGCAAGCCATTATTCCAGAACAGAGCTCCCGTGACTATTACTACCCCTACAAGTTTTTCTGCTTACACCTCCCTTTTATCCTGAACTCTCCAGCCACAGAATTCTATTATCCTTCAAGAGTCAGACTGCATCCGCCATCTCTGCAGGGGTCTTTTGTTGCCCCCAGACATGCTTGCTTCTCCCCGTGTCTCCCCTACTCTCATACTCTTATCTATGTCTTTGGTATATAGGTGTGGCTTTATCTGTTGAATTCTGAGTTTCCTGTGCAAAGGATAATGCTGAGCGTATCTTGCAATTTCCAAATACCCAGCATGGATTTTGTGTCTTGTGAAAATCCCACACTCACAGATAACATTTGTTATGTAGTCGATACATCAGGTACTGCACTGAGATGAGTCTAAACCACCTGAACACCCATCCATTTCATCTCACAGCTCGGAAATAGGTCCTATTTTGTTCCATTTTCACAGATAAAAAATGCTGTTTTAAACTGTGATTAAACACATTTAAAGTGGACTTAAATATATAATGAATGAAAGCTAAAACATTGATGAGTGCTTAGTTCTCTCCCTGGGAGTAAGACCTCAGAATGAATGAAAGTTTCTGGAAAGAATCCGTCTGCAAAGCTGATGAGCTGGTAAGAATTATAGTGATTGTAGAGAGGAGAGCCGTGTTTAGCCCCGTTAACAGTTATTTATTATCTACCTCAGTGTGTATCCTGACATCCTTATGTCTATTAGGTAAATCTTAGGGAATATACAAAGAGAGACTTCCAGCAACCAAAGAGCTAAGAATGCTCTCACACAGCACCTGAGGCTTCCACCAAAGCAGTTAAAAACTCCCTCGATTTATGATCTTCTTTGTTCCATTTCTATAAAACTTCATCTGAACATGGATTTTGGGTGACCTGAATCTGTGTTCCTGAGCTGTGGCCACTCATATTTGCCTCTGAAATAAACCATCTCTTATCACTTCGAGATGAGAGCTCGTGTTTTCATGTGGACATGCCTTCTGGATTCAGCTCACTGTAAGAAGGCTACAACTCATATGTTGTCCATTTCTATCCAAACTCCAACGCCCACATTGAGATGAATGCCTGTAATATGTTGTTGATGGCTTCCCTATGAGGGGAGCGCATGGTTCAGCCAGTCTGATAGCTTTGTTTTGCTTCTTTGCCTTTGCAGGTCATTTTGTGGTTGGTGGGTTCCAATGCAAAAACCAAGAGGTAAATCAGAAGTTTATATTAAGAAGCCACTTCCTTTCTACTGTGATATCTCTGAAGAATTCTCTCCACGTGACACTCCTTCCCCTACCCCCCCCCCAAAAAATCCATGCAGCCTGTTTTGTGTTGATTAACTACTCCTGGGCATAGAACCTGCCCCTAAGAGTGGTTAAAATATCCAGGGACTCAGCACTGTAGAAACCGATCCTCCCTTTCCTAGCAGGAATCATTTGCAAACAGCTTTTGATTAGGGGGTGGGGGACTTTGTGTTTGTGTCCCCTTCTCAGTGGGCATTTTTGTCTGGTTTGAGATTTTTTTCAGGTCTTGGGTGTGCTGTCAAAGTCTCTGGGAGTTCATATGTGCATCCGTCCTGTTGTGTCTGGAAGGTGTTTTCTTGGCGTCATCCATCACCTCTGGCTCTTACAGTCTTTCTGTCACTACTTCCCCTTACATCCCCGAGCCTTGAGGTGAGGGCTTGGATGAAAACATCTAAGACGGAGTGCTCTAGCGTTCTCCAAGTTTCCCAACTCTTTGCCTATTGCATACTTGTGGATCTCATTGTGGAGTTCATTAGCCTCTGCTGCAAGAGGCCGCTTCTTTGGCGAGGGCTAAGGGATTCTCTGCACAATGGGGTCAACAATATGCCACGGGGAGCCATCCTTTGGCTATGCTCCTTTATCCGAACAGTTAGTAGTAGGCTTTGTTCTTGGCCTGTTACCTGTCTTGGCTCAGGTCCTTGGTTACTTCAGCAGTGTCAGACTCCATTTCATGGAGTGGGTCTTAAATGCAATTAAAAAGTGGTTGGTTGTTCGCATAACATTTGCGGCCCTACTTCACAGGATATCTTGCAGGTTGTCGGTTATAGGTGTAGCTGGGTGATATTGATGAATAAGTCCCTCCTTTGGGAGCTTGTTTCCATCATTGGCACTGAAGGCCAACCATTAGGAGTGAAGCTTCTAGTGGATTTTTCTGTGTGATGACATAAATAAATGCTGTCTTCTTTACTATCAGGTTGTAGAGAGTAAATGATATCCTTGGCAATAGCCTGTGATATTGGAGCGTTAGTCTGTGGAGGGACTTTGGCCAATGACTCAACAAGATGTAACCCATCCTTGATGCCAGAGGTTATACTTGGTGTGATATCTGGTTGGGACAATGTCCCCTAAAGTGTATGGTGATTCGGTTTAAATTTTTTTTATGTATTTTATAAAGTTTCTACAATACTAGGTTTTCCATGGCTTTTCAAAAAGGCCTTTTACGTTAATTGTCCCTCCCATATTCCCTCCTTTACCCTGCCTTCCTCACTCCTCTCCCCCATTTAATCCTAGTTGCTCCTTTATCCCTTTATAACACTGTATACTCTATTTCCTTTTACCTGGAAGACGCCCTCCTCCCCTGGTTTCTTATTAGCCAATATTCAGACTAAAGTATACATACTGAAGGCTTTAAAGCTAACATCTATATTTAAAAAAAAAAACCTTTCAATACTTGTCTTTGGGGGGGGTCTGGATTATTACATTCAGGATGTTCCCCATTCATTTACCTGCATATTTTTCAGCTTCTAAGAGAAGTGAAATGAAATTCGCTGATGTGCAGATGGAGCTGAAGCTACTCTGATGGGAAGCTGACCCGAGTACAATGCTATAAAAGAAGGATCCACCAAGAGGCAAGCATAGGCTTGGAACTGAGTTGAGAGTCCCAGTTTTGCTACTTGCTAAGCAAAAGATGTTGAATGACTTCTATCATTCTTTGCCCTTAATTTCTATAGGAGACCTTAAAAACCTTCTCGGGTATACATCTCATGGTAATGTGGTACCCAAGGCCTTGTTCAGATGGGAGCAATATATTTTCATAAAATGTTTGTTTCAAAGATTTATTCATGAAGATGAACAGTGAATAAACACAGATGGCACCTGGTACACAGGGGTTGGGATATTTTCTTTAAAGGACTGCAAATAGCCATTCACAAGTAGAAGATAACTCAAATTTTACCTCAAGTTTATCAATACTTAACTTATAAACATAGAAGTATTAAAGTGAGGACCTCCAGAATACATGAGAATGTGCTGGCAAAGTCTGAAAACAACTACATTCAGGACTTTGAAGAATTTGAACTTCAGTTGGCTGGTAGTTGAGAAAAGGACCCATAATGCTTGAGTACTTTTAAGCGTGTTTATGTGCTCTGTTTCAATGAGAAATGTGGACTGTTTCATGAGAAAGGACACACTGGTCTTGGGAGCCCTGCTGGGCTTCTTTCTTGTAGAGACCCTTCCTTTTGGTGGAATGCAGCCACTGCCACCAACGAATGCTCTAGCAAGCCTGCTGGATCTGTTGGCTGTTGTCATTTTGTGTTGACTTGTTTGTTAGTTTTTCCTATCTCACATAGAGAAAATGGTGCATTCTTCTCACCCCATTTTGACACACAGGATATTTTAAGGGAGTTTTCCAATAGCAGTAAATTGCTAATTACCTTTAAATGTCTCATTCCAAGAGGGTGTTGATCTTTCCCTGCACACAAAGCAATGCAAAACTTGAGCAATCATTGTTAGGAAGTGATGCTGGTGACCAAAATCCCATGATTCCCCTTCAACAAAGACTTGGCACCTTTGCTTCTGTCATCTCTCAATATATACATACATACATACATACATACATACATACAAACATACTTACATACATGCATACATATAATCATACATACACCTTTGCCAGATTTTTAATGAATCACTAACATGCTCCATCTCACGCCTTTGTTTGGACTTTAACTATATAGGTTTGTTTTAACTGGACAGTTTTAAAGTTGTTGCCACTGACACTATTGTTGAAATTGCCTAACGTTGCACGGCACAGATGCAAACCTCCCAGTTTGTCTAAAGCCACGTGTTAAAATGTTGTATTAATTCTTATCATAACAGGGCTGCTACACCATATAAAAACACCTTTTAAACTGCTCTGATAACAAAGGCGATAGCAAGAATACAATACTCTTAACCTGGCAATTCATCACTCCAAAACCAATTTCCCAGATGACGCATTGCCAAGCTTCGTGCTGCTGCATGTGCAGAGAGAGGAGGCTGCACATTGTTCTGGAGCTCCAGTGTAGTATTACTAAACAATGAGAAGACAGATGTACAAACAGCCTTTGGGTTGAGTATAATTATTTAAATTATTGAAAATACCCCCAGATAGTGTCTCTCAAAGCTTATCTACTTTCTTTTTTAAAAGAAGTTTTGAAGCTTCTATCTTTCCACAGACTTTTCTGTGAAAGGCTGATTTGAACAGATTCTAATTTTTGGCTCTATAGTCCTCTGAATGCTGATAAGCATATAGAAATCCTCCTCAGCAGGGTTCCAAGCTGCAAACCAGTCTCCTTTAAAATTCTCAAATCTGCTTTTCGCTGAAATGGTGCAGAAGGGCAAAGTATGAGAACAGCTACGAGCATTTAGGAGGGGGAGCATATCCGCAACCTCCCACACTGTGCTTACGCGGAGAGGAAGGTGGTTTGTCAGGTCTCCCTGAGTAGTGACTGGTTCTCACATAGGATTAAGTAATGGCCATCAATGGAATAAATCTGTTTGATGTTTTTCACCTCCCCAAACATAAAAGCTGCAAGCAGCCACAGTCCTTTGAAAATGGAATGGCCTTCAGTGACCCTTGGAATGGAATTTAAGAGTTTTCTGCCACAGATTCATTCCCATTCCCATGGAAACAGTGACTGGGAGGGATTCTGCTGTCATTATTTTCAAGCACTGACCCTGGTCCTAATGAACTAGTGCTGACCAAGTCTTCAGTGAGATTTGAGAGGAATGAGCTTCAACCTTGTGGAATGAACCCACAGAACTATCAACTGACATGGGAGAAATTCCCAAGATGCTCCCAATAAATATATACATATACACATATACACACATATACACATAGAGTAGAAAACATTTTACTTGCATGTCAGCAAGTGACATTGATTTGTCATTTTGTGCTAGTAAGTTTTAGCACACAAATATATATTTGTGTGTGTGCATGTGCATGTGCACATATGTGTATGTGTAGATGTATATTCAAATATAATTAGTATTAAGTTATGTTGAGATAATTCTAAGATTAATTTATATTAAGATATAAGTCTTAAATGTTTTTTCTAATTATACAATCGTGTTGAATAGAAGACAGCTGAAGGATGGATGGATAAGGAACTCCTTGGTTGGTTTTCATCTGAGAGTCTTCCTATTGACCCAAGGCCACCTTGAAGCTTGTGATCCTCCTGTCTCAGCACTCTCACTGCTGAGATTGTAGGCTTGAGCTCTACTACTTCCAACCATGCTGGCTCTTATTTTAGATTTTTGTGTAGTTTCAAAGACTGAAACGCTGTTCAATAAGACATCACACAATGTATCCATTTTTAATACTTGATTTTTTTTTTCTTGTCCTCATTCATTCAAGGTCCTGAGTGGTGCTTAATCGATAATTTATCTTACATTTCTGTGATTTTGTGTGGAAGAACATAATAATTATACACCTACCCCAGAATACCATTCATTGAATTAAAATTGACATGGGTGTTCTTCATGTATTTTAAATAAACTGTAGAAGAAAGTGTGAAAGGAGGCTTATGAACAGTTACTTGTGTAAAGAATGTGGCCAGCATCAGGTCCCCCAGGACTGGAGTTCACAGGTGACCCACCTGACATGGTTCTGGGAACTGAACTCAGTTTCTCTGCAAGAACACTCAACGTTAAGTGCTCGCCCATATCTCCAGCCGCTCAATGCTTTCTTTTTCTAAATATTCTAATGCCATAACGTAATGCCTCCCCTAAAGGATATTATCTTATACTGCCTTATTAAAAGAGTTTCTATGGGAGATGGCTTGGTGGATAGAACACTTGCCCCACTATTGTGAGGACAAGAGTCAAGATGCCAGAAGCCATGCTAAAGCTGGACAGGTGTGGCACCCTACTTGTAATCCCAGCATTCGGTAGACAGAGAAAGGCAACGAGGGAAGCTGACTACCTAGGCTAGCCAGAACCTGTGAGTTCTGGGTTAGGAGGAGACCCTGCTTCAGGAGACAGAATGGAGAATGAACAAGAAAGATATCTGCTGTCAACTCCTAGTCTACACATACACAAGCACCAATACATGCAGGCACCTCTGCATACAAACATGTGGGCCTGTACACACAATATACACATAGAGTAGAAAACATTTTACTTGCATATCAGCAAGATTGGTTTGTCATTTTGTGCTGCTATTAAGTTTTAGCATCAATGTGATGACACTTCCCTTTGCGCATCTTGTTGGACTATGTGATGGTTTGTATATGATTGACCTAGGAAGTGACCCTATTGGGAGGTGTGGCCTTGTTGGAGTAGGTGTGCCACTGTGGGTGTGGGCTTAAGAGCCTCACCCTGGCTGCCTGGAAGTCAGTCTTCCACTAGCAGCCTTCAGATGAAGATGTAGAACTCTCAGCTCCTCCTGCACCATATCTGCCTGGATGCTGCCATGTTTCTGTCTTGATGACAATGTGGACTGAACCTCTGAGCCTATAAGCCAGCCCCAATTAAATGTTGTCTTTTATAAAACTTGCATTGGTCATGGTGTCTGTTCACAGCAGTGAAACCCTAACTAAGACAGAAGTTGGTACTGGGAGTGGGATTTTGCTGTGATAGGCACGGCCATGCTTTTGTTTGGAATAATGTGGATTTTGGGACTTTGGATTTGGAAAGCCATGAAATGCTTTAAGTGGGGCTTAATGGGCCAGCCTAGTAGGAATATGGAAGACAGTGATGCTGAGAGTCATTTGAACTGTGTAGGCCTGATGGTCCAAGAGGTTTCAGTGGAGAAGAATTTAATATGTGGCTGAGAGACTCTTTTTGTGATGTTTTGGTGAAGAACGTGATTGCTTTTTGCCATTGTCTGAAGAGATTGCCTAGGGCTAAGGTACAGAGATTTATATTAATTGCATCGACAGAGGAATTCTCAAAAAAGCCCAACAAAGACTTTGTTCTCTGGTTAAGTCTGATGAAGAGAATTTTGAACAAACATAGCAAGCTGAGAAAGGAAAAGTACAAAATATATAGTGTGAGTATTAAAGGGACTCCAGGAAGTGAAATGGAGCTGAATTCCAGGATATTAAATTGAATTAAGGGAGTGGTGACCTTGGGGCAAGATTCCACCCAGCTAAATTTAGGTCCAGGAGTGGTAATACAAACCTTTAATCCCAGGAGGCAAACATAAGCAGATCTTGAGTTCAAGGCCAGCCTAGAACAGAGCAAATTCTAGGTGAAGAAAAACTTAAAACCAGGCTTGGTGGACTATACCTTTAATCTCAGTGTTTAGGAGACAGGCATGCAGATATCTTGAGTTCAAAGATATAGCAAGATTCAGGATAGCCAACTTAGGCAGTGAAGGAAATGGGAAAAAGGAAGCTAGTGATAACATAATAAAACTAGGGGGTCAATGTTCCAGCTCCTGTAATCAGCAGAATTCAGTGGCTTTGGCCATGTATCTCTGGCTTTATATTCAAGAGGATAAGGAGACTACTGGGACAATTGATGCTGGTTACCTGAAACTAAGAAATTAGTGGTGACTAAGAAAAGACCAGGATCACTGAGGTGAAATCTGGGAAGCGTTTTCTGAGAGCACAAAGAAGCTGTATTCCAGAGATAGCCAAGTGTTCCTCATGCTGCAGCTGTACTTGGTAATGTGTAATAATCATCCAGGTGGTACTGGTTTTGAAGGCATGAAGGCATCATGAAGAACAGCTGAGGCTTGGTACTGTGAGAGGCCATGGAAGGCCATTGGTGAAAGTGTACCCTCCGTTGTAATTGACAGCCCAGGACTGAAGGGGTCATGCAAAGGACTTGAGGCTTGGTACCATAAAGAGAACCTATAAGAGGCTTTGGTGAATTGCAATGGAAGACCCTAGCATATTGGAGATGGCAGTACCATGGGATGACCACCAAGAACAGCAGTGGCAGCAAAGTGGATTAACCTGAACTTAGAGTGCTACAAAGGGCAGAGCAGAAGTGACACCAGCTCTTTGGAGATACACAGAAGATCATGTGTGGATCTCAGACATTGGAACAAGAAGCCGTGACGCTGAAATTGACTTGGGGTACTAAAGATGTTAAAGATGCCAGAGCCACAGGATGCCTGCCAAGGAAAGCTGCTAACAGGGAGTGAAACGAGCCCAGGAGAAAGAACCTTGTTGAAGTCAACAAAGATGAAAAAGGAGTTGGATATCTGAAGACTGCTTTACCATCAGACATAGAGATGCAGAGTTTGGACTTTGTCCAGCTGGTTTCCTGTCTTGCTTGGGGGATTACAGTTAAGTGATTGGATGAATCTCAAAAGAGACCTTGAACATTGGACTTTTAACACTGTTGAGACTGCTATAGACTACAGGGACTTTTGAAGTTGAACTAAATGTATTTTGCATTATGCTATGTTTAAGTATGGCCCCCATAGACTCATGTTTGGACAAGTCTATGGGGGCCAGGGAGTGGAATGTGACGGTTTGTATAAGATTGACCCAGGAAGTGACCCTATTGGGAGGTGTGGCTTTTTTGGAGTAGGTGTGCCACTGTGGGTGTGGGCTTAAGACCCTCACCCTGGCTGCCCGGAAGTCAGTCTTCTACTAGCAGCCTTCAGATGAAGATGTAGAACTCTCAGCTCCTCCTGCACCATATCTGCCTGGATGCTGCCATGTTTCTGCCTTGATGACAATGGACTGAACCTCTGAGCCTGTAAGCCAGCCCCAATTAAATGTTGTCTTTTATAAAACTTGCATTGGTCATGGTGTCTGTTCACAGCAGTGAAACCCTAACTAAGACAGACTTGCATCATACTTAGACATTATTTTAGAAAGTTTTCATGTGTTTGGCATGTAGCATAGTGCCCCTGGAAAATGTTACCACTCTACAAATTCATGTCTATTACCCCATCGTGATAATGTTGTCTAGGACTTTAGCAATGGATTTCCCTTTCTGCTGATTTATAGAATCAATAGGTGATCATATCCTGGCCCACAACTCTGGGAGAAGCTTTCTACCCCACCAGAGGCCAGGATAGCATCTTGAGCCCCTAATAAGACCATTCCCCCTCCCTGCCTGTGCCACCAGCCATAACCCCAACCACTTCTTTTCTTACTCTCATCTTATCCCAGCCTACACCTTCAGTTGAAGCCTCCAACTCCACCAGAAGCCAGAAAGCATCCTAAATTCCAGAGGACCCTAGCTAACTAGATCAGAAGCCATGCATATAGCCAGAACTTTGGTAGAAACTTACTGCTTGACCCAAGCCATCCGACCCATCAGAAATACAGCCCCCAGTTCAGTCAGAGACCCTCTACTCAATCACAGGCCACTCCATCCAGAAGACCAGAGAGGAAAAGAAACCAAGGAAGAAAGACCCATCCAACAAAGACAAATATAGAAACTGGTACCTAGTCCAAGTAACATATAAAGGAAGAATTATTAAAATGATCACTGACTTCTTTTCCTAACAATTTTATTAGATATTTGCTTTATTTATATTTCATATGCTATCCCTTTTCTCATTTCCCCTCTGAAAACCCCCATCTCACCCCCCCTCCCCTGCCTACCACCCCCCTCCCACTTTCCTGACCTGGCATTGCCCTACACTGGGGAATCAAGCCTTCACAGGACCAATGACCTCTCCTCTCATTGATATCTAGAAAGGCTATCCTCTGCTACATATGTAGCTGGAGCCATGAGCCCCTCCATGTCTACTTTTTGGTTGGTTGTTTGGTCCCTGGAGGCTCTGGGGATACTGGTTGGTACATATTATTGTTCCTCCTATGGGGTTGCAAACCTTTTCAGCTCCTTGGCTTCTTTCTCTGGCTCCTCCAATGGGGACCCTATGCTCAGTCGATTGGTTGGCTGTATCACTGACTTCTTAACACACTAAAAGCCAGAAGGGCCTGGAAAGAAGTACTGTAGACTCTAAGAGACCACAGATGCTAGCTCAGATTATTACACTCATCAAAATTTTCAATCACCATGGATGGATAAAACAAGATATTTCATGATAGAGTCAAATTTGAACAATATCTATCCACAAATCTAAACCTACAGAAAGTACTAGAAGAAAACTACAACCTGAGGAGGTTAACTAGACCCACAAAAACACAGACAATAAATAATTTCACACAAGAAAACCGCACACACACACACACACACACACACACACACACACACATACACATCACGATCATGACCACTACCACCACCACCACAACAACAACTACAACAAAATAACAGGAATCAAGTCTTTAATGAATAATATTTCTCAATATCAATGAACTTAATTCTTTAATAATAAGATACTGATTAGCAGAATGGATGTGAAAATAAGATCCATCTTTTTTGCTGCATACAAGAAACACACCTCAGCATCAAAGATAGATATTAACTCAGAGTAAAAGGTTGGAAAAAATATCTCCAAGAAGCAAGCTGGCGTAGTCGTTCTAATAACTAATAAAATAGACATCAAACAAAAAAATTAATCAAAAGATATGGGGAAGAACATATCATACTCACCAAAGGAAGAAGCTACCAAGTTGACATCTCAGTTTTGAATATCTATACCCTAAATTCAAAGGCACCCATCTTGTAAAAAAAAAACAAAACTAAAATTTCAGTCACACATTGGCCCTCATGCATTGGTAATGGGAGACTTCAATATCCCGCTCTCTCCAATAGTTGCCTGATTAAAAACTAAGCAGAGAAATAACGGTGCTAACAGACATTATGTCTCAAAGGGGTCTAACAGATATTTACAGATCATTTTACCCAAATACAAAAGACTGTGCCTTCTCTGAACCCTATGGAACTTTGTCCAAAATTGACAGCACACTCTGTCACAAAGAAAGTCTTAATAAATACAAGAAAATTGAAATAACCCTCTGTATCCTATTAGACATTACATAATTAAAGTTGGATTTTAGCAACAATAGAAGCAACAGAAAGCCTACAAACTCATGGGAAATTAACAACTCTATACTTAATGACTACTGAACGAAGGCAGAAATAAGGGAATTTCAAACTTCATAGAATTGGGTGAAAACCAAGGCACAACTTACTCAAACTGATGAGATACAATGAGAGCTGTGCTAAGAGGAGAGAGCACTGCACTAAGTACTGTTATAAAGAAACTGAAGAGTTCTCATACTAGCAACATAACAGCATACTTGAAAGGTCTAGAACAAAAAGAAGCATGCTTACCCAAGAGGAGTAGATGGCAGGGAATAACTGAACTGATGGCTGAAATCGATAAAATAGAAACAAAGACAACAATACAAAGAATCAATGAGACAAAGAGATATTTCTTTAAGAAAAATCAACAAGATAGGTAAATGCTTATCCAACTAAAAGTCATATAAGGAATATCCAAATTATCAAAATCAGAAACAAAATAGGGACATAGCAACAGACACTTAGACATACTTAAAGTCTATACTCCACACAATTGGAAAATCTAAACACAATTTTCCTGATAGATATACCCTTACCAAAGTTAAATCAAGATCAGATAAACAATTTAAATAGAACTATTAACACTGAGGAAATAGAAGCAATCATTAAAAGTTTCCCAATCAATAAATGCCCAGGGTCAGACAGTTTTAGCATAGAATTCCATCAGACTTTCAAAGAAGAACTAATGCCAATCCTCCTCAAAATATTCAAAAAAAAAAACACCCAAAAATTAGAAACATAAAGAACATTGCCAAATTCATTGTATGATTCCTGTTACCTAAATCACACAATGACCCAACAAAGAGAATTACATACTAATTTCCCTCATGAAAACAGATGCAAAAATACTCAATAAAATCCAAGAGCACATTAAAAACATCATCCACCATGATCAAATAGCATTTATCCCAGAGATGCAGAGATGGTTCAACACATGAAAATATGTCAATATAATTCACCATAAAACAAATAAAGAACAAAAACACCACAGGATAATCTCAATAGATGCTGAAAAAAATCTTTGACAAACCCAATACCCTTTCATGATAAAAGTCTTGGCAAGATCAGAGATACAAAGGACATACTTAAATATAATAAAGACAATTTACAGCAAGCCTATAACCAAAATCAAATTAAATGGAGAGATACTTAAAATAATTCACTAAAATCAGGAGCAAGACAAGGCTGTTCAGTCTTTTTATATCTATTCAATACAGTACTTGATGTTCTAGATAGAGCAAAAAGATAACTGAAGAACATCAAGAGGATACAAATTAGAAAGGAAGTAGTCAAACTATCATTATTTGCATTTATAAGATAGTATAGATAATTCCAGCAACACTACCAGATGATAAACACCTTCAGCAAAGTGTCTGGATTTAAGATTAAATATCAGTCAATCAATCAATCAATCAATCAACCAACCAATCAATCAATCAGTAGTCCTCATATACAAATGACAAAGGAGCTGAGGAAGAAATCAGGAAAACAACACTTTCTTTTTTAGAATGTAATAGCTGCAAATAATATAAAATGTCTTAGGGTAACTCTAACCAAGCAGGTGAAAAATCTATATAATAAAAACTTCAAGTCTTTGAAGAAAAATTGAAGATTAAAAACACAAGTGACAGCTCATGCTGGCAAGGCTGTGGAGCAAGGGGAGCACTCCTCCGTTGCTGGTGGGGGTGCACACCTGTACAGCATGTTGGAAATCAATATGGCTGTTTCTCAGAAAACTGGGAACTGATCTATTTCAAATCCAGCTGTACTATTTCTAGGCATATACCCAAAGGTTTGCTCCATCCTTCCACAAGGATACTTGCTCAACTATATTCATAGAAGCTTTCTTCATAACAGCCCCAAACTGGAAACAAGCTAGATATTTCTTAATTGAAGAATGGATTTTAAAAAAATGTGGCACATTTACACAATGGACTTTTACTCAGCTGTTTAAAATGGCATCATGAGATTTTCTTTTTTTGCAAATGAATGCACTAGAACAAAAATCATCCCTATTGAGATAACCCAGACCCAGAAAGACAAACATGGCATGTACTCACTTCTAAGTGGTCATTAGCTGTAAAGTAAAGGATATCATGCTATAGTCCACAGACCCAGAGTAGCAAGGAGACCTTATGGGGAGGGACACAAGAATCTCCCCGGGAAGGGGAAATAGAATAGATTTCATGAATGGACTGGGGGGTGGGTGGGTATAGGAAGAGAAGGGATCAGATTTGGGGGCGGGTGGAGGGAGAGAAAACTGAGATGGTTGGAGTTGGGGAGTACTTCCGGGGTAAGGTAGAACAATTACCTTGTGCAATTGAAACCTTATGGAATCTATGAGGGTGACACTCGTGAAGTCTCCCAGTGGTGGGGGACACGGAGCCTGGACTGGCCATCCTCTGTAACCAGACACGCCTTCCGGTGGGGGGAACTGGGGTGCCAACCCAGCCACAGAACCTCCATCCTATAGTTTGTCATGTTTGTTTGCATGATGTACTGGGATTGGAGCCTAGCATAAATGTCACCAGAGAGACCAGAGAGATCTCATCCAGGAACTGATGGGAGCAGATGCAGAGTCCCATTACCAAATATTAGTCTGAGCTCAGGGAGCCCTGTGGAGGAGGGGGTGCAAGGATTGGAGGAGCCAGAGGGGTCAAGGATACCACAAGAACATGGCCCACAGAATCAACTGGCGGGGGCTCAAGTGGGCTTACAGAGATAAGGGGGCCTATATGGGACTGACCTAGGCCCTCTGCATATGTTAGAGCTGTGTAGCTTGCTGCTGTCGTGGGATTCCTAACAGTGGGAGTAAGGGCTGTCTCTGACTTGGTTGTCTACTTTTGAGACCCTTTTCTTCCTACTGAATTGCCTTCTCCATGGATGCCTTGATGTGAGAATATGTGCTTGTTATACCATATATTTTTGGAGCTTGTAATAGACCATATTTTGCTGATGCCACTGGGAAGCCTGCTCTTTTATGAGGTGGGGGTGGAGGTGGACGGAGCAGGGAAATGGGCACAGAGAAATGAGAGGAGGAAAACCTGCAGTCAAGATATAATATACGAAAGAAGGCTGGAACACCAAAGACATAAATCACATACCAAGTGATGTCTGACAAGAAGAAAGGAGTGGACACTGGTGCTAGAATGGACCAAAGCATCATTGTGGGGGAGTACAAGAACAGGGAGGTGGGAGGGGTGGATGAGGGAGCAGGGGGAGGGAAAAGGGCATGTGGGACCTTTGGGGGTGGGGAACCAGAAAAAGGGAAATGAATTGTAAATATAGAATATATCCAATAAAAAAAATGAAAGAAGGCTAGAAAAAGAAAAAAAAAAACTTGGACATGTTCTCTTTGCACAACTGTATGCGTCAATCACATCCTAGCCAAGAAACAGAAACCACACAGGTTATCTAGACAGAGTTTAATTGCAGAAATTAAGTAAATATGGAAAATTCATGACTAAAAGGAAAAGCAGTAAAGCAAGGCGCTGTTGGTGGCTGCAGAGAGAAGGACTCTGTACACAAAGCTCCCACAGGACAGAAAGAGGCTGTTTCTCTAGAATCTAGAGCTTGCAAGAGGACCCCACAGAGCTGGGGGTGTGACCTCCAGGCCTCTGGGCTTGAGCCCAGGCTACTGCTGGAATCTTAGAGGGAGAAGGGAATGGAGATGTATTTGAAAGTGTATGAAAGAGCTGGCAACCGAAAGCAGCCATTGCAGGCAGGGTGAGGAATTACTCACTCGCTCTCACAGGGCATGCTGAGATTTAGGGCCCGTCCTGGCACCGCTGAAGGCAAGCAGTTGGAAAGGGAGGCCATGAACAGCTGAGCCCCAGTGCCTCAGTGAGAAGTGGAGAAACGAGGCTAGGGGATGAGAAGAGAGTTTGTAACTTTGGTGTATACTGTTAGAAGGCAGGCATGTGGATATTGGAATCTGTACCTAAGCAGAACTGTCTTGCTTAGAGACATAAGTACTGATATAACTAGTGTTCTGATAGAATATAATGTAAGCCACTGAGGTAATTAAGATTGTTATTAACCATATAAAAAGAAACTGGGAAGTCATTTAAAAGGTTATGCTTAATAAATAAGTACACAGATAACAAAGTTTTAACATATAACCAACATAAATACCATTTGGTGTATGTACTCTTACAAACCTATATTCTTTTTTTGTTTTGTTTTGTTTTGTTTTGTTTTGTTTTTCGAGACAGGGTTTCTCTGTGTAGCTCTGGCTGTCCTGGAACTCACTCTGTAGACCAGGCTGGCCTCGAACTCAGAAATCCGCCTGCCTCTGCCTCCCAAGTGCTGGGATTAAAGGCGTGCGCCACCACCGCCCGGCTACAAACCTATATTCTTGAAACAGGATCTACTATGTAGCTGACTGGCCTGGGATTCCTTGTGTATCCCAGACTGGCTTTGAACCTGTGATCCTCCTGTGTTAGCTTTCTGACTGCTTAGATTACAGGAATATGCTACAATGCCTGGCACCTCTCTCCCACCTTTGCAACTTTTTTTTTTCACTCGGTCTATCCTTGCTTTTCATTGCTATGATTAAACACTAAGCAACATCAACTGAGGAGAACAAGATGAATTTGGCTTACAGTTTATTATTGAGGGAGGCCAAGGCAGAAACTCAAGGTAGGAACTCGAAGTTGGAGCAGGAACTGAGCCAGAGACCACGGAGGAATGCTGCTTGCTGGTTTTACTCTCCTTAGCTTGTCCAACTACCTTTCTTATACTGGCCAGGCTCATGTGACTAGGAATGGCACCTCCCACAGTGGACGGGGCCCTCCTACACTATTAGCTATTAAAAATATGCTTCATAGAGGCATGCAGGCCAACCTGATGGAACAATTCCCCAACAGAGATTCCTGCTTCCCAAGTGCATTTAGGTTTGTGTCAAGTTGACAAAAAACAATGACATTGCCCTCCTGTAACTAACCAGAACACACTGCACTTCTCAAACAGAACTGAAAAAAAAAAAAAAAAAAAAGGAAAGGAAATTCAGACTGTCACCTTAATGGCGTGTAGAAAATTGGGGAACTGAGACTGGTTACTCTTTGCTTTCCAGCGTTGAAAAGGTTATCTGAAGGCAGCGTTACTTTCCTGATAGCGTTAGGGCATTTCTAAAAGGCAGGCCTACTGAAGGGTATGTTAGGGACAATGTCCTGTGCGACTCTGAAAGGAGACAGACATGGAGTCAAGCTCTGCTGCAGTTTAAAGTGATAACGTCAGTCACATGGTGTTAGGTTTCCTTCACTTTGTATAGTGGAAATACAGAAAGAATAGAGAATTTTGAGTGTAGGGTTAAAACACAAACACTGTCTATGTAACAGAATGACTGCTATACAACCTTTGTCCAACTCTTGCCTGTTATCCTGCCCAAAGTGCTCATCTAATGAGCTTTCGTGAAAGAATCTGAAAATTCTACCATACTTGGCAATCAGCTTTAGAAACAAGAATACAAACAAGTTCCTCTGACACAGGAAACTGCAGTGTTCTACCCCAGGTGAGTATACTGAGGTTCTTCTCGATGTCATCAAAGGAATCTGCTCCCATGCAGCCATCACGGCTTGTTTCCACTGAGCCATCTTTTCTTAGGATACAGAGGCTGTAATGTATCTGGGACCTCCACAAGAGACAGGCTCTCTTCAGATGCATTCTCTACAGCTAGATGTAAGCGGGTCTTTGGCAAGACCAAAGTATGAAGTAGTGAAAATGTTGCTGTTAAATATGTCTCACACAGGTACAGATTGGTGAATCATACTGGGATCCAAGAATTCTTTTGCCTGGAAATCAACTGTGTGGTGTGTTCATGCTCCAGATTTACGAAGAAGAAGAAGAGGAAAAAGAAGAAGAAGAGGAAGAAGAAGAAGAAGAAGAAGAAGAAGAAGAAGAAGAAGAAGAAGAAGAAGAACAAGAACAAGAACAAGAACAAGAACAAGAAGAACAAGAAGAAGAACAAGAACAAGAAGAGGAAGAACAAGAAGAAGAACAAGAACAAGAAGATGATGTCATGGACTCAGAGTAATTTGACATAATGGCATGTATAACATGTATTTTTTGCTTTGCTTTTATTTTAGCAGAGAAGGTTTTAGTATTTCATACTGAAATGTGGTGTTCTTTGATGACTGAAGAACGCTCAGCATCTTTACTAGTTTTCTAATGAGAAAAAGGGGAGCAATATTAAGACCTCTCCTCATATCTGTTATTTATTATGTGATTTACTTCTTAATGAACCCAATAGTTCTGTGAATTCTGAAGATCAAGCTTGCTTGGCTGATTTTTTAACATAACCTTACATTTTTCCTTCTTCCTAGCAATTTAGTTAAGGTTTAGGGGGAAATATATCAAAAAGGGAATGGCATTTCTTTTTGTTTGAGTGCTGGAGTAACAGATTTAGCTTTATAAAATTATGTTGCTATCTCTATCTTTCTGGTCTTTGGAGCAATTTAAATCGCATTAACTCACGTTTGGCCTCCTAGCCTGTGTTGTTCTCTTGCAGCTGGGGTGATACGCTCCTTTGACTGTGACCCCCTTCTTGAATCAATTTTAGTAACTTACATCTTAAAAGGCAAGCTTACATCTTCTCAAAATAGTTTTAGGATTAACATTGAGCAGTACAGCCCAGCATTGTCATCAGAAGTGCTGCTGGCTGATAGGCCCTCTCCACCATCTTTGTGGCTTGCTGTTGGCATCTGTACCCTGAGCCTCTGTGACCCTTTGCCTCCTCTTGTTAATGCTGGGACACACCTTACATACCCCAGGCATTTATTGCTATTCTCCTCTAAAGTACTGTCTTGAAGGATTTAGTTAGAATCTGTTTTCTAGGCTTTGAAACCATTGCATCAACTTTTGCCTATACTGGTGTCTTGATGGACTCATCTCTCACGAGGGTCAGGTTGGAGAAAGGTCGGGTTTGCTATTATCAAAATTTTTAAGTTTTCATTGTTGCACCAACTTTTGTTATTAATTTATTGGTTTGATATATGGTGGGTACACAATGTGTCTAGCTTTTATTAGAACTGGAAAATTTTACTGATAGAATGAGGAAAGTTACAAAGCCTCAGCAGTGATAGAATTTATAATGATGTTATGTTGAACCAACTGAGACACAGCTATACTATATATATAGAACATATTTGTTATGAATTTTATCATTTTTCCCTTTTTTTGTTTCCTTCCTTCCTTCCTTCCTTCCTTCCTTCCTTCCTTCCTTCCTTTCTTTCTTTCTTTCTCTTTCTTTCTTTCTTTCTTTTCAGACAGAGTTTCTCTGTATAGCCCTGCTTGTCCCAAAACTCACTCTGTAAACCAGGCTGGCCTTGAACTCAGAAATCCACCTGCCTCTGTCTCCCAAGTGCTGGGATGAAAGGCGTGCGCCACCACCGCCCGGCTTGCATTGTATTTGTGTTTTGTTTTGTTTGTCCAGTGTGAACACTCCACCTATTTTCATGTTTAAGTCTTTGTAGCAGACTATCTCTGGCCTTTTTAGCATTATTTTCTTTAAACCAAGCCAAACCAAACCAAACCAAACCAAACCAAACCAAACCAAACCAAACCAAACCAAACCAAACCAAACCAAACCAAACCAAACCAAACCAAAACAAAACAAAACAAAACAAAACAAAACAAAACAAAAAACCCAAAAACAACAACAAAACAAAGCAAAACAAACAAACAAACAAAAAAGCCGGGCAGTGGTGGCACACTCCTGTAATCCCAGCACTCTGGGAGGCAGAGGCAGGCAGATTTCTGAGTTTGAGGCCAGCCTGGTCTACAGAGTGAGTTCCAGGACAGCCAGGGCTACACAGAAAAACCCTGCCTCGAAAAAACCAAAACCAAACCAAACCAAACCAAACCAAACCAAACCAAAACAAAACAAAACAAAACAAAACAAAACAAAACAAAACAAAACAAAAAACAAAGCATTATTTTCTTTTAGGTGTATATTGTATAAGTGGGTGGAACTGTTTACTCCCTCTCTGTGACTTAAGACAGATAGGAACAGTCACGTTTAAACAGAACTTTGCAGTCCAACAACTGCTATTCTGACTAACTGGATTGGTGTTTTGAGGACTCCTTTGTGGCTATTATTCCATAAATCCTGAATCTTCTGGGATGTGATTGTGAATGTCAGTTTCTTAGGTTTTTGGTTTGGATTTTCTGGTTTTATTGATAGTTTATTCCTTTTTTTAAAATGTATTTATTCTGTTGTTTTTCCAGCTATTTCTCCCCTCCTCGGACCTGGACGGCAGACCAACTGTTGCTCTGGGCCTGCCTGTAGGGATGTGAGTTGTATAGCTGGTGGGCTTCTTGCTAAATCCTGTTCTAGCCTCACCCTTGCTCTGGGGCAGGGGCCTAGCCGCTGTGGTCAGGGGGCAGCCTCACCTCCTGTCCTTGGCTGCTCTTCTGAGGTCTGAGAAGCCTGCTGGTCCTGGTGCTGTCTGTTTGAGGCCCGTTGTGTTTCTGACCCAGCTGCAACTTTTATTTTTCTATTCTGCCATTTTCTAGGATTCGAGACATTGATATTTTGGCGCAGAGAGCAGTATGGTGACCTCTCCAATAGGAGTGGACTGCTTAGCTTGTTAGTTGCTAAAAATTCTAATTCAGAGCCAGAGACAATTAGCTGGGAGGAGACAATGGATCTTTTACATTCTTCCCAGAACCAGTTTTTCTGTTTCTGGCAATGTGACATGCACTAAACAGTAATTATTTTGTTCAATTCTCATTCACAAGGCTTGTCTTTAATTGGTGTATTATTTTGTTGCATGTGATAGATTATTATGTCTATTTGAATTTTTAAAAAAATTGATATGAAGCTTTTGTCTTCTTTTGCTTTATAGCTATTTTTGTCACAGGTGAAGAGATGTCCGAAGACACTAACTTTTAAAAGAAAACCATGATGGTTTGATAAAGGTGGGCATTTCTTTAACATGTTTTATATTCTAGGCTAAGCATCTTACTGGTAAATACAAATGTGGCCTGATTTGTTTCCTTCTCTGTTCAAGGGAGCACTGAACATATTTTTGCCTCATTCCCATCTAAGGAAGTGATTTGTCTTGGGGTCTGTGCACTGAATAGGAGTCACCATGCTTCCATTCCTGTTCTGTGCTGGAGACCCAGGAGTGTGCCCCCAGCAAGCCAAAAGACGTGGAATTGTACTTTTCGTTAGATCTCTAACAAGGACTAAGCTTTGTCCTCTATAAAACCCTGAAAGTTGCCATGCTCGAATTCTTTTTATGTATTTTCTTTGGTGCTCAGTGTCCCTGTGGGTGTCCTGAGAGAGCTGAAAGTGGACATTGCAAGCCTCCTGTCTCCAGAGAGCCTCCCGTTCCCCGAATCTCACAGAGCACCAGTGGAAAGACCACGAGATGTATGAGCCAGGCAGCCTTGCTAGGTCCGGCATCTCAAGGTGGGTCCTCGTTCCCGAACCCGACGAGTCCAATTTCTTTCCCTTCTAATAAGACACGATCACATGTACCTACCGAGAGCCTGTTGTGCTGTGTGAATTTGAACACACACACAAAAAAATCATGTCACATTCCTGGAGTATACCAGAGTCTCAATAAAATGTAAACTGTTCCTGTTGGAGCAGAATCATTGTCTCCTGGGTATATGGAAGCTGTTCTGGAACATTCCGCGGCCCCTTCCATTTTAATCTGCTCTTTCTGGACACAGGATCCTCAGCCTAACTGTCTTCATTTTTTCCAAAACGCTCATGCTTCTTCCCAGTCCTTTAGGATCACAGTTCCTGCTCAGTCAACATTACAATCTATTACGCACACATTCGTGATTGTCTGAATTAGCATTTATACTTCACGGGAACTCCTTGCTGGTAGATATATACTGGATACAGAAATACAAGGCACCTTTGGGATTCAGGGGAATAGAGCAAATGTTTTGGTCAGGAAGAAGGAAAACCTTTAAAAGTACAAGATTTTTGCAGACTTTATGAGATGAAGATAGCTAGGAGCTAGATGGTAGACACTATAAACGTTTCTACACTGCAATGACAAGTTTGGACTGTCCAAGAGTTTTAATCATGTAAAACTCCCCAATCCTGGGCGATGTGAGACAGGGTAAACATTTGGAATAACAAATGAGTTATAGCTTTAGACACACAAATTAAAAAGACCTTTAGAGACTGATGTTCCAAACCCAGTAAAAGTGATAACAGTTTTATAATTCAAACCGAGTGATACAAGATTGAATGTTGGCTATCTCATTTTATAGATGAAATGAAACCTCAGATTAGGCTCCATGAGCTCTACCCATTTCATAGGACACACAGCGAGAGGCTAGCCTTGTATATACGTTCAAGCCAGGGCGAATGAGGGAGGGGGGCGCTTGTGTGGAGCTATCCACAGATCTCTAGGGTGAACATTCACGATTGAGACTGACCGCCGAGCCCAGATAACACAAACAACACGCACACCCGCTCTGGGGATGCTACAAAAGTACATACACACCTTTGCTCTTTGGATTCCCTTTAAAACATAAGTATTTCAGAAGTATAATGATATACTTATAATCCTTATATATACTTTTATATACATAGTATATATAATGCATATAATTACTCATAGTAATATGGCATGTTACAAGATTCTACAGGAAGATTGCACTGCAAATACACAGTTGAATTTTAAACACTGTGTGGAAGCCCACCCCCACCCACTCCCCACCCTCGGTGCCGTCCTTGAGAGAGAAGCTGGAGGCTTAGCCCCTGGTCTGCGGTCTCAGAGTCTGACTTGCATCATGGCAGAGCCGTGTTTAGATTCCCTTTGAAACGACCTGCCACCTGTTTACAGCCTCACGACAGGGCGTGTATCTGATCGTCAAGATAACTGCTATTCCCATGCTTTGAGCTTTGCAGACCTTAGTGGGATAGAGTAATTCAGAGTGGAAAAGTCTTGATGTATTCTAGAGAAATGCAGAGATGTGAAGCCTGGTAATAGAGTCTTCTGGGAGCACTCTCCAAGGTCCCCACACATTGTTTGATGCCAGCAAAACCACACTGATGTTGTGAAGTGAGTTTTAACTGCTCTACAACCTTTTAAAAAAACACACACACACACACACACACACACACACACACACACATACACACACACAAAATCTCCCCCTGCCACTGCCGAAATAATAGTATTTGGTGATATTTTTGAGGTGCAGGAATAGAAGTATTCATAAAATACTTATAGAAATACTTCTGAGAAGACATAGGCACATGGTGTGTTAGATGGTGGGAAGAGAAGCAGAGACGAGAGCTCGGGCTGCTGAGGGCTAGCAGGGAAGGCAGATTGCAGTGCAGAAACAGCACCCTGGTTGGAAGGGAATTTTCAACAAAGGGCACTTGAATGTCAAACCCCACTAGTGGCCGCAGGTGAGTAAAGAAATAAGTTATTTGTAATCAAAACAGATAATCGGGGCTCTGCCACACAGTCTAGAAACCAAGAGGCGTTTCTGACGCACCTGGCAAGGAACTCAGGTGCGGATCAAACGCAACGGCAGCTCCCAGAGCCACGGACACTCCGTGAGGGGCGGGGCAGACTGGCTGTACTTACCAAAAGAGCCTGCTAATTCAGATCTTTGTACTTGCTGGAAATTGCACTTTATTATGTCCCTTGGTACACACACACACACACACACACACACACACACAGCACAATACACACAAACATACACAAACACACACATACAAGAGGGGGGAGGGAAGGAGGGGGGGAGACTCTTCTAGGGGAAGAAGAACAAGGCCAACTATTTTAGCATTTGATATCAAGATTATGACCTTGGTGCTATAATGACACACACACTCAATCTTTAGACGGCCACATGGCAAATATTTTGTGCACAGGGCCATCCTGTATTAGCTTACATTTTTGTCGTTCAACATTTATTGCTTCAAATTATGCACATGTCTTAAACCTTCCCTTTAAACATCCTTGCCTCTGGGAGAGTGAAAACATTGCCGAGTACCATATAGTCTAGCAAGCGTGGGATGCCCGCCAGGCCTCCAGCCACCCCTCACCGCTCTCACCCGCTCAGCGCTTCTTCCACTGTCACTTGGTGTCCACTTTACTCCAGATGTGCTGCATCTGAGCCCAAGGGTGGTCCACAGGGCCTCGAACCCGAGTTTAACATCGTTTGTGACAGCAATAGGCGGGGCAGACGATCCTAAATTCATTATCAGATTTTCTCAAGCCCATTTTCCGTCCACTTATTCTCTAAGCAACTACTTTTTATATTTATAGTTGGCCTTGAAATGCATGCTCTTTTCCTTCAAACAGAAGTGCGCCGACGACTTTGCAATCTAAGGATGCTCCTTACGGGCTACACAGAAGTCTTTATTGGGGGTGGAGCAGGGATGTGTCTCTTTCCTAAACATCTTTTTGTTTGATGTCAACTGGCTCAGATTCTGCCTCCTAAGAAAGATAGCAGCCTTATTTATAATAGCCAGAAGTTGGAAGGAGCCCAGATGTCCCTCAAAGAAGGAACGGATACAGAAAATGTGGTATATTTACACAATGGAATGCTACTCAGCAATTAAAAATAATGAATTCATGCAATTTGTAGGCAATACAAATATGGCAAATATCATCTTAAGTAAGTTAACCCAATCACAAAAGAATACACATGAAATGCAATCACTGATAAGTGGATATTAATGAGCCCAGAAGCTCTGAACACTCAAGGCACACTTAGCAAATCAAAAGATTCCCAAGAAGAAGGAAGGAAAGGACCCTGGTCCTGAAAAGACTGGATCCAGATTTGTAGGAGAGTACCAGAACAGAGAAATGGGGGGGGGCGGGGTGATTGGGGAACGGGTGGAGGGAAGAGGACTTATGGGACATATGGTGAGGGGGAACTGGGAAAGGGGAAAGCCTTTGGAATGTAAACAAAGAATATAGAAAATAAAGAAAACATATATATATAAAAAAAGAAACGAGTGTACTGACTTTCAGACGCACAGAACTCAGGCATCCATACTCCATACTCCAGGATGCTGAGCTAGGCATGGCAGGGAGCCATCAGGAAAGGGTGACAACTCTCTCTCTCTCTCTCTCTCTCTCTCTCTCTCTCTCTCTCTCTCTCTCCCTCCCTCCCTCCCTCCCACTTTCACGAGGTCAGGATATTCACCCTCTTTGGGAAAAGTAGGGAAAGAAGTTAACTCCTCTCTGGGCCTAGTCATGTCCTGACTTCTACCTAGAGCCCAGCAAGGGAGCACAGGGCCGGGGATAATTAAACCCGATGCCTTTCAAGGGCATGGAGACTCATGAGTTCTAGCCCCAGGACTGGGTATTCCAGTGGCTTTTACTACACATTAAATATGAAAGCAAAATGGCTTCAGCACCAGTCCACACTAATTATCTGTGCCCTTTGCCTCTGTCCTCGATGTCAGGAATTTTGAGGTCTTCAGGCTATAATCTGCCCAGAAGAAAAAGGAAAATTCAGCGAGTAGGATAATAGCATTTGTCAGTTTCATTTACAGCTCGTCTAGGTTGGCTGAATTAATGAGTACCTATAAAGGCGACTTGCGAGGATCTCTTGCACAGCCTTGAAGTATACCACACAATTAAACATCTCTGGCAGAAGCATAAATAGCAGAAGCATTAAAAAAATTACTTGGTTGGCGTTTTTCATAGTACTATTTTTTCCAGTTGAGAGAATTCTTTGTATGGGTTAAAAATAGGCATGCTTGGGACCTTTGCACCCATCGCTGTCCAAGCGCTCTAGCTTCCTCTCTGAGACTCTTGCTTTTCTGCTGCCCACCCGCACCCCCCCGCCCCCCGCCCCAACCCCAGCATCCGTCGGTGGCTCTCCTGTCTGCTCTGTTGACAGTGTGGGGCCACCTCCAATCCTTCCTGGGATCACAAGCTTTAGTCAGCAGGCAGTGTTTTAGAGCTTCGTATTCCCCCATGGGACTTGGTTTAATGTTCGCACACTTAAGGTAGTCGGCAAATGGTTTTGAATTAATCAACACCAAGGAGAAAGAAAGAGGACACTGTCCTGCTCCTAAAAGCTTCTAGAGGCCAAATCATCATCCTTATTTATATTCTTTTAAAAGGCACTTTGTATATGAACCTGGTACCACGTTACACTTGACATCATTTAATCACGTCCCCATAGTAAGAGGACAAGACTCAGCTCACATAGTAATTATTAGCTTGGTATTATACCGTTCAATTGCAAGTTTGCACTTTAGCTTTTATGCTATACGTTCCTATAGTTTATATGGTCATCAGCATGTTAGCATGGCTGTATCAGTATCACCATGATACCTGTGATGCCAAATTACCTCCAGTTTAGCTGAATGCTCTGAAGACAAAGATCAGACACGGGATGACGTAGGCAGACAGGATGTACCATCCCCTACTGGAGTGACCTGATAAATTTCCCCCTCATGGTTACTTCAAGACAGACTCAGAGCAAGTAAAATGGTGCTCCACCTTCTTTTGCCTGGATACAGAGGTGATTGGCAGAGGGACAGAATTTTGTAACATACGATTAGTAATCAAAAAAGTATCCCATAGCTATTTTCTTAGGATAAAGAAGTAGACAACCAGAGCAGTTGGCATATTGTGAGACTGAGAATATCTGAGGTATGACTGTACTCCGACTCTGCCGTCTCGCATAATTGTATGTCTGTGAGGCTCCGAAGTGTGGATAGGCTTGGGGCAGAAGATGGAATAAAGTATGTGCCTGCCTTTGACTTGCAGACAGTTGAGCTGGGGAAGCAGCTGGGTGAACAGTAGTGTCACAGTTGATTACGTATGACATCAGCTGCTCATAGACGCATCATAGAAGAAGGCACCAGAAGAGTTCTGAGTAATGGCCAAGAAAAAAAAAATCACATTGTCTTTGGCTACATGCTCTGCTGGTACTGGGCTTAGGACTCATTAGTTCTTGATCTTCCTAATGCTATGACCCTTTAATACAGTTCCTCATGTTGTGGTCACCCCCAACCATAAAATTATTTTGTTGCTACTTCATAAATGTAATTTCCCTACAGCTGTTATAAGTTATAATGTAAATATCTGATATACAATCCCAAGGGGTCATGACCCACCGGGTGATAACCACTGGGCTATCTGGTAGCAGGGGAGACAGTGACGGGAAGGATAGTTTCTGTGGTCTAGACGGGAAGGATAGTTTCTGTGGTCTAGATGTACCTATCAGAGAAGGTTGGAGCCTCTGCAGAGGCATAGAAGATGGAGACACACTTAGCCGACATCAAGAATATGTCGTAGCATGAGGTGAGGCCAAGAAGAAAGTCTTATTAGGTAAAATGGATGTGGACAACTGACATCAAGATCTTTAATAAGTATCTGGGATCAGATGCAAACACCATGCCTAGGCAGAGGGCTTTGGTCCTAAGACTGACCCAAGTCATCAAGTGGTGTAGAACTCTGCCAGAGACCCTTGGGACATAGAGGTGCACCTTTAACTTGGTCATAAGAAACCAGACAAGAGCCTGAATAGTACTGAGGCTTTAGCAGGAGCCTTGGTGTTTCTCATCTGGAGACTTCTTAGAGTCCCTTTCGGTCAGAGCAAGGGTAGGATTGGCTCTGGAGTCTTGAGTGTGGACTTAGGCCAAGGCAGACACTGCAGAAGGGAGTCCTTGCAATGGCGATTTGAACAAAAGGACTCCAGGCATCGTGGTAACCCGCCAGGCTCATCCTTATCGTACTAGAGCACTAACTACCGGCGGCTTGCTTCACATTTTATTTTGATAATGACATCACTGGAAAGTCACTGGCTGTCTTTTCATTTGCTGTTGAAATGTGGCTTCATTTTTAGAGGAAAAAAAAACAACCCTGTAGTTTCTAATTAAGGTAACTGATTCCAGCACCTGGAAAATAGCACTGTACTATTTAATTAATGTATATTTTTAGATAATTTGTCAGAGGCTAGCCTGAAATTTATTTTGATGGATTTGCATTAACTATAATTTACCAAGCTAATTAAGTTGGGCAAAATTGCAAAGAGAATGCTTAACTTTTGAAACTGGCTTTCAAATATTCTTAAATACTTTAAAAGGCACCACATACATGTCATTATTTAGTTGATTATAATAATGATCATCATTATTTATTTCAAAAAAAACAGCTTTCAAATGACATTTAGTTGGTAGTTTACAGATAATCCTTCCTGAGTCACTAGGAGTGCTCGTGATCACAGATATTTTCTTTTAAGTGACAGGAAACCAGCTTGAACAGACTTGGTGGAAGAGAATGGCCCTTGTCACTTTCTCAGCTGCTAGAAGAACAAGTGTCTTGACCCTAAGCTGCCATTGCAAAAATACCATAAACGTGGGAGATTCTAAGCAACATGAATTTGCTTCCCAGAGGTTTAGAGGTTTTCTGTAATTAGGGTGTTGCACATTTAGTGCCTGTGAGGCCCTAGAGTTTGGTTTACAGAGGGCCTTGTGCCACGAAAAGGATAAGGCAGCTCTATGTTTTTTATAAAGTCATTAATCTCATTCAGGAGAATTCTTCTCCGATAGACCAATCACCATCCAGAAGCTCACCTTGCAAACACCTAGGTGGTTGTGAGTATGGGTGAGATGCAAATAAGAGCCAGAAATTGTCCAATCAAAGACCCAGAACCAGGAATCCATGGGCCTCTGGGCCTCTGCTCCTTTGACTCTCACATCTGAAGCAGTCTCTACCCCCTGGGACAATGCTCTCTATGTCTGTCTTAGAGGCAGAGACAGGAGGATGGTGAGTTTGATATAAGCCTGGGCTGCATTGGAGAGACCTTGCTTTAAGCAGGCAATTAACTAACAAACAATGAAAAAGTGGTCACGTTGACGAGATACCACAATTCTTAGGATGTGAGCATCTGGTACTGGTGCTTCAATATGGATGTTATAAAAGTGCACATAAAAGAGAAACGATTCCACAAGCCAATAAGTTCAAATACTTTCCTCAGTAAATAATGTAACTATTAGGTAGATACGATATAATGCAACTGTTAGCATTAGTGATGTTCTTCAGAACTGACTCTCCAACAGAACCAACTGATGTGTAGTAGAGCACTCAACGACAGCAAGTGAAAACATCTTCTCGGGGAGTCAGGGGCCACTGCAAGGAATTAAAAACAAGTGTCATAAAGAGAGAAAACTCTTAGAATATTTGGATCAAGGAAAATACATATAAATAATCTCAGGGCCAAAGAGAGTATTTCAAGGAGAGTCAGGAAACATTCCAATGAACAAAAGTTGAAACGCAGAGTCTGGGTAAGATGCAGAGGCGCGGGGACTCTGTAGAGGAAATGTTCGAGCAGCAAAGGCACTGGCCTTAAATCAAGCTGACTTTATCTTGATAAGAACCAACACAAGCAGGAAGACAGACTAAGAGAAGACAGCAATGAAATTAGAAACAGAAAATAGAGAAAATCAATGAAACCAAAACTGACCCTGTGGAAAAAAAATCAATTACACTGATACTTTTCTAGTAACAAACACAAAAAGAGAAAAGCGATATTTATTATTACCAGAAATGAAAGGAGGTTACGGTGACATCCCAGCTGTTAAAAGTGTAATGAACAAACATCTGTCACCAACTACGCAACCATATATTTGACAACTCATGTTGCTCAAGAATCACAAACTGCTCAAACCAAGAAGAAACAGATAAAACACAGAATCCTATAGCTAAAAAAAAATATGGAACCAGCAATAAAACAAAAATCAGAAAAGTCTTCAGGTACAGGTAGGTGGCTTTACTGAAAAATTCTACCAAACAATGACACCAGTTCAATATATATTTAAAAAAAGGCATTGGAACTTATTTATGAGGTCAACATATCTGTTACTAAACCAAGCAAGTATTGCAAAATCAGGAAAACTACGGGCCAATACCTTTGTGAACATAGGCGAGAAATCCTTATTATATAAGCTGGTTCATCAATACATATAAGGTATGCCTGACAACACAAGACCAATTCAATACTTGAAAAGCATGAAACAACCCAGACATTATCGGTCAGTGGTAAAAGACTTAACTATATTATTTTAACAGTTCCCCTCAAATAAAACACTGAAGTATGAATCTAGCAAAGCACGCATAGGTTCTCTGTAATGAAAACTGTAGAAACTTGTGAATGAAGTAGAAAATTAACAGGCTGACAGATGGTAAGTCATGGTGAGTTCACATCTGAAGGCTCTACAGAGTGAAGACACTGCCCACCTCGAATTTATCTAGAGCAGTGTTTTGGCTGGGGGAGGGGAGGTGGTAAAACTAGCCATACATAAAATCAAGGATTTAGAGTTATTAGACTATTTTGGAAAACAAAATAAACTTCAGGGAAGCATACCACCCGACTTTAAGAGTTGCTACAAAGCTATAAAAGAAGGTAGTGGGGGTGCTATGAGAATTCATCTTGTAGATCAGTAAACTGGGGTGATCACAGCTAGGGCCATGCAGTTATGGTTGAAGGACTAGTCAATGTTCAGAGACAATCCACTGGAGAAACAACAGCCTTTTCAACAAAATGTTTTTTTTTTATTTAAAAATAGCTTAAATAAAATTATTTTATTATAAATAAAGTACAAGTGAAAATATTACACAGCTAGGATAAGGTAGGTACTCAAACATTTCACTGGTCCCAAACTCTATCCCATACAAATACATTTCTATTCATCTAGAATAGTCCTTCTGAAGCTCAAATGATGTAATAGTAAAGATAAAATTACAAACCCTTAGTCGAAAACACAAGTCTTCAAGAACAGAGGTTGAACTGATAATACTTTTTAAGGGGGAGAAAGTGTGTATTGGACTCATAAGTCCAGGTTACTCAACTGAGAATTTTTACAAATAACAAAAGAATGATTCATAATAGAAAAAAATGGATAGATTAGGTTTTAACAGAACTAAAGCTTTCTACTTATATCCATTAAAAAATATCAATGAATGGATCTAATCAGTCCATAAGCTCTCAAGACTCAGAACATCCCAGTGGCATACAGTGGGGTATTAGTCAGCAACAAGAAGACAGAGAAAGACCAAACCAGCAACGCTACTGTCTTAGAGTCCCACACTCGGTGGAGCAGGCGATGCACTTGAGTTCATTCTCAGTTGTGCCCTATGTAACATCTCAGTGCTGGGCCACATTACAGGGATGCACTCAGACTACATCAGGCTATTGGCACTGTGACGGAAGTGCCTGACACCTTTGTGGGATATGTTCCTGGCACTAAGCTCTGGGTAGCTGAATAATGGAAAAGACAGAGATAGAGTGATGAGGAGCAGTCCAGAGAATCCCAGGGGTTCAGTGGAAGGGTCTGTTCTGGCATGGGTCTACATGGGGTGCTGGGAATGACACCTGTGCTTTTCATAGAGAAATATGTTACACTTCATAGGGCCGTGCCCCCATGTGAACTGCTACTTCCACATTGTCCAACTTCATTTTTAAAATGAAGTCCAGGCATGCTGGCATGTGTTTGTAGTCTCAGAATGCTGAGACAGGAGGATCAAAAGTTTAAGGCCACTTTGGGATATACAGGTAGACCTTGTTATACACAAACAAATAATGATAATAGCATTAGAAGACTTCATCATTTACATGTTTTAATGCCCTAAGAAAGAAAAAGCCTCCACCCCCAAAAGAGTACCGATTTGATTTACAAATCTACTAATTTCTACAGGCCATAAAATACTGAAAAAGAAGTGACAGGCTGGGAGAAATATTTCCTATGTGTTTAGTGGGTAATGGTCACAGCATATTAAAATCTCATTTGTATCAGAGACAAACAATCCAGTGTGTGTGTGTGCATATGTGCGTGTGTGCGTGTTATGTAAGATCGGAGTCGGCAGTTCCCAGAAGACAAGCCTCAAATGGCAGAAGCAAAGGCCGATTGAAAAGACGCTGCGTCACAAGAGTTACCACATCAGAGGCAGAGACGCTCTTTTGAAAGACGGCTTCAATCAAAAGCAGGACCTTCCGCTCAGCGGTTCCACCTGTAGCAATCTTTTCCATAAAACCTTTAGTGTCCCATAGACATTTGTATATAAGCAAAAGGATGCGTGTGTGAGAATACTGTGATATTGTCTGTGCTGATGAAAACATGTCAATAAACTAAATGTTTACTATTGAATTATGGCAGTCTGTCTTAAGGAACATTATGCAGCTAATAAAAAGAATGACACAAGTCAATATTCATTGACAGGGGAATAACTCCTAGCAAATCACGGGGTGAGGAGACCAGTAACAGGACAATGACATCATGGCTATTAGAGGCAAAGGAGTTATAGGTGTGTGTTTACTTGCATATATACATGTGTTACACGTATACATGTGTGATGTATAAATGCAGGAATATCACTCCTCTTGTGGATCACAATAGCTTCAGCTGATCTGTGGCTAAAGGCGCAGTATGATCTTTCTAAAACAGAAATTAATTACATTAGTCAAATGTCCTTCAGTTTGCATCATCCAAGGAGAGGTTAATAATTTACAGAGCTGTGTGGAAATGGAGAGTGTAGGGGCCCACAGGGCTGTTCGTAGCCACAGATCTAAGGAAGTGCAGGGTGAGGACTTTGAGAGGATCTGTGGTGTTCAGCCAAGGGACACAGCGGCTTAGAAGATAGCATTTTCTTTCCCCCATTCTCCTGAGTTCTTCCCTGGCGGATCCTGCTGGCCATCCAAGAACAGGAGGCCCTGAGCAGCCACTGGTCAGTTGTCTGGGTGGGGGACAGACAGAGAGGCATCCGCGGGGCAAGCAAGGACGACTGTGTGAATATTTATACGCCTTGTTCTATCCTCTGAAAATTGCTACTAATAAAGTATGTCATGTTTGTAATTTTTATATATCAAAATGATAGTTTCCCATCTTATCACACCCTCTCACAGAGGCAAAAGAAAGTTGAGTTCCCACCCTCGCAGGGTTGAGCAGTTTCAGCCAGAATCAAGCCCCCCTCTCTTTTCCAAGGGCCTTGAGTTTTGTTCAGGTCTCCTTTAATCCCCCATACTTCAAGGCCACGTTGGCCTTGAGGTCTCCTCTTCAGTGATTGGCAGCATGCACGTCTGTATCCATGCAGCAAGGACAGAGAGAAGCGTTGCTTGGGGGCTGTTTCAGCTACTATTCTGAAGGCCGTGACCAAAATAGCCAATGTTAATAACGTAAGGGCGGAAAAGTTTGTTTTGACTCAGTCTCTGTCCATCAAAATTGAGAACGGAAGGCGGTTGGTCATTGTGCAGCCATAGACAAGAAGCAGAGGCCGACATGAGAAAGAGCCCAGTTAATAAACCCCGCCGTCCTGCTGCTGGTGACCTGCTCCCCTCCATCCATGGTTTTCTGGAAGTTCCACCAACTCCCCAACACGATGCCACCAGCGGAGGAGAGTCACCTGCTCCAGGACCTTAGCCTGTGGGGATATTTCATACTGAAAACATGACAAAGGTCTCTAAGAAGGGCCAGAGGGTCAGACAGAGGCTGCATGCTGCCCCAACAGAGGCGTGTGAAGCTGGGGTCCTTGGCTCGCTTCTCTCATAGAGAACGCTGAGGTGGGAGGACCCTGGATTCTTGGCCGATTCAAGCAGCCATGCAGGGCCTGCAATTCTGCACTCATTTCCATGGTGTTTTCTTTTTCTTGGAGCGCAGAGAGAATTTTATTTGCGTGCCCCATGGCCTCTCGCTGGTTCCCTTCTGGTGGCTTTCAGGGAAGTTGGTTATTAGACGTATCCGTAAAACATGTCCCACCCGCTGACATGCTGGCTTCCCTTGACCTACTGTACATATGTCATACCCACGGCTTGACAGATGCACTCTCACCAGGCCCGGTGCATCACCAGACCTCACCTTCAGACGCGTGGTCTTCCATCTCAGTGTGTTTCGGTGTATTGAAATGCCGGTTTGCTGCTTAACATGAGATGCTCTGACTCCCTCTCTTTCTCCTTCTTTTCCTCCCTCTGCTATCCCTTCCTTCCTTTCCTTCCTGATTCTTTCATAACAGAATGGAAATGGGGGTCAAAGGCAGGAAAGAGACTGGTAATTTAGTATCCTGATTCTGAAGCTGAAGACTCCTAAATTGGAATAGTAAGTTGGGACTATTCTTCATAGAGAAGAACCTAAGACCCAGCACCTTCTCCTTTCTGCAGATGGTACTTCTCCTTCTGAGTGTCTTGGCTTTTCCTCTATGCCCAATAGGAAAGACTCACAGGCATGTTCCTGGACCACAGAGTCCTGACTTGACAAGGTGCATTTGTTCCTGGACCACAGAGCCCTGACTTTGTCAAGGTTTATATCAGTATCCATGTCAGTGTGGGAAGATGGGCTTGCCAGCAAGTATAGCTTAGCATCCCTGCAAGTGGGAGGAGCTCCCAGGCTGACTTCAAGCCATACTGCTGTTAGAGTGGTTTGCTGAGACACTCGTCAGCCAGCCTCATCTCTAGTAACCACAGCAGACTTCAAACTCCATCAGTCGGGTGTACGGGGAGCTAGTCAGTCAGTCCTTCACATCTGAACTATGTAATTTCCACAGCGCCTGGTAGACAGGCTTTCCTACCTCTCCTTCTTGCCAGCAGACCTCCCCATTGTGATTCCTTCTTGCTGTGATAAAGTCCGGGAATTAAGCTGCCCCTAGTCCTTTTCCAGGAGCAAAGCCTCTCAGAAATGGTGCTTGCCTCCTTGTTGAACAGTGAGGAAGATGGAGCAGTTTCAGAGCAAGCATGCTAAAGAGCCCCCATTCCAGAGCACCTCTGGGACCTCCCTTGACATCCTGGCTCCATAGTGTCTCCTTTGGATGTTACCCAGCTGCTTCTTAGCTTTTATTTTCTGTGTGACTTATTTCTGCTTCAATTATCACTTGGAAAGGGCATGTTTTGGTATTCTCTGAATGTATCCTAAGTACTATGGAAATAGATAAACCAGCAAGCATTGACTAAGCTCAGCTCTCACCCTTCTGCTCTTCAACTCAGAACTGGCTTCCCTCTATGGATTTAAATTACTTTCTAACTGACATAAGGAAGAATTCTTTCTACGCATCTAGAGAAGTGACCCATCCTCCCAGAGTGACAGTGTAACCTGGTATTTCTTGTTTACTTTTGGTTTAGACAAGCCTCAAGCATTTCTTTTGCTTTTGCAAGAGCTCATGGCTTTGTGTTTATAATAAAAATGAAACACATGTGTTACAACATGAGTCAAAAAGTCCGAGCTGAGCATGCGTCTTAGCTTGGCAACATTTCCCTTCACTGCACACAAAAGCATATATTTTAAAAATTCACACGGATACAGCCATCTGACTCATAAAATATTAATAAAAATAGAAAATTATCTTTTTTTCCTCAAGAAATATCCTCTTTCTTCCACAATTATAAGGAAGACCATTTGATTACTTCTAAGCTTTCCACACCACTGGCCATGTCGCTGCAGAGAGACTTCAGTGCCACCCGCATGGATGAATATTGTTAAACATTACTGTGAGCAAAGGTAGGCAGGCAGCTTAAGTTATCTGTCTAGTAGTCCATTTCTAATGTGATTTTCCTTTGCTTGAATCCTTGAGATGTTGAACTGAATGAAGTTCATAGCAATGTTTCACTGTGGCTGAGGCTTAATGAATAGAGAGATAAGAGAAAACTATAATTCTTAGCCTTGGGACCTGTGTGGAAAATGTGTTAGTCATCTCAGGCTCACACACTGAAGCCAAATTTGTTATGCTTGTTTCAAATGCATTTTAATTCTGGCTTCTGAGTTGGCCCCAGTGTGGGAGGTTTATGTGTGACCGGAAAGGATGACTAACTGCCCAGTACCAAAATGGCGGGCAGGTGTAGTAGAAAACTCAAAGGAATCTGGAAATAGACTACTAGAGAGATGAGTTGTGGGGCTTATTCTGATATTTTCTTACCTTGGCTTGGCAGTAACATCATGGAGAAGGTAACCAAGGGTCGGAGGAGGTTTTCTTCCTACCGTCATGTATTTGTCGTTGGCACCCCATGATGTTGCCTTCCTTCTTTTAAGTCCAAGGCTCCTGAGGTGGTGTGTCTTTCAGTTGTACTGGTACATCCCAACTTCCTGATGTGAATGGCATCACTTTTTGTAACGGGAATTGAGAAGAGGCACAGAATATTGTCCTAGACCATCCCCACACCCAACCTTGGGGAAAATCCCCTAGCATTCTCAGCGGGAGAGATTGCAACTAAAGGAAATGGGTCATCTACAATTTTTCAGGGTCGGTACCAAGGGAGCCACCTCCCTCAACACTGAAATCCCCTTCAACCTTGACAAAAAGGGCAGTGGGCAGCCTGGAGCAGAGATGAGATAGCTCTGGAGAAGCATGCTAAGAATGGGAGGGGTTCATGAGGCAGCATGGCGCTCATCTTGATCACCAATGAAAACAAGGCGCCAGAAGGGAATGTAGAGTCTCTAGGGGGCATGGAATTGAGTGCCACTGCAATGGTCATACCTGCTTCTCAGACTCAGAGGGGGACCAGCTCTATTCTGGGGAGATCTAGGACCTCTAATTGGAGAAGGCAATGCTATGTCAAGACAATGGACACTGTCATTTTCAGGGTATTGTTAAAAGGAAAAATTTAACACAGGTATGAGAAGTCTTCATGAGCTGAAAGTAGAGATGAAAGAATGCATCTCGCCCATCAAGGATTGGCAGAGCACTCTCGGAAACCACTGGAGGCTTGAAGGGAACCCTAGAATAGATCCTCTCTGGTTTTGTTTACCAGCCCAGGTGACACCATTACCTCAGACCACAGCCTTCAGAGCAGAGACAATGTAGTCCTTTGCATTAATTGATTGCAGAAGACCCAGACATTAAATCAGGTGGTAAAATAACCCAGAGGCATAATTCAACATTGAAAGAAGTATTCGCGGTGAGGTTTCTGTTGTTTGGAATTGCACTTGAGGGGTGGGTAAGGAGGACCGTATCTGAAGCCATCCTCAAGGTCATAATCACTGCGATTGCTTCTTTACACAGGACACTGAGAAGGAGCTGGTGAGTACAGGCATCCTCAGGCGTGACCACAAGATGCAGGACTCCCACCACGCAAGACTGCACTCTGATTGTATGCTTCCCATAGTTTACCTCCTTCCTCCGCGTGCAGCTCGTGTCTTTCCAGAGTTTACCCCTGCTTTGCGGGTGGCTGTATTTTCTTAGCTGGCTTCCTAGGTTGGAGCAATGGAGGAAAAGAGAGAAATTATTGTAATTTTCAGTCTCAAGCTAAGTCGTGATGTTATTGTCGTAACCTTAGCCACCTGTTTCCCCGCGGTATGAAAATTTTCACCATCAGGCAGCCCCACAATTGCCTCCCCAGCCCCATTATCATTATTTCTTTCCATTGAGAGTTTCACTTCTGGTAAGCTGCAGATCATTCGGATGGATGACGAGTAATGGTACGGTTTGCTTTTAGTGGATCAGTCTTAAGGTAATCTGTTTTCATCATACTGAGAGGTCCGCCAGTCAGTTAACATGAAGAAAATATTAAGGGCAATGTTCTTTCATTTAGGTAAGGCAGGAGATAACTCACACGATATTTTTTTCCACTTAAACACTAAAGGAAAGCTGTGAATGAAGCTTTGCCGAAGAAGAAATAGGAAGGAAATTGATTAAAAAACAAACAGATGCTGGTGAAATGATCTCTGGGAGGCTGGGAATCTGGTCCACTTAACTCTCATCTTTTTCACCTTCTAGTGAAGTGCCACCCACTTTTTTTTTTCCCATTTCATTTCAGTCTGTCTTCCAATACACCATCTGTCTGCTTCATCTGCGAGAGCTCACAGACAGAGTAGAAAATAGGGTAAGATAAAGGAGGCCAAACTGTGCTGGAGGGATTGAGGGAAGGTCAGCTGTCCCCTGCCCGTCTGCTTTCTCCACTGCTTCAGATTTGGTTCGCACATATAACCAGTGCCCGTGCAGCCAAAGACGCATAGTCCTAGAACCACAGTCACCACAGCTCTGGGGACACAGAGTTCAGTTAGAATCTCTTCCTAACATGACTGAACTTTTTCACTGCTGCAGGAAGGAAGAAGTTCTGTGCGCACCAAGGTGAGGACATGGCGGGCTTGTAAAAGCATCTTGGCTGCAGATGAGGGAGTGGAGCTCACTGACATAGCATGCTACACACCCTACACACGTGCCTGTTCCGTGGTGATGGACATCTGTGGAGCCTCTCATTCCTACACAATCATCTTAGGACCTTCTCCACTTCGCCCATTTCTATAGTTATCCATTCACTGTCTCTGTACACAGTCACTCATGATCTCACATCATCTCGTCGTGGCCAATGAACCCATCCGAATCTGGAGACTTTGTGTGTGTGTGTGTGTGTGTGTGTGTGTGTGTGTGTGTGTATTCCCAGCGTGGAAGGATTCACCCTGTTTGTTCTTTATTCACGACAGATCTCACCAGTCACAGTTGTCCTCTCCAGAACATCATCTGTCTGGGGATCCAGCCATAAATAAGTAAAGACTCTCTCCTTAAATGTCTGATGCCTGGAGTTATGCCTCTTAGAGCTACATTTACATTTCCAATCAGGACATCACATTGAATATTCATCGTGAGCTTTTCATCAGCTATCAATACAGTCTTTTGATGCGCTGCTGGGGACCAGCCCCTGGTTTCTCTAACCCAGCAGTGATTGGGACTTTCATGTTCTCCTTAAATTGCTACACTCACTTTTACAAATTGTATTATTTTTCTTTTATGTGTATCCTTTAATTTATGTTGGCACGATTGCCTTCTCAAAAACATACCTTTTAAAGTATTACCTATTTACTAGGTTTTGTTATTATTATACTTACCACATTCGATTAATGCTTTATTATTTTTTAAATCTCTATCTGTCTCTGTCTCTGTCTCTGTCTCTGTCTCTGTCTCTGTCTCTGTCTCTCTCTCTCTCTCTCTCTCTCTCTCTCTCTCACTGTTTTTTTTTAAAGATGCATTGGCCCTGGAGATGAAGGAACTTCTCAATCTCCACGATTTATTCGAAATGTCCCAAGTAGAGGAATCTTTAATGATACTGAAATGCAATAGAAGTCAAGATAGAGGGAGTCACTTAGCAAACAGTGGCAACAATCACAGAAACAAAGAGAGAGGCAGGGACCGGCTTCCCCGCAGGCAGGCTGGGGATTAATTGAACAGGGAAGGCCACAGAAGGACAGGTGAGCACTTCCCCTCCCCACCTGTCAGCAGGGCCGCAGCTTGGCTTTGCTTCCTGGCTTTAAAGTGGGGCTTGGAAAGTCAGCGGGAAAAGAAGGAAAGGGGAAGGAGAGGGGGAGGGAGGAAACCTGGGAGGGCAGGGGTGGGGGAAGCTAGTCTATTAACTCATTTGCTGTTGCTCATTCCTAAGCAAAGTGCACCGGTAACACTTGGGTATCTTTTGAAATCTGCACATGCACGACCTACCTGCTGTGCTCAATTTCAGAACCCAGAGCTGTCATTAAAGGAAAATAGCAACCTTTGTCCTCTCCCCAAGGCACAACATGCTGTACCAGGTTTTTTTTTTCAAGAAGAAAACAAAAATCCTCTCTCTCTCTCTCTCTCTCTCTCTCTCTCTCTCTCTCTCTCTCTCTCTCTCTCCTTCCTTTTTCTTTAAAAACTGGTGACCCAGACCCAAGCCTTCTAAGTCCTTTTTCTCCTTCTGTGCAGCTGAGATGGACCACTATTACCATGGCTCACAAAACAAGATTTTCTTTCCTATATTTTCAAGTCCCCCATGGCGACATCAGGCCACTTTCTGTAATAGATGGTTTTCATTCTTGATGTGATGGAGGCACCTTTGAAGCTGGCCGAAGCAGGCATTTCCTTCAGAGACAGGGAGTCAGCATGGGCAACTCTGGGGCCTTAGTTCAGGCACAGAGCCAAATCTACAAAGAATAGCCAAGTCTCTGGGCTTTTAAAAACTTGGTTGGGATGCAGAATGAGACTCTTCACACGGTTTGACTTAGACTAAATTTTATACGTTCAAAATTTATACCATTAAAGACAGGCCAGAATTACGACCAAAACATGTACAAAAATATAGAAAGCTGTCTACTGAGTTTATTGAGACACAGCATTTCAGCTGCAGAATATAGAACTTTGTTCTTTTTGTGGTTGCTCCTCAATGTGAGACTTGACCCTACCCCAAGGGGTCATCCTTGGATACCCTGGGTTTGCAGGAAATAATCTTAGCTAGCTAGGCAGAGAATAATATAGCCTTGGAGTCATTTGAAGAGTGACTCCTCCTTTGTGGACAGCTTTAGACCAACCTTCTCACATCTTTGTTAACATTAGAAAGGAAACCATCACAACTGTCTTATTTAGGCCTTCCAGGCAAAAGGATGAAATACTTCTGACCATGAATGAAGGAGGTACGTTTCTGGTCTGCTTCAAAGATGAGAACATTATATATTATTGTCTCCTCCCTTAAGAGTTAATCTACCTGTGCCTGCCAATCACCTGCCCTGAAGACCATCCCACATGTAAGCGGATTCATATGAAGACATACTATAGAGATGGGAGGAGTAATTATGCCTTTAGTCAGATAATGTAAACTTCCCAGAAACCCCTCCTCCAGTGTAGTCATTTACCGACACTTCCACGTGGAGGCAGTGTTAAATTTGTCTGCCTTTTGAGTTCTAACAGCAACAACAACAGCAACAACAACAGCAACAACAATTGAAGCATCTTAACTTTCCTTTGTCTTTTGTCCTATCTTTTTTCTCTTTCAGGTGGTGTCCAAATGCCTGAGTACGCTTTCCACAACACGCTGGGCTTTTTCGCTTTCTCTGAAGCTCTCTCCCCTCTGCCATGACAATGCTTGCAGACCTCCATTGCTGAACATGGCAGCTTTCTCTGACCCTAACTCAAAAGGTCATGGTTTCTTTCCTTCTTTTTCTCTCCATCTCTCTCCTTGTGAAAGTTGCTGAGGTTACAGCTTGCCTGCTGTCTTTTCTCCCAAACTCCAATTAAATTATCTTTGAGCTTCCTATTAAGCCCATTTTAAAATTTTTATTCCTGAGACTAACACAAAAGGGAGTCCTGATTTCTCAGGTAACAGCAACACATCGATTCCTCCGTGTGTCTTTAAATTCCAAATTGAGAGGTTTAAGAGGACTATTTAAGTGGAAACTTTAGGGTTCTTTGGAAATTGTGTTAGATGATGTTTTGCTGGGGCAAGCACAGGCAGGAATGTTTTGGCAGACTCACGAAGGAACATTTTGTTTCACTGAAGCAGACACATGTGACAGGATGTTCTGCTAGAGCAAGACTTGAAAGGGCACGCGATGAAGGTTTCTTCACTAATGACATGCATGTATTGGTCTGCCTTACACTGCGGAGTTGAACTCCATTTGTCAGGACTCCATAGAGAGAAATTCACCAAAAAAAAAAAAAAAAAAAAAAAAAAAAAAACCTTGTGGTAGTGGGTCGTGGCTTCTTGTTGTATCTATGGACTCGGAATGATTGGAAGAGTGATATCAGCTGAGACAGACTCACATGCTGAGGTAAGACACATGCTGAGGCAAGATCCGTGGCGGACATGTGACGTTCCATGGGAGTGTGAAAAGGACTCTATAGACCGTGACGGAAGCTGAGCTTACCTGCATGGCTAAATGCTTGTTGGTCTCTCGACTTCACTGATCTTCATTTCACTGAGAGAGGCACAGTGGAGAACTGCTCCTGACGTCCCTCCTGGTCTGAATCCTTCCTGCCTGGCTGTTCCTGCTAGGTCATGCCACCTGCTACCATCCAGACACTCTTGAACTGGGGCTGGGCTGCTGGTATACCCGTGAAGTGTTTGCAAGTGCATAGAGCTGCTGTGATTTCCTGACAACACAGATGGGAGTTGCTCCAAAGAACCCTTTCTAAACAGGTCCACTCCCCACAATGTTTCTTTTCCATTATCTCTGGTGTGTGTGTGTGGGGGGGCTAAAAGGGAGGTTTGAAGCATTTAAGAACTATCATTAAAAATAGGATTTAAAAAAAAATAATGTAACATACTATCCTGATGTCACAAAGAATGTCACCACCTAGTTTGCAAGCGTAGTTACACATGGCTTCTCTCTCCTTCTCGTGGAGCCTTGTTAGATTTTGTCCCATGTCCTAAGCTCTGTCAACTGTTTTTTTATTAATCATTCCTTTCATTTACATCTCAGATGATACCCCACTTCCCGGGCACCCCTTCACAAGCTCCCCATTCTATAACTTTCCTCTCCTCCCTCTCTTTTGCCTCTATAAGGGTGCTCCCCAACCCACCAGCCCTCTCCTGCCCAAACCCTCCAGCACCCCCCAGTGGGGCATCAACCCTCCACAGGACCAAGGGTCTCCCCTCCTATTGACGTCCGACAAGGCCATCCTCTGCTACTTATGTATCTGGAGCCATGGGTCCCTCCCTGGACACTCTTTGGTTGGTGGTCTAGTTCCTGGGAGCTCTGGGTGGTCCAGCCAGCTAATGTTGTTCTTCCTATGGGGTTGCAATTCCCCTCAGCTCCTCCAGTCCTTCCATCAGCTCCCCCACCAGGGTCCCTGAGCTCAGCCTGATAGTTGGCTCCAAGCACCCACATCTGCATTGGTCAGTTCCTGGCTGAACACCCCCCCTCAAGGATCAGCCTCACCAGGCTCTGTCAACTTCTTAAGGTCCTTGTATTTGTGTAGACCAAGCATGCTAGCCACAGTCCCATTCCCTCTCCACCTACTACTTATTCTCTCATTTTCTTTTATAGCTAGATGTTATATCCATATTTCCTGTCTAGATTGCCTCAATTCCCAAGGTATGTTGTATATTTTACAGTGAGAGGTTTCTTCTATCTTTGATTTACATTATTGTGAGTCTTGTTTGTTACATACTAAAGTTACTGTCTTTCATAGTTACCGCATAAAATATCTTTCCAGGAGACAAGTTTTTCTTCTGGTTTGCAGCAGGCTTCAGACTTTTTCTTCTTCTTCTTCTTCTTCTTTTTTTTTTTTTTTTTTTGGTTTTTTGAGACAAGGTTTCTCTGTGTAGCCCTGGCTGTCCTGGAACTCACTCTGTAGACCAGGCTGGCCTTGAACTCAGAAATCCACCTGCCTAGCGCCACCACGCCCGGCTCAGGCTTTTCCTTCTTTCAGCATGAGATTCCTGAAGAAAATACAAAGTCTTGAGGTACATTGCATCAGTACTCTAATGGTCAGAGGGAAGGGCACACTCCAAAACATGGAGGGTTCACAAAACAAAACAAACAAAACAGAAACAAACCAAAAAATGAACAAAAATAAGCAATACAAACAAACAAGCAAACAAAAATTTAAAAACTCTTCCCCCCAAATACAGCTTGCCTAGAATTCATTTTCTTTATTCATGGGGGCATTTTTCTGCCTTAGGTGGACATTTCCTTGTAAAACTGTTCTGTTCTAAGTGTCTTTTAGTCTTCAGTCATTTCCTAGGTATTTCATGTATAGCCCCCTTTACCCTCTGGTGTGTTCATACCATTTGTTCTTTGTCTTTAGAAGCGTTGCCTCACCAGGAAGACAAAGTAGCTACATTATAAATTTGTAGACAACAGATGAGAAGGAAAGCCTGATTATGGCTACTGGGAAAGATGGGTATTGCTCGGGCTGGGACTTAATTGCTAGTCTAGTCTAGGTCATAACTGCAGGCACTGTTATGCATACAAGGAGGTGGAAGTCGAGTTAAGATTTTTGTGTCCAGAGAAGACGTTGTAATTTATTACTGATGTACTGCTCTCTAATAATAAGAAAATGAACACATTATGCATTCATATGCTACATGGGCTTTTTTTCCTTTGCTTTCTCAGACTCTGATGCTGATAAACAATTAAGGTGCCTAGCCTTCATGATGGGTAGATCCTTTCATCTTGTGAATGTTCTTTCATATCCTTACTAATTTCCTTTTTTCTGAAGCTGCATTCATCTGATATTAACATAGCCACTCCTGCCTTTTTAGTGCTATGGTTTTCATGAATACTTTTCTGTATTTTATTGATTTTCTCTTGTTTCTCAGCTGTCAGATCCCTTGAATAAAAGTGATTGCTTTTCCAGAGTACCATTTTCTCTTCTTGCCTATATTTTTGGATGAGTGATTTTAAAGTCTCATTTTTATCATGGGTTATTGTTGCAGACTTTTAAATTTTATTATTCATGTTCTACTGGATGAAAATTTAAAATATTCAAGGAAAAAAGTAATTCTATGGCTTTAAGTTCCCTCCTCCTCCAAGGATGACCAGACGTCTGATTTTTTCCTTTACAAAGCACCTTGGTTTTGTTGCTAAGTGATTATTAGGAATCAAAACTTTTCTTTAAAACTATATGCTTTTTGAAATTACCTTAGAAATCCACATCTAAAGACAAGCATATTGCTTGAAGAATCAGAAAAATCTCCTTTCAGATGAGGCGTCTGTCTGTAACACTGCCTGGAAAAGGTCCTTCAATAAGATGGGGAAGAAGGGAGGTGGGGCCGTGCAGTTGGCTCCCTTGGAAGAGCTCAGGCTGAGGGCGTACAAGGCCTGGGTTCCGTTCCCTGCTGCCCATGTAAATGGCCAAACACATTCGTAATTCTAGCCAGAAAAAGGCAAATCCTCAGAGCCCATAGGCCTGCCAGCTTAGCCAAAGTGGTGAGTTGTAGATTCAGTGGAGGAGACCCTGTCTCAAAGGATAAGATGCAGAGGGATCAAGGGAGACATCCAAGGTTGATGTCTGGCCTGCGTGCACATACATTTCTGCTCTTGCACTGGCATGTTTCTATACTCATGCACATGAACAGATACATGGACATATACCACACACACATGCAAAGGAGGTGGGGGCTGGAGACATGGCTTAGTCAGTGAATTGCATGCCTTGCAAACATGAGGAGCCGATGTGCAGAAACCACTTTTTAAAACAGCTGGTTGTAGTGGTGTATACTTATAATCCTGCCCTGGGATGTCTGGAGCTTGCTGGTCCTCCATCCTAGTTTGCTTGGAAAGTTCCAGGATGATGAGAGACCCTGTCTCAAAAAGTAGATGTGAGAGCTTCTGAGAAATGCCATTTTAATTTGTCTCCTGGCCTTCACAGGAGAAATATACACAAGAATGAGAGGTCCTTTATTATGATAAACTGAAATGTCCAGTTTTTTTTTTTAATTTTACAATTTTACTTTGCTCAAAAGTTATGGGATTCAGCTTGTAACAACACGCAACACGTATATGCATGTGTATGTGTGTATGTGTGTGTATATGTGTATGAGTGTGTGTGTGTATGTGTAGGTGCAGGTGTAAATATATTTGATATATATATATGTGTGTGTATATACATATATGTGCGTATATACATATATGTGTGTATATACATATATGTGTGTATATTCATATATATGTGTGTATATTCATATATATGTGTGTATATTCATATATGTGTATATATTCATATATATGTGTATACACACACACACACACACACACACACACACACATATATATATGCAAAGACCAAGAACTAGTAAGTAGACTGAGAGAATAACATGCTATGAAGGCAGCAAGGTAACTAGGGGCAGATACTGAGGGGAAGGTGAGGGTAGGGTAGAGGAGGGAGGAGGAGGAGCTACGGAAACACAAGTTCATAACTGCCAGAACAGTATACAACACTGTGCTGCTCAGTGTGACCCAGATCTGGATACTCCTGGAAGAGAGAATTCAGTCGAGGAACCGCCTCCATCATACTGGCTTGTGGGCATGTGTGTGGCACATGTTCTTGATTGCTCGTTAATGTAGGAGGGCCAGGCTCACTGGAGGTAATGCCATCCCTGGACAGGCACTGAAGGAAGGTCGCTGAGCCAGCCATCAGTAAGCCAGTAAACGACTTCCCCCCACTGTCCGTTCTTCAGCTCCTACTCCAGGTTCCTGCCTTGTCTTCCTTCGATAATGGACTGTAAGCTGTAGGTTGAAATTTTCTTCCCAAGTTGTTCTTGGTAGTGTTTTATCCCAGTAATGGGAAACAAACTGGAATAGATGTCTTATATACTTATTTTAAAAAGTACACACAAACAACAAAAAAAGGACTGGATTCAGCAGGTTATATTTATAGGTGTGCAAATGCACATATCTGCACACAGATATATACAACAGTAACAATCAGGGAAGAAAAGGCTGCCAATTCAAGAATGGAAGGGATATGGAAAAAGATGGCGGGAGGGACGCTGGGAGGGGCTTGGAGAAGAAACAGGAAGGGGAAGGGATATATTTAATTAAAATATGAAAGTTAATAAAGAAAAATAAAAAATAAAGCAGACCTGGATGAGTCTGTAAAAAAGAGAGAGAATTATGAGAAAAAACTTAGTCAATGTTTAAGAGAAAACAAAGCATTGAAGCAAGCCCATCACACCACACCCCTCCGCGAGAGCTCTCCTCGGTCAGTTTATCTGTGGTTACTTTACTGCCGGATCCTGTGTATCCTCCACAATCAGGATTTGAGGTGTAACTTTTTTCTATACTCCCTTTAAAACTTTATTTTTTTTAGTTATGATAATTATTTTAATTGTGCTATATATTTGAATACTAACAAACTTATATTTTAATTTCTACATCAATTATCTCATAGGACAGCCAAAGGCAAATTGAGGCATTTCTATAAAAATCGGCAATTAACAGCTGTATGTTTTGAAACATGGCTATAAAACTGGCTTTTGTTTACAGTTTAATAAGGGTAGATTTTGTGCTTATGAACATTTATGCATGTAGTTCAAACATTAATCACCTGCTCGCATGTTCAATAATTTTATTTTGTTTCGTTTTTAAGGAAAAAAAAACACAGACAACCTTAGCTTCTTTGACACAGAAGCAAGCCCCTTCTACTTGGGCGTATTTCTGTAACAAACAAGTATATCTAGCCCTCCTACCTGCAAATTCACAAACCAACAAGTCTCTTTCACAAGCAATCAGTCAGTGGCACTGGGCTTGGAAATCCCAATTCTGCCATGACAGAACTCAATGCCCCTCCTGCCATGGCGGCTGATGGGGTAGAGGCCATATTGTAATTCCAGGAAGCATTATGGGGTGGGATCGCAAGCGAGGTGTAGCGGCTGTTGACTGGCCTTCGTTGTGGGCATGCAGCTGGAGCCCAGTTAGAACTTGCCTGCATCCCGGAGGAAGTGCAACTGGAACTGGTGTGCTGTCTGCTCAGTTATCCATTAATTTGGCAAGAAAGGTAGAAAAGGGGCAGGATGGGAAATGCGTTGTCTTAACATTTTTAGAAATACAGTTGGAAGGATGTAGGGGACGCAAATACAGTAATATATGAGCTAATGAGACCTTCCCGTGACCTCCAAACTTGGAACCTGACACAAGCAAAGGTCGTCTGGGAAGAGAGAGTTTCAACTGAGGAACTGCCTCCATCAGACTGGTGTACAGGCGAGTCTGTGTGGGGTATTTTCTTGATTGACGTTTGATGTGGGGGTGTGGCAGGCAGTGAGGGCAGTGCCGTGCCTGGGCAGGTGGTCCTGGAATGTATAAGAAGGCAGGCTGAGCCGGGCGGTGGTGGCGCACGCCTTTAATCCCAGCACTTGGGAGGCAGAGGCAGGTGGATTTCTGAGTTCGAGGACAGCCTGGTCTACAGAGTGAGTTCCAGGACAGCTAGGGTAACACAGAGAAACCCTGTCTTGAAAAACAAAAACAAAACAAAAACAAACAAACAAACAAAGAGAAGGCAGGCTGAGCAAGCCGCGAGAACCAGGCCAAGGAGCATTGTTCCTTCTTGCACGCTGCTTCAGTTCCTGCCCCAGGTTTCTGCCTGGACTTCTCTAAATGGACTGTGTGCTGAGATACATGAGACACATAAATTCCTCCCCACGTGGCTTTTGGTCATAGTATTCATCATAACACTAGAAATCAAAGCAAGACAGAACCCATGGCAGAAAGGGACAACGAGGAGGAAGATAATGAGTTTTAAATGACAGAAGATGTCCCTCAGATCTGGCTTAATATAGAGGATTAAAAAATAAATAAATTCCCCAACCCAGCATGTCCACAAGGCTTTAATAATGGCTCATACAGCAAAGTATAATTAGGACATAATCTACATTTGAACTCTTTGAGATGAGAAGACTCTAACTTTATTTACTTATTTATTTTGGTCTTGTTTTCAGCTTTGCTGGCACTTACTTATCTGTACTGATGATTGAAGCTAGGGCCTTGTATATACCAAGTAAGTCCTCTACGGTTGAGCTATCCCCAGTCCTTGACACTCATTTAATATATAGTCCAGAACAAGTGGTTTGATCTAAATGTGTTTCCTCAACAACAATGAAGAGTGCTTCATCAGGTCTTCCAAGTCCCTCTAGTTCACACCCCATAATTCCAGAAGACACAGGTACGCTTGAAGAATCTGCGCACGCCATGGAAGACCTGTGTGAGTCTCTTGTATCTTAGCTATCTTATTCAAATCTAATTTGATTGATTCTTCCAGCGTGCATGGTTATGGTGGTTGGTGAAAAGTGTATAGCATATTTGTAATACATTCTTTAATACTTTCCTGGCTTATTTTCTTTTCTGTTTGTTTTATATTTGTTTTTTTCGCAATTAATCTTTGATCATCTGCCCCCAATTATACTCTTATCTTCTTCTCTCCTACTGAATCCCTTCTTCTTACAAATGAGAATCGAGGAAGAGTTTTAAACAGAAGTGACAGACTCTCTCACAGTCTGAGTACTGTGGCATTGAGAAACTGAGCAGTACAGTTCTTCCTTTACACAAAGGCGCTATAAACTGAAGCAATGAGAAAATTAGCCCTGGAGAGCCTGGCTCATCTGCTTGGTTCCTGCCTTTTCAGATCCTATGAGTCTCAGGGACTAGAAGACAACAGGGGAAGTACGAGAATTACTCTAAAAAATGTGCGAAAGGTAAGGTGTGATGCCCATCTCGTTGAGCTATGTGCAGGACTGTGTTCTTAGGAGACTTAAGAAAGAAGCTGCAGATTTGCATTCATTCTCCTGGCCCTCTGGGCCTCTTTCCTGTCTCTCCCCACACCTGATCCTACACTACCATTTCCTCTTCCTTCCCTTCTCCCGTGCGGTTCCCTCCTTCCCTCTGCCTCCTATGACTATTTTGTTTCCCCTTCTAAGTGTGATTCAAGCACCCTTGATTGTGTTTTCCTTCTTGTTTAACTTCTTTAGGTCTGTATCATGGCTTATATCATGGGTATTCTGTACTTTATGGCTGAGCCACCAAGCAAAGAGCATATACAGGCTGGACCGAGGCCCCGGGCACAAATACAGCAGATGTGCAACTCAGTCTACATGTGGGTTCCCCAACAACTGGAGCAGAGGTTGTCCCTAAAGCTGTAGCTTGACTATGGTATCCCTTCCCCAACAGGCTGCCTCGTCTTGCCTCAGTGGGAGAGGATGCACCTCATCTGGCGAAGACTTGATGTACCAGGGTGGGGGATAGCCAGGGTGGGGACCTGCCCTATCAGAGGAGAAGGGAAGAGGGGATGGGGAGAAGGACTCTCTGAGGAGGGGATTGGGGTTTGGGGGAAGAATTGATCATGTAAACAAACAAACAAACAAACAAATAAATTTACATTTAGAAAAGAAGATAATTCAGTGAGACCTTGGAAGCGGTATGAAGTGTTAGTAGCTTCAATCAACACCACTGATAGCACCAAAAGGTGCTGTCTCTGCACTGTACGAGGGGTCCTGGTGGATATGAAGGATTTGGGGGGCATGCACATCAGGCTTATAAAGTGCTAAAGCAGTTAGAACGGCACGGGAGAAAGGCAACGCAGACAAAAGATTGGTTTGGGTCACTACGAGATCAATTTGGGGAGATTAGTGCGGTACTGACGTCCTTAGGGGGAAAATGCTAGAAAGCCAAATGTTTTGTTCGTGAGCTGCTGTCAGGCTTTGAAGCCCGAGCAGCGGTTCATAGGAGTCACAAGTGCTAAAAAGGCACAGGCATGAGGCACGAAGCTTGTTGTCGGGGTGCTTAGTTATCGCCCTCTTAGAATCCTGTGATCATGTCTACCCTGCGAGAATGTCCAGCCCAGTGCCTGTTGGCAGCTGCTGGGACGGGTGGAAAGGGAAATGGCCGGCAGAGAGCCTGCCACGAGAGAGCTGGCTCCAGCCGCAGGCAGAGCAGGGTGGAGTTAACCTTAATGCCCCTTGAGCCTGAGGTGGGCTGGGCAGTGCAAGCTAGCCCCGCTGAGACCACCAAGGATAAGACAATACACAGTGGTCCTACCTGGGCAGCATCACCCCAGGATGGGATGAATGGAGAGCCGGTGGAGAATGACTGTGGACCACGGACGGCTAGATGGGGCAGTGTCTTCCATGTATGACTCTGTATCCAATATTGCACTTTTGACAGAACAGTTGATACAAGTAATAGAATCATTTACTGGACCTGGATGACATTTCTCTTTTTAGTATCTCCATAGCTATCGAAAACCAGTCTGTACTTGCTCAGAGTAGAGAGCGCTGCATCTTTGAAAATATTTTTCCGCCCTCTCTAAAAGAGGTTGATTTATGTGACGCTAGCCCTTGAGCATCTTTGCAGACTTGTAAATTCTAAATTCGCAGACAGTAAAATCATTAGCTCAGGAGTTTGAATAAACTCACTTTGTGCGAGTGGAAAAGGTACTCACAGGAAAGTACCTCTGGTTGGTCTAGTTGGAAACTAGATTGTAAGTCTTCACTGCTAAAGGCACCGCTGCTGCACAGTTTGGCTGCACAACGGAGGGAAAACAGCTCAGCTGTGATCGGAATGCATATTCTCTGCTGATTAGCTTTGAAGTGTTTGAAGGTGGGTGTGGCAGTTCGAATGAAAATAGCCCCATAGGCTCATAGGGACTGCCACTGTTGAGAGCTGTTGCCATATTGTGGTAGGTGTGGTATGGTTGGAGGAAGTGTGTCACTGGTAGTAGACTTTGGTGTCTCAGATGCTCAAGTCAGGCCCAGTGTGACAATATCTCTTCCTAATGTCTGCAAAAGGACTTTAAATGCCTTCCCCAGCACCATGTCTGCCTGCGTGCCTCCATGCTTCTAGCCATGATGCTAACAGATTAAACCTCTGAAACGTTAAACCAGACCCAATTAAGTATTTTCCTCTACAAGAGTTGGGGTAGTCATGGTGTCTCTTCACAACAACAGAAACCTTAACTGAGATGGTGGGTTCATGGAGAATAATTGGCATTAGCAAACTTTCTTTGCCATGGATTCTATATACTACAATGACAACATGTTTGGTAACGTCTACTAACCAGTGTAATAGTGACATGAATGGCGTGGGTGCAACCAATTGCCTTCCGATTGTATTTAAGATCCACTCCACAGGAAATAATGTATGTTAAGTACTTTAATCCAGGCTTAGAAGGCCATAGGTCCCAGGGGAGAAGCAATTGTTTTGTTGAGTGACTGTGATGTACCCAACAAATTACCTTCTAGACATTTCTGTTTGTGCCCATAAATTATGCTGTTGTCAGCCAGGATGAACATGGAGGGAAGTTTTCTTTTCTTTTTTTTTTTTTGTGTGCCATGAAGAGTGTATTGTACAGACTCACAACTGGTCAAGCTCCCCAAAAGAAACGGTTCTTGTTGTGGTATAACAGCCCAATACTCAGCCACAACTGAGGGGTGGAGGAGGGCTGGAGGAAAGGCAGAGCTGGAGGGAGAGGTTGAGTGCTGAGCAGCTATTCCTCTGAAATGAAGCATTCTTTAAAGAGGAGGTTCATCACAGTCAGAAAACTCATGCAACAGGGAATCCCAGGAAGCACACAAACTTACAGGGCTCAGAGACTAAGAAGTTACAATATCCTCAAGGTGATAAGAACAGTAAGCAGTTGTTGGGCACAGCAGGCCCTTAGTCAGCTGAACTGCCTGAAAGTTGTGCTGGGAGATTGGGATATGACTCTTTCCTGACTCATCACCTATGCTAAGACAGGCTTTTCAGCTACAAAACTGTCTTTACATCACCCATGTTCCTGTAAGCAGCCACCCACCTATCCTCCAGTATGTAACCCTGATAAACTCACTAGTTCACTAAGATATCTTGAGTGCAATTAGTTTTTGTTTGTTTATCATGAATGCCCTGTCTGGAGTGAATAGACATTTGTTCATGTTCATGTATTCCCAAAGAAGGACACACACACACACACACACACACACACACACACACTCACACACACACACATACTCACACACACACTGTTGTATAGTAAAGTATCCATAAGCAATGGGATTGTGAGAATCTAGTAGTATGTTTTGGTCTTCTAAGTTTCTGCATTATTTAAATTTCTCTCTCTCTCTCTCTCTCTCTCTCTCTCTCTCTCTCTCTCCACCCCCTATCTCTCCATTTTTGGGGAGTGAGTTCAGGGCCTCTCTCATGTGGTAAACACATGCTTTGCCATTGTATTATATTCCCAGCCATGTATTCCTTTTCTACAACGAGCAGGTGTTACTTTAATAATTTTAACACATTAGTCTTTTTGTAAATGACAACAACAAAAAACCAACGAAATGAATAAATACGGATATCAGCTATGATTCTTCTTTTTTCTTATATGTCTTATCCAATCTATCTGTAAATATTGTTGATTTATCTTTCAAAATATACAACGTCCCCCCCCCCACTACTCCCTGGCTCTACACTAGTCTAAGCAGGACCCATCTGTCTGCACTCGGTGGCTGTGCTCTAGCCCAGGCCCTTGGTGGTGCGGCCCTTTCCCTATCCCATTCCACTCCTACTTCTTGCTCCCTCATTCCCACCATGCAAAGATTCCTCTTACCTGCAATCAGGTGGCTCCTGTCCCCAAGAGTTAGAATTTAGTGGTTATGCCTGACTTGTTCACTTTCCTGGACAGGCAGTTACCTTCCCCTGTCCATCTCGACTTTCTTACCCATCCTTAGTTTTCTTCCTAGTAATCGAGGAAGCAACAGATCACATTTATCTGCCTCTGATTATTCTCTTTCTCTCTTGCTCATGCTTCTTCATCCCTGGTATTATTTGCCCTGTGTCTGGCCTACAAGCAATTTGTACGTGTGTGTGTGTGTGTGTGTGTGTGTGTGTGTAATGAACACGCCTGTCTCCTGGCGAGTGTGTGATCTACAATCTGGCTGAGCCCAGGGGTAATGAGAGAGGTTAGGCTTTAATTTCTCACGGTGGCCACTGCCCTCTCCTTTGTACCCCACTCTATTCTATGGCTATTTCTGTTCCCTCAGAAATTACACCTTCAAACCACTAGTAGCAAAAATTTGTGGGATTAGATGATTTTGATGATGATTTTCTGGAGTAGGTGTAGAAGAAAACATTAAGGCAGCAATTTCATAACTTCCTCTTTCCCTTGTATACCTGTCTGTCACATTTTCTTTTTTGTTTTGGAGAAGTTAAAAAAGTTTCTTCCCTCCAGGTCGTGGTAGTATATGCTTTTAACCCCAACACTGGGAAGCCAGAGACAGGCCGATCTCTGTGAGGTCAAGGCCAGCCTGCTCTACAAAGTTAGTTATAGGAGAGCCAGGGTTACACAGAGAGACCCTGTCTTGAAAGAGAACATTCTGTTTTCTTCAAAGCCATGGTCCCAGGCAACACCTGGCCCTGGGATTAGAAGGGGAATGCCTACAGTCACAAACAGCCCTGCGGCACCTTTTCCCCCTGAGAATCCTGGGCTAGTTGCTAATATTGTCTATACCCTATTACCTCTATTATTCTGTATTCATTATTAGAGGAGGAAATTAAGGCCAAAGAAATTATCCTCTCAAGTACCCAAGCACAAAAGAAAGTCCGAAAGGCTACAGGGCTGTCTTCCATGAAAATTAACACGGCACAGGAAATGTCTGCTTCTCTTTCCTCCAGATTTAATATTTTTCATTTTTCTTTCTTTATTATTTAGGGTGTGAGTGTGCATGTGTGTGTATGTGTATATGTGTGCACCATATGTATTCAGGTACCTATAAAGGCCAGAAAAGGTATCAGGTCTCCTGTAGCTGGAGTTGCATGTGGTTGTGAGCTACTCAATGTGTGTGTGTGTGTGAGAACTACGTTATCTGGAAGAGCTGCACGCGCTCAGACACTCAGCCATTCCATCTCTCTAGTCCTTCCTTCCTTCCTTCCTTCCTTCCTTCCTTCCTTCCTTCCTTCCTTCCTGACTCTTAGGAAAATTGATTTTTTTTTAAAAAAAAAATTATTGTTATCTGAATCTATGTTTACTTTAATATCAAAAGTCCCAAATCTTTTCTGAGACTCAAGGCAATCTTTTAGATATAACACTATATATATGTACAAATATATGTACACAGTGTTATACCACATGGGATATATCCCATGTGGTATGCATGTTGGGTTCCAGCTGTGGTTCAGTGTCTTCAGTTTCCCTCTGGGCTGGGAGGATGAAGCAGTGTGATGGTTTGTATATGATTGGTTCAGGGAGAAACCCTATGAGGAGGTGCAACCTTGTTGGAGTAGGTGTATCATTGTGTGTGTGGCCTTAAGACCCTCACCCTAGTTGCCTGGAAGTCAGTCTTCCATTAGCAGCCTTCAGGTGAAGATGTAGAACTCTCAGCTCCTCCTGCACCATGCCTGTCTGGATGCTGCCATGTTTCTGCCTTGATGACAATGGACTGAACCTCTGAGCCTGTAAGTCAGCCCCAATTAAATGTTGTCTTTTATAAAACTTGCATTGGTCACGGTGTCTGTTCACAGCAGTGAAACCCTAACTGAGACAAGCAGACTCTGGAGCCAGTGCTCTTAGAGGATCTTAGCTTGTGGGCTCTATAGGGGTGAATCAGGGCTAGATATGAACCTTGGGGAATGGGGAGGGGTTCTTCTTAGGATGAAGTTCCATTGGTTAGAGTTTAAAGGAGTGTGAATGCCTTATTTGTATGGAGAGGCATTCCAGGAACCCTAGGTACTGGCTGGATAGGTTCTGATGTGTGGGTTGAACTTGTGGTTTTGCCGAGGACTATGTGATATTCCTCAGGTCGAAGATTGGGGGTCAGGCTCACCAGATCAGGCAGAGAAGTGGAAGCCCCACTAAGAAAAGGGAGTCTTTGAAACTCAGAAGAGCTATCTAGACGTGCTTGACAGACTACAACCTTAGTAGTAAGGTGCATCACATACTTCTCTCATAAAATGACAGAAAATATACATTACCACCTCAAAGGGAAGGAAGGGAGGCATAGTGAGAAAATCCTGGATCAAAGCAAGAATGAAAGCCAGCAGGACAACAACACATCCTGTAATTCTATCCAGGGCATCTGGGTTTTAGTTTCAAAGAACTTAGAAGGCCCCACCTGTAGCTTTGCTATCTCTGGGGTTGGCTCCACTCTGAGTATGCAGATTTCTTCAGCAGATGTCTTTTATGGCTCTGGCATCTCCAACATACTATGTTTCTACCATGGCCCAGGCTTAACTTCCATAGCTTCATTCAATGACATCTCATGACTCCAGTCATGTGTCCAGTCATGTCACACATTGCCTATCCTGAAAGGCTTTCTGGAACCAATAAGAAAGAATCCTCAGCCGGGCAGTGGTGGCACACGCCTTTAATCCTAGCACTTGGGAGGCAGACGCAGGTGGATTTATGAGTTCGAGGCCAGCCTGGTCTACAGAGTGAGTTCCAGGACAGCCAGGACTACACAGAGAAACCCTGTCTCAAAAACACCAAAAAAACACCAAAAAAAAAAAAAAAAAGAAAGAAAGAAAGAAAGAAAGAAAGAAAGAAAGAAAGAAAGAAAGAATCCTCAGAACCCCTCACTTAATGGGTCATTTAAGTCTCCAAAGCCAGTACCACGTGAACTAGCAGATCCATCCAAAGTGAAAATTCTTTGTTTAGCTCTGTACCCAATTTTTTAATAGGGTTATTTGGGTCTCTGGAGTCTAACTTCTTGAGTTCTTTGTATATATTGGATATTAGCCCTCTCTCGGATGTGGGGTTGGTGAAGATCTTTTCCCAATTAGTTGGTTGCTGTTTTGCCCTTCTGATGGTGTCCTTTGCTTTACAAAAACTTTGTAATTTTATGAGGTCCCATTTGTCACTTCTTGATCTTAGAGCATAAGCTATTGGTGTTCTGTTCAGGAAATTTACCCCTGTACCCATGTCCTCCAGGGTCTTCCCAAGTTTCTTTTCTATTAGTTTCAGTGTGTCTGGTTTTATGTGGAGGTCCTTGATCCACTTGGAGTTTATTTTAGTACAAGGAGATAAGAGTGGGTCGATTTGCATTCTTCTGCATGCTGACCTCCAGTTGAACCAGCACCATTTGTTGAAGAGGCTATCTTTTATCCACTGGATGGTTGTAGCTCCTTTATCAAAGATCAAGTGACCATAATTCTGTGGGTTCATTTCTGGGTCTTCAATCATATTCCATTGATCCACCTGCCTGTCACTGTACCAATATCACGCAGTTTTTAACACAATTGCTCTGTAGTACTGCTTGAGGTCTGGGATACTGACTCCCCCAGAAGTTCTTTTATTGTTGAGAATAGTTTTAGCTATCCTGGGTTTTTTGTTATTCCAGATGAATTTGAGAATTGTTCTTTCTAAATCTATGAAGAATTGATTTGGGATTTTGATGGGGATTGCATTGAATCTGTATATTGCTTTTGGCAAGATGGCCATTTTAACTATATTAATCCTGCCAATCCACGAGGATGGCAGATTTTTCCATTTTCTGAGGTCTTCTTCAATTTCTTTCTTCAGAGACCTGAAGTTCTTGTCATACAGATCTTTTACTTGTTTGGTTAGAGTCACACCAAGATACTTTATATTGTTTGTGGCTATTGTGAAAGGTGTCATTTCCCTAACAATACATATTTTTGTTGTTTGTCTTACTAACTAGTGTCTTCTAGCCTCGTACTGGAACATCTCTGTTTACAGCAAAGCAGCAAACACCTGCTTTATGGAATTTAAAGAAGGCCCTGCTACTGAGGTTCAGTTATGTCTCTCCCACCATTCTAAGATACAGAGACTCTTCACATGCCAGCCAGTGCAAAAGAAGGAATCATCATTGTCGTCATTGTCATCATCAACAGCAACAACAACCGCCTCAAGATCAAACACAGCAGTTGTATAATGTAAAGAGAATTTAGTTGGAACAATTGTTCTTTCTGCATGTCTTACCATCGATGGAATGTTAGATTCAAAGAAACCATTACCACTAATGTTTTTAGTCAGAAAAAGCAATGTATATTCTCCAAAGAATATCATACTTGGTTCTTTAACAAACCTGTCAGATATGTATGGTGCTTGTCTATTTTTGTCTTGTCATCTTCTAATATTTTTATTTCTTAGTTCCCACATGGGAAACTCAGTCAGTAAAGGGATTATTGTATATAAGGACCTGAGTTTGGATTAGCACAATGCTGTGCGTGCTGTGTGTGCTGTGGATGCCTTGGGTGCCATGAGTGCTGTGGATGCTGTTGGTGCTATGGATACTGTGTGTGCTGTGGATTCTGTGAGTGCTGTGTGTGTTGTGTGTGCTGTGGATGCATGCAGCTGTAACCCTAAATCAAGAGGTGTGGACACGAGTATATTACTGGAGCAGCCAGTCTTGTCAATTGGTCAACACTGAATTCTTTGAGAGATATTTCAAAAGATAAGGTAAAGAGTGACTAAGGAAGATATCAGAAGTCAATTTTTAGCCTTTACATGCCTAGACAAACACACTTGCACACACCTATACATGTGCACACACAAACACTCCACATGCATATTTACAATATAATATGTTATCCATGATTATGTAATATAATGTAAATTATCACGATATCCATCATCTATGTTGCAATTGAAAAACTGAACTTGAGACTTTAAGTGAATTGAACAAGTTCACAGTCTGTAACTAACAGAGTTGAATCTTGGGATCTTATCTAGGAAAAAATATGAGGATACTATCTTTAAAGCTCCCAATGTGCCATAATAAATATATAATCTCTTCATAACCTATAAGAAAAAGAGTACATAGGCCTTTCATCAGATTAATTCTGTATCCCTCTGGCCCAGTATGGAAAACAGTCATTTAGTTAGGTGCTTTGCATTGTGAAAAAGCACCTAATGGGCTCCAGCAGGAAAGCAGATGCAAGTCAGGTATCAGATAAAGGAGTTTAATGACTCAGGGAGATCTTACACTCAGGTTCTTTCCACATCTTCATCATGCTATTCTTAGCATAAGGCTCATTCTTAAATGGCAGTGGACCAGTTATAGCTACAACAAGCCAAGAGTCCAAAAGGGAGCAGAGGAGAAATCCTTCTAGAAGTCCTGTTGCAAAGCCTTCCATTTATCTTGCTAGAACCAGGATGCAAACTCATTCCTGAGTAGTTAATAAAGAAAAATTGAATTACCATTCTAGGTATATGCAGCCTTTGACATTGCAACCTGATTTTGGTTGCCACATACAAAATTTGTACCTGAGAACCATTTGCAAAGGGTTTACACACACACACACACACACACACACACACACACATCTCACAGTATTGTACGTTTACTTTTATTTTTCAAAAACTAGTTGATAAGGGTATTTAAATGCTTTAACTTCCCTTCTAGCCCACCACCCACCAGAAGTAGTGAAAAAGGAATGGTTCACGGGGCAAAGAGGATGTGGACCTGTTTAGAAATAGCTCTTTGGAGTGATCCCAATATTTGTCATCAGGTTAGCAGCAGTTCAGTTCACGTGAATAAGCAGTGGTAGCTTGAGATACTCACAAACACCGTTCACGAATCAGCAATAGCCATTTGATCCAGAAGAAACTGAGAGGCTCTGCCAATCAGCCTGAGTACACAAAATTGGCAAGAAGCCACCAGAACACCACCAGAAGTTCTCTGATGAATTTCTCTCTATGAAGTCATGACAGATGGTGATCAGCCAAGAAGGCAAGGCATACCAATGTCATAGCATTGTCAGTGAAGACCAGCAGGGTAGCAAGGTAAACCAATGCAACACAGCACCATCCACTATCTGTTGGGTTATATCCATACACTTTCTGAACATCACATGGTCTCTTAAGCATCCACTCTAGCAAAACATCGCATGCCCCTTTTCCAGGAAGCTTCCAGAAAAACACCACATGTCTCTTCTGAGCAAAACATCCTCCCACGTGTCTGCTTCAGCAAAAACATCCTCTCATAAGATTGTGTCCAAAAAACATCACATGACACAACCGAGTCTCCAATAAATCAGAAATTTCCACTTCCTATTCTGTATTGGGCTGCATTCATAGTGGATCACAGATTAGACAGGCTTGCAAATGAAGTGGTATTTATAATTGGGGTTTAGGTCATCTCCTGAGTTAAGAGCAATCTCTGTAAGCCAAGAAAATAAAGTTTTCAGAGATGCCATCTTCATTTAAGAGGCTTAGCGCAAGGTGTGTCATTGGGATATACTTAATTTTTTAATTGGTATCTACATAATTGATCACTATGATATTGTCTTCAAACCTCTGTACCAGATACATCTAATATCAATCCTGCAACTAAGCAGAACTTCTGATGCTGCGCTGTGGCTCCCCCTCCAAGTAGCTCTGCAACCTTTCTGCAATTAGCACGAGATACTCAAGACTCAAATGACTGGAACAGTAGCAGAAAACAAAAATCAGTTGGGTTGCACAAGGGATAAAATCAAGAAGACCTTGGCTGGTCGATAGCTGGGTGACAGGGTTGTATGTGGCCGCTGCACTATTTGATCCATCGTGAGATCATGAGCAGGTTACAGGAAAGACCTCGTGTTCTATCAGAATCCATTTGGCAAGAAGCAGAGAGGAATGGAGTTGGACTATGACAAGATAATAGATTTCTCTGTCAGGAGGGGAAAAAAAAGCATACGCAGTCATTATTTCAAGGAACAAAGAACGAAAAGAAGGCCTTTGTTCTGGAAAGCATTTGTAAGAATTGCATTAATCCTTAAGCAAAAGCCATATGCAAGACTCTCTGAAATATGGTCTCTGACTCCAACACTAAAGTAACTCTGCTATGTGATCTGCTACTCCCACAGTCCCCACTAACTGCCAGAAACTGGTCAGTTGGAAAACAGCAAAGTTGTACTTTAGAGAAAATAAAGCACTTAACAAGAAGAGTACTTACAAAGTGCTATAAGCAGGAATCTCACTGAGACATCTTTGTGTTGGGGGAAAAAAACCGGCCTTGAAAGAGGGTAAGAAAGGTAGCAGACAGTTCACAGGAGACAATGTGCAGACATCTGCAACTATATTCAACCCTGGCAATGCACATATGCACAACAAAAGACAACAGTCACTTCCCAGATGCTCTGTTGTAACAGGAAGGCTGCAGCCTTGGGAACAATGGCTGGAAGTGTGACTGGTCAGTTTTGTGTGACAGGTTGTTAATTTGCCACCTGAGAACTCCTCACAGTCTCTGCATCTTGTTCCCTTCACGGCAGTGGAGGGTCTATGTGGGCTCAGGGAGGTTCACCAGAGAGAGGTGATTTAGCGTGAAGACACACCTGGGGTCAAGGCTCCCGCTTCTGCGTTTGCTGCTCTTCCTATTGAATGGTGACAGGATAAAGTAGTGAATAGTACAAGCAGATATTATGAAAGCAATTGATTTGACCCCTGCAGGAAGGAGGATTCCATCTTCTTAAAAAGTACATAATTTTAAGGGGGAATTGAAGGAGCAAATATTAGGAGAGAAAACAGGTAAGAGAAAAATTGGAGGTGGAGTCCGATGCTATTTCATGTCACCCCTCATGTGAGCTCCATTATTACTGTACACATAGGATTTAATTTTGCAAAGATAACTATTACAACGTACAGTAACTATTCTACAAGGACTGGATGATGTCAGATATCTTTGTGTGATTCTAAAATTTCATTTCTGCTATTTGGTAAAAATAGCTGTTATAGTCACCAGAACAGACCAACATATGTTGTGCCTTAATATCCAAATGCACATGATTCAGGAAGATTGCTACCGGGCTCCCTCTGATCATTTTTCTTTGATTTGATAACCTTTCTTGATGCAATTTTTTTTAAATGTTTTCCCCTTTGGGTGCTGCCTTTCTAAATATCCATGTTATAATCGCTTCCAGAGCTCACTGATTGTGCGTGACAGAAAGGACCTTAGAGAAGATTATGCATAGCTCTGATCTAGCCCAGGGCACACAAATCAAAGTTCCCTCTGTAGACAAGACACAGTGAAATTGAAAGTAACTACACTTTATATGGAAATTAACTGCTTCTGGAATGCACAATAGCTAAGCATATATCAAACCAAAGACAATGAACATATGAAATATATTTCTACATTTAGGCTGATCCCCTCACTCTCTTCATATGTGTTTCTATACATATATGAATGCTTGTATACATGTACATATATACATATATGTGTATATATTTCTCAGTGTTTTCTATTGCATAAAAATTAAGCTTATTTTTTCAAGCGTAATCTTGTCTATAGTTGGTGTAGTTAAAAGAATTCAGAAAAGTTCCTTTTAAAACATTTCATTGAAACATTAAAAATAATTAGGGCCTGAAGCACTGATTCAAACACATTGCATCCCAAATGCCTTTTGCTGAAATAATCCTTTTTGAGACATGGTTTCTGTAGCCCAAGCTGGTTTCTCTCTCATGATGGACGATCTTTCTGCCTAAGTCTCTCACGGGCTGGGATGACACTCGTGAGCCGCCATGCCCAGGTTCTTTTAATCTCGTGGCTGTCTTCGCTCTTTCCTCAGGCTTGAGAGACTATTTCCACCTCCTGTGCAGTTATGTATGGCTATGGCTTTGCTCATTTTCACATGGCTTCAGCATTTCTCTTTAAGCACCCGATCCCTTGATCTGTGCCTCATGTTTAATTCCTTTGTTAGATGGAGCCCCAAGATTATGGCCATGTTCATGGACATCTTTATTTTGGTTGAGAGCAACAACAGAGAAAAACTCCCAACACCCAAGGGACCAGCAACTACAACATGCTTGGGTGTCAGGGAGGGGAGTCGGAGGGGGAGTCCGTATTTGAAGTGCACACACTTGCACAGCTGGAGCCAGCAAGTAGACCTCCATTGGAGCACCTCATCAGGAATCTGACTTAAGCACACCTCTGTTTAGCTCACTAGATTTGACTTTTGCTTCTTTTTTTCATTGCTTGAGAAAGAAAATCAATCTTTACACTCATATGATGTTCCTCCTTGTCCCTGACCATGTACTCAGACACATTATCACTTGCTTTGTCCCCCATCTCCTTCTTACTCTTTCCCCTTTCCATTCTAGCTGAAGCATTGTGACTTTAACACGTGTCACCTGAGCCCTCTGATGGTATCAGCCTGAAAGATGTACAGGACTGCTTTGTGTGGGTCTCCTTTTAAGCTCTGGATTAATTATGCTATAACTCTTTCTATTTCTTTGTCCACTCAACATTGCTTTAAGATTCCTGTCTCTTAACTCACCCTTAGTTCTGCCCACTGCAAGCCTCCTTCACATTTTACTTAATTATCACAGTGAGAGGTATCTGGGCTGCCTTAAATGTCCTGTTTTTAAGACAATGCTCCAGTAAACAGACTCACATATGTACATTTATTGGCCAGTGGTTTTTACCTCCTGTTTCATGTATGTAGGAATAGGTCTGCTGGATATATATATATTCCTAATATTTTAAATATTACCAAGTTTCCAAGATGGCTTGGATGTATATTCTGACTATAGTGACTAGGGGCTTCCATTTCTCTAATCTCTATTAACACTGGATACTTCACCAATGTAGACCCTCAATACAGATCATGATTTTAAAGTCTCTCTGTGCAGGTCAAGTTAGACTAGGTATTTATATCTTACCCAGGCCTGTGTGGATAGTAATCTACCTGGAATATAATGCCACCTAGAATATGTTTCCCACTAGATTTCAGTGGGGGCAATGAAAGGGGCAGTTTCCTTTCAATAGGGTTTGTTGATAATGTATGACCAACACTTTTAATTCTCCTCGTAATTCTCCTTCTCTCTCTTGTTCTTTGTGATTCATTGGTAATTGTTCTGTTTTATGACTTTCAATTGCTTTGCTAAAGTGATGATATAAATCTATTGTGCTGGGCTACTTTGGAAGGTTTGACTCATTGACTCAAAGCTCCAGTTTGGCCCACATCAGACACCATGATGTGAGATCCCCAGCTCCTCTCTGCACACAGACCCTATGATTTCCCCATTAGGCAAGATGTTTTCAATCTGTGTGCCTCCCTCGGGTGTTTCTGAAACAGAGGATTCCTCTTGTAGCATTCCAGCTTACTTTCCAGCTGCCTCCTCCTGAAATCTCCTCTGTCATTAACGCTTTGACTTTATAGAAACCATTCCATGCTAGCCCAGCTAGTCCATCCTCAAGGGTGCCCCTGTCTCTCTTCCGTGAGACTCTCTACTGTTTCCTGTACCTGGCCAGAGTTTTGTCGCTTCCTACATGGCTGTCTCTCAATTAATAAAACGAAACGATTTCATCTGGCATTTTACTTCTAGAGCCTATGGCAATTCCTCAAACTAGTAAATACCTAACAAATGGTTTCCAAATGAGTGATTTCATGAGCTCTTTATCTTCTAGGGTCTGAAGAGACTGATTTGACTTTCCTGAGTGTCATGCTATAGGCAACAGAGGAGTTAGAGACCCGCAGACTTCTTGATTTCTACCAGCTTTCTGCACATGGGAGAGTCTCCTTTCTTTATCCAAATCACTTCCTTTCTTCAGTGTGAAAAATGGAGACATTGAGAAAGTAACGTTTCAAATGCCTGCCAGGGAACATTGCATCATACATTGTTGTGTAGGTGGGTTCTAAAGTGTTCCTTTGCATTTCCCCCTACCCAAATTTCTGACTATATAGAGTAGGACCGTGAGCACTTGAGTAGAAATTACATCAAGAGAGCCCATTATGGATCCTCAGGCTAGAAGCAGATGTTTTGTAAATCAAGGATTATATGTATCTGTTTTCTAAAGCCAACAAAAATGACTGTCTTTTCATTTTATTCTTTTCCCTTCCAGCTCTTGCCTATCAGACATACAACAATCAAAGTCATTATTTCTATCGAGAACCTCTGCTGAGGCTTCTACAGTACTGAACAGGCTATTATGAAAGTCTGTCCTTCTCGGTTTCAATAGGCCTTGAAGTGTTTTGCAGAAATTCTCCACCTACTTCAGTTCTCTCCTTGACCTTGAGAGAGCATCACGGAGCTCCTCCTACTGCTGAAGAGGGAAGAACCTGGCTCTTTACTTCTCCAGCTACCCCCGAGTAGTTCTGTTGTAGCTGACGATCCTATGGCCATTAGCTCCAGACTGTTCCTTGACACTTTGGAACCAGGACAGACACATTTCAGGGGTGGGTGTAGACATGTACTAGGCTTCACCAGCCAAATCCAGGCACTGTTCTGTCATTTGTTGTTGGTGTCTTCTTGGCTTACACAGGTCTATGTAGCCCCCCCCCACAGGCCCAAGAATGGAATTTATTTATACCAGCAGAGATAATCATCTATGGAAATTGAAGACACTCTTAGACACAGAGAAGCTATGTACCTGAGGGTACAAATCTAGCGATACAAGTGGAAACTTCTGATCTTTAGCTAGTATCCTGTCATCAGGAACACAATTTCCCATGAGCCAAGAATGGCATACAGGCTGGGAGCATTCGTGTTTATAAACCATCAGAGAAACATAATTTTTGTGCACATCAGAAGCAGACTAGGAAATGATTTATGATCTAATTCCTGTGCATAGTTCAAAGCAAAGCAATGCTCTTTCTGAGGCTGTTTTGGAAGCTTGATGGGAAGAACCAAAAGCTTAGGAAGCAGGAAATAGGGGTAGTAGTGGGACATACAGTCACTGTTTTGTTTCTAACCATTCTGGCTACTTTCATGTCCACTTGATACAAGCTAGAATCATTTTGGAAGAAGGACTATTAATTGAGAAAATACTCCAACCAGATTTGCCTGTAAGCAAGCCTGTGGACATTTTTCTTGATTGATGATTGATGTGGGAGGGCCCAGTGCACTGGAGGAGGTATGGCCACCAGACAGGAGGTACAGGATGATATAAGAAAGGCTGAACAAGCCATGGGTAGCAAGTCAGTAAGCAACATCCTCTCTGCATTAGCTCCTGTCTCTAGATTCCTGCCTTCAGTTCCTACCCTGTCTCCCTTCAGTGATGGACTGTGCTATGAAACTGTGAACTCAGAAACAAGCCCCTTTCTCCCCCAGTTGCTTTTGGTCATGGTGTTTTATCCCAGAAATAGAAACCCTAACTAAGACTGAAATTGGTGTATTGTGACAGTCCTGGCCATGTTTGGGGGGAGGATAGTGGAAAGTCTTATTAAATTTTGACTGGAAAAGCCATTGAGTGTTCAGAGCTTCATGAGTTGCCATGGGAACTTGGAAGGTAATGCTGAGAAGAGTGTAGATAATGGTGGCCTATCTCGTGAAGTCCTAGGGGAAGTTCAAGAGTCCCTTAAGGACACTATTGAGGATGTTGATGTTTTGAAGGGCCTGGAAGTAGTGGCACGTACCTTTGATCCCAGTACTCAGGAGTCAGTACTCATGTTGTCTTAGGGGATTTTTGCTGTGAGGAGACACCATGACCATAGCAACTCTTATAAAGGAAAACATTTACTTGGAGCTGGCTTACAGTTTCAGAGTTTTAGTTCATTATTATCAGAGTGGGGAGCATGGCAGTATTCAGGCAGACTTGGTGTTGTAGGAGGGGAGAGTTTGACATCTTGATCCCAAGTCAACCAGGAGGAGACTAATTTCACAGTGCACTGAGCCTGAGTGTAGAAGACCTCAAAAATCCACCTATACAGTGACACACTTTCTCCAATAAGGCCACATCTCTTCTAATAAGGCCACACCTCCTAATAGTGCCACTTCCTATGGCCAAGCATCCAAACACATAAATCTATAAGGCCCAGACCTAGTCTAACCACTACACAGGCAGATCTCTGAATTGGAAGCCAACCTGCTCTTCAGAGTTCCAGAGTTCCAGTGAAGCCAGGGTTATGTAAAAAAAATTCCTGTCTCAAAAAACAAAACTAACCAACCAACCAATCAACCAACCAACCAAACAACCAAACAACCAAACAAACAAAAAACACTGAGTGGAGACCTCTGTTTTACTAGGGCAACTGGTACTGTCCGTTAGGGCTGAATAATCAGTTCTGATTAAGAAGAGACTAGCATAGCTGATGCAAATGGTGAAGTGTTTCCTCAGGCTCAGCACACAAAAGCTGTGGATCAGGTAGGCCCAAGGCCAAGGGCCCCATGCTGGCTGCTGAGCTTGGTAATGTGTAAGAGGAGTGTCCCTGGTGGTATTTGTTTTAAGTGGGTGACGGGATGAGGGACAATGGGGTGATGAGGAACCACTGAGGAGGCTTGGCACAGAAGAGGCCAGGAGAGGCCATTACTGAAGGTGCAGCCTTTGTTGAAGTGGAAAGGCCAGTTTTGAAGTGTTCATTAAGAAAGGATGAAGCTGGCACCATTTGACAGAGTTAGTGTTCTTGAATCTCTTCAAGAGAGGCTATTGGAGAAGGTGCAGCCATGTTGCAGTGGAGAGCCCAGTATCATAGGACAGTCACTAAGGACAATGGGAATCCCAGACATAGGACATTGGATTATCTCAAACATTGGAATTTGGTTTTATTTGGTTCAGATTGGATCATATTGATCATACTTACTGGAATAATATAGTATTTAACTTATTTCTGATTTTACAGGACTCCACAGTTAAGAGACATTGAAATTTTCGAGATACTTTGGGTATTTCAGAGAGAATTTGGATATTTTATTTTACTTTAAATGCTTTTAATTAAAACAGAATTAAATCACATTCCAGTCCCTTTTTGCCCAGCAACTCCTGCAAACCCTTCCCATACCCCCACTCACAAATTGAAAGCCTCTTTTGCTTAGATTTTATTACATACACAGATGTATGAATGCACGTGCACACGCACACACATGCACATCCTACTGAGTCTATTTTTGCTGTTTGTGTGTACATGGTTTCAAGATTGACAGCTCTTCATTGGACAACTAATAAGGAGGCTTATACACAGAAGTTAATTTTCCTCCCAGAAGTTAAAGTTACTTGTAGCACTTTGCTTAGGAATGGGAGCTTGAAAATTTTCCCTCTTCCATTAATGTTACTTCGGTCCCACTCTTGTTTACGCAGCCATTTTTAGGAGAGAATATTTCACAGCAGACTTTCTGGTATTCTGGATCTTACAATCTTCCCACTCCTTCTTCTGCAATATTTTAGAGACACTGGATGTTTTAGAAAGGCTTTGGACTTTGAAACATATTTTGGATATTTTAAAGAGACTGGTTTTTTAAAATATTGAAAAAATTGAAGACAGTGGTACTTTAAAAGTTATACTGTGTTTACACTGTGATATTAGTATGAGGTCTTAGGGATGAACAAAAGAATAAATGAAAAGGGGGTCATCATGCTGGCTAGTCTTTTGTCAATTTGACACAAACTAGAGTCATTTTGGAAGAGGGATTCTCAATTGAGAAAATGGTTCTACCAGAATGGCCAGTGGGACGATCCATGGGAGAAGACCAGCTCCATGTGGGAGGTGCCATCCCTGGGCAGGTGGCCCTGGGTGCTATGAGAAAGCAGTCTGAGCAAGCCATGGGGAGCAAGCCAGTAAGCAGCATTCCTCCATGGCCTCTTCCTGCCTTGAGTTACTTCCTGGCTTCTTTTGATGGCAGACTGTGGTGTATAATGGTAAGCTTGAAATAAACGCATTCTTCTCCAAGTTGCTTTTGGTCATGTTTTCTCACGGCCGTAGAAATCTAAACTGAGACACTAACTCTTGGTAAAATAGGACAAAGCAAGCGGTCTGAAAGAGACCTTATTAGAAGCAAGGCATTTCCAGCAGCAAGGCACTCACTGTGTTGCTTCATTGTGAAGCAATGGTCATGATTGTCTCAAGATGGAGAGACAGAGTCTGGAATCATCACCTTTAAACACATGGATATATAATGCTATTTAAGTAGTTATGTAGTCTATAGATAGCATGTCTAGGAACTAATGTATATGAATTAACTGGATGGGTCGAACTATGGAGATAGTACATTAAAAAAAACTTTTCTCTCAACCCTAATGTAGGATAATTTGAGAAATATGGTAAGACTCATTTTGGAAAAGTACTATTTGTAAAATTTTAAAATTATTTATGGGAGAAATTAGCTTTATTTAAATAAAATATTAAGAGCTATTCAAAATTAACAAAATATTTTCTCAGTTTTATAAAAAGCTGCTTTGTTCATGGAAATATGTGGTAACCATTTACTATTGCAATCAACATAATTGTTAATTTATTTTTATAATTTCCCTTCTGTCATTCAAGATCTGTGTCTTACAAAGGAAGAAAATGATGGGGAAAGTGTTTCTTCTCTAACCAGGCATTTGTTCCTTCTGTTTAATTGTTGTTTTCATCAATAAATCTAATATGTAAGCTTCAATTTGATTTGCCTGAAAGTAAATTGATACATGCCTGCATAAATGAGTTTTTATATACGTATATAGATGATAGATACATACATTAGAGATAGATAGGTAGATGATAGATAGCTCTATGATAAATGATAGATGAATGATAAACAGATGACATATATCTTAGATAGATAGATATATGATAGATAGATAGATAGATAGATAGATAGATAGATAGATAGATGAGAGAGAGAGAGAGATAGATAGAGGTAGAGATGATATGTATACCAGAAATTTTAAGACAAAGTAAAAGAGAACTTCAAATTTCATTTATTTCCTTAATTTTTGTATCTAGATCACATAAAAGTAAATCTTAGGTTATCTAATGATACTGGCATCATAAAATGGCTGTTCTAAATTGAGACACATTTTAAAAGAGGAAGCTCATCCTTCTTTTCTTGGCTTAGGAAACAGAAGCAGATCTCTGGTATATTAGTCACAGGTCACTCCTCAGATGAGACGGGGTTTGAAAGGACATTCTGTGCAGAGGCCCATATATTGTGGACAGCTCACCACTGAAGCCAGTACCACATTGCAACCCTCTCCTCTTCAGTCCTTAAAACAAAGACTTCAGCCTTCTCTTGGTCATGCCTCCCTGAAGAAGAGCAGGTCAGACTGTAGCGTGCACTGTGGGCTATGCAGAAAGTGGCTGTGTCGGTTCCACCTTGCCAGCCCGTGTACACTGGAGGGCTGCTAGATTCTGGTATCTTCCTCAGAACTGACACCCTCAGCAGGTGGGACAAAACAGGCTTGGTTCCTAATATCTCCTCACAGGGAACTAAGCAGGTAGCTGCTCAGCCTCTGGTTCTACCACAAACCATGTGCAATCTTTTAGTCTGAGGTCTGTCAGAATGTTCTCCTTTTTCTTTCTCCTCCTCCTCGGAGGATGACTGTGGGCCCCAGGTGCCACGCTGTGGAACATAATTGTCTAGTGATGGTGACATCTGGTTTGTTGGCAAGCATCTTCCAGAGTTTTTTTTTCCCAGTGAATAAATGATAGCTCAGAGCTGGGTGATAATAGAGCTTTGTCTCCTAACATGTTTCGCCAGGTTTATTTCAAATTCATAAGCTTATGTTGAGCGTGAACCATGAACTAATGACCGCCATTTTGCAAGTTATCCTTCGGAAAGTCTTGCTGCCACAATTAGCTTGGAATTAATTATTCCACTAACTGAAAAAAAAATCAAAACAACAACCTTCCCTTCTAGCTCTAAGGATGCAAAAGTAAAGATAATTAAAAAAAAACTTTACAAGTTAAAAAATTATAATATTAACACTTACAACAGTTAACTGTAAATTCAAAGTAGGCAGAGGGTAGGTTTGTGAAATTTTCCATAGAGATAAATGTTACAAAAGAATTGTGAACTTACATCTAACTCTTATTTGAGTTATTTTTGCATCTCCTATCTAAAACATATTGATGGCATGTCTATTAATTATTATCTAGGTCTTGGCCTAAAACTACCAAAATCTGAAGAAAACTAACGAGTCCTTATAAAAGAGAAGTAAAACAAGTTATTTAAAAATAAAATTCAAGGACTTCTTTCTTTAAGGGAGAGAAAGTTCAAAGTGGTAATTAGTCCAGTCACAAAGGTTGGCCCAGTCTGCCACGGTTAAAGGAAGCAAAACTGCAGCACACAGTTCAATACTTACTGATACTCTATTTGCTGAAATGATATGTTTATTGATTATCCTTTATTAAAGAATGAATAAATTATATAAAATTCAATCATATTATGATGAACTATTGTTTGTCAACAAATAATTTTTAAAAAGTTAAATTCAGAGAGCTAAAACAGGTGATGTCCTAAGGTTTACCATCAATTCATCTATATACATGCATTTAGCTAAACCTTGCTAGATATGTATTGCACTTGCCCTGGAAATCCTGGAGAGAAAATGAGAGGGTTTGAAAGGTTAGTAGTTATCATCACTATTCTAGAGCTTAACTATACAGGTCCAAGGATAAGTTTTAACATTCAAACCAAGCCCGGATCTAAACTGATACACGGCTGTCAGTAGAATCTGACCCCAAGAGCTAAGCAGATTTTCACAGAAAGAAGTCTAGGGTGAAAGGAGAGGGCAGATAGGAGGTTTTAAGGAAAGAAATAAAGATGCAGCAGACAGCCTCGGTCACAGTGCTTGGCAAGAAGAACAAAAACGCACAGTGTTACAAGAAAAATAATGTCCAACCTCGCAGTTCTCTGGGAACAATGGGAAAGAGCAAAATTTAAAGGAATTGCAAGAGGAAACCCTTGTCGGACAATAACTATCGATGAGACAGCAGCATGTTTGAATAGTGGTGGTGACTCTGGAGTAGCCTGGCTTCTCAGGGCTTCTCTGGGACCTGAAGTCCTTTGCCCTAGTTTGTTCGGTTCTCCTGCTCCGGCAAGTTACCTCTCGAGACTGCTGTGCAGAGGCCCAGCAGCTACTCCCTTCGTAGCTGTTTCTCTTGCATCCCTGTTGGGTGTCTAGCCTCTCCTGGGCATGGCTGCCTCCTTTGGGCTCCTCCTATCCCTCAATTCCTCCTTTTCTGGCCCTGGACCCCCCCTTTTGCCCCAAGATCACTATTTCTCTTCTCTTCTCTCCATTTCCTTTCATGTAACCCGTCACATAATCTCAAAATTGCAGATGCTTTAGTGAAGGCAGGACCACACTCCGCTCCTACACAGGCCTGCTGGACCGCCTCACCTGGGGTCCCACTGCTCTCCAGCTTAGCAGTCTGACCAATAATTATCTCCCCATCACACCCTGTTCTCATCTTGCGTTTCTTGACTCTTCTGTCCGTCTTACGCTGCCTTCCTTCCCTATCACAGTCGCCAGGCTCAAGATGACTGATTGTCTCGGATTTCTCCCAAAATTGTCAAACCAATTCTGCCTTTGCACTGACTCTCATTGTCACCAACTCTGTCACAGATTTTGTGATAACACTGTTCATCCTGTTCTCTCTGACGCCAGCATCTCCCCTAAATGCATGAGAAGAGATGTTGACATACTAAATAGTAAGTTCTAACTTATGAAGGTAACAGCCACTTCTACTCAGTCAACTATTTATACAGTCAACCATTTATACAGTGCTTGGTATATATATATATATATATATATATATATATATATATATATATACATACATTTTGCCAAAAGATTAAAAGGAATGAATAGCAGTGTTTTCAAAGGGTGGTGCTGACACCAGTTCAGTGAGGATGAAGAGACAGAATGAAAACTCTTTAAATTTTAAGGGATCTTCAGAGAATGCATAAAATTTCACAATACAACTCACTCCTCTCTGCTAAAAATGAATAAATACATTTTTTTAAAAAAGAAGCATTTTTCAAAGAAGGATTCTGAATCTCAAATCCACCAATTTCGTAGATATAAAGAATAAGGATCATTTTTAGAAAAAAAAATGTAGCAAAAGCACAAATGTAAAAGAAAGCAGTAGAAATGTTAAGGCTGACATCTGTTAAATAATGGGGTATAATGATAAGATACTCTAATTGCTTATAGATTCTACTTCCTTGGACCTTTTAAAGAGTATGATTATTTACGGATAAAATAAACATTAGATTCATTACTCATCAAATTGTGCTAATAATGACTTTGTTCCTTCCGACCTACTTACACAAGTCTGCGCTGTCTCCTCTAGTTTCTGTCCTGGCATCCGGGTCTAGCAGAATCTCTGCGTGGTAGTGGGTAGCAAACATTTCTATTTTCTTTGAGTATATTGGTAACCAGAAAAGGCTGTGGACAGTGCTCAAAGGGGAGTAAACAACTTTAAGAATCTGTTTTAATACCTTAAGATGTCGGTTCAAATGTTTTTTCTGATTAGTTCATTATTGAGATTATACTTGTGCTTTCAGAAAAGACCCAAGCTCTCCATCAAAGGCAAGCGGCTGACTGTGTAAGCGTAACTCCAAGGCAAGGGGGAGGCGCCCAAGCCAGTTAGAAAGTGGCCTGTGAGCAGCTTTCTGGATAGAAAAGGTGATGTGGCTGGCCTTGCCTTTCCTCAAACAGCCTATTTGATTTCTCTCACGTGCTGACTTCCAGAAGCCTCTTGTGACAGAAAGGACTCTGTGGAGAAAGCTTGATGGGTCTGTCATCAGGCAGTGGCCGGCAGGTCCTACTCCTTATTGAGTACCTGACTTCTGGCAAGTCAAACTTCAGACCCTCAGTGTCCTCATTTTAAAAAGAGCAATAATAACAGGTTCCAGGCTCTCAGACATTTGAAAAATCTCAGGTTATGACAAAGAGCCCAATGATTAAAACCTAAAATGCCTTAAATCATCTATCTATTAACTTACATTTAGAAAGGTGTTCATGGAGTCACAAGTTAGAACTTTTATTTTTTTAAGATTTATCCTTGTTATTTTTATTTAGTGTGTGTGTGTGTGTGTGTGTGTGTGTGTGTGTATATGTATGTGTGTGTAAATGTATATCACCATACTCAAACCTGTAAGAGCCAGCAGAGGGTGCAGGGTCCCCGGGTTCTGAGAACCAAATGCAGGCCCCCTGGAAGAACAGCGAGCCGACGCGCCTGCCCAGAAGCTGCCATTTGCAGTCAAATGTAGAGATGCACACAACTCTGAGGACGATACATGAGGAACAAAGAAGGTCACAACTGTATCAAGTTTTTGATTAACTTCACTCTAAATGGGAATCATTTTTAAACAAGCATTGTGCTTTGAATTTTACCTGTAAACTAGTTTTAAAACACAGGGCATCTCTCTCTCTCTCTCTCTCTCTCTCTCTCTCTCTCTCTCTCTCTCTCTGTTTTTTTTTTCTTATAGGAACAAGGCATTGGGTATGGAGGGTTGTCTCAGATTTAAGAGTGTGTTTTGTTCTTGTTGAAGACCCACGTTTGATTTCCAGCAACCACACGGCATGTTGCATAACTACCTCTAAGTCCAGCTTCTAGAGATACTAGAAGTCCTTGTACGGCTTCTGCAGGCACCAGCACATATATGTCCACGTACATACACATGCATGAGTTTAAAAACATGCTATCAGTGGTGGCTGTTTTCCAACATAACTGCAGAGACTGCTCAAAGGAGACTAAGGTATTAAGCTGAAGAGTTGTGTGGGACACCAACCACTCTATAGCATCTCTGCATAGACAATCAGGTGGCAGTTATGTTTCTACTTCTGTTCTTTGCACCCTGGAAAGGAGACATGGAGGCTCAAATCATTGATACCCGCATTCCCTTCCTATGTCCAGTGTGTGATCAGAAGGAACTGCTCCTTCTTCGAAATCTCTTCTCAAGCACCTACCTCTCTCACCCAGCATATGTCAGCACGGAGTTCACGGCTCCTCCGTTTGACCTACCCAGACAGCTGTCCATATCCATAGGTGGGTCCTTCACCTATACTCTCAAGTATATTCTAAGGAAGTTAGCACAGCTGTTCTATTAGTCTTTGTTTAGTCTACATAAAATTGGCATTTTAAATTTTTTTACAGGAGAATACGAGCATGAGTTCTTGTTTGAATATCAAGCACTACCGAATCACCTTAATCAGACCCAGTAAAGGCAACGGAAAGGGCCGCAACCCACTCTAAGTACTTCATGAGCTCTTATGGGAGCATATAGCGTCTCACAGCCCAGAACACACTGCATTGTATTTCGCCTCATAACTCTGGAGATGGCTATGTCTACATCGGAGGCGTGAGTTGGGGAGGTGGGTGAGTAATAGCACTGGCCAGGAGATTTCCTGCTGGATCCCAGCCATGCTTCCTGCCCTGGAAGGCCAGGCTCGCTCCTCGTAACTCATACAGGGACGAACAAAGCCTATGGGAAGCAGGACTCTGAGCGACTTGTAAAAACTAAGTGAGAACTTGGTCCGCCAAGGACAGGCTCACTTCACCACACAACATTCGATGCGATTTGAATGGAATGCCTCGATGAGGCTTCTGAGAAGCCTCTCACCGCTCTCAGCTCCCACACACTCCTTTGTCCTGCCACTTGCCACCCTTGGCCACTAAATATGTGTTGCTGATGACTTGATTAGTGTTCCTCCCGTTAGAACTAAACCATCCAGGCTAGTAACAATCCTGTATCTTTGATACTATTTCTCTGGCCTGGCACAGAGCAGTGACCCAGTGTTTACTGAACAAGAACAACAAATAAACAAGTTAATGGATCACTAAGCTAAAGAAATGAAAATGCTGATTTAGAATGTTCTACAAAGATAAGTCAATGAGTCACTTACATGGGGCTAAAGGAAGATCAAGGAAAGGGAAATTGAAATGTTGAATTTAAAAGAACCCCTAACAAATGTGTGGCTTGCTTTGAACTAGTTGTCTATATGGGTTTTATAAGATTTAATTTATATTTACATTTATTTATTTATTTATTTATTTATTTATTTATTTATTTAGTGTGTGTGTGTGTGAGAGAGAGAGAGAGAGAGAGAGAGAGAGAGAGAGAGAGAGAGAGAGAGAGAGACATGTGTAGGTGTACCCTTGGAGGCTAGAAGTCTTTCATGTCCTGGAGCTGGAGTCAGGGGCAGTTGTGACCTGTTCAACATGGGTGCCGGGATCTGAACTTGGGTCTTCTGGAGGAGTAGCAAGCGTTCCTAACGGCTGAGCCATCTTTGCAGCACCCCATTTATTCAATTTTATGATTACAAAACATAGTCTGTTGGAGAACTGCACTCTCTCCTAACTATGCTTTGCTAATGGGAAAGGCTTTCCCATTAGCAAAGCCTTTCTGCTGTAGGTCCGAGCTCGCTGCTTCCTGTCCTGCTGATCCCCCCTCTTTCCACCCATTCTCTCTCTATTCCTCTTTTCTTCCCCTTCACGTGGCCACCCCTTCATCCTCCTAGTCATCCTCCCAGCTGTCTCTTCATCCATTCAACCATGCTTTATCCACCTACCCAATCATTCTGGTTTTCTCATTCTCCTCCTCCTCCTCCTCCTCCTCCTCCTCCTCCTCCTCCTTCTTCTTCTTCTTCTGTAGTAAGGATTAATTAATTGATTGTTGATAAGCATTGGGTATGTATAAAAAAGCCCAGGATATCAAAACAGCATTTAAATGTGTCACTTCAGGGAAGTTAGAGGGTGATTATGTCACTTATTATGATCCCAGCAGCCACCTGGTTCACTGAGCACACAGCGCTTCAGAAGCAGAAATAACAGCTGTAATCACTGAGCCTCGTTTAATCAAACTTTCTGTTTACCCTTCATACTGGTGGTATAAATTATGGAAATGGTCATTTCAGTTCCTGAAAGTACATGAAATCCACCCTGGTTGTCCTCATGAAAGCCTTTCATCATTAATTTTAGAGATTTCTACCCACCGCCGCAGTGTCCGGGAATCATGCTGATTTTCATCACTAAGTTCATATACAGAAGTAATTCCTTCCCTTTGTATTGGGCTTTATAGTTTCCCAGTCGCTTTTTTAAAAATCCACCATTCTTAGTTCTCAATTAATGGCTAAGCGTTGTATTTTGCATATGTTCCGCGGCAGTTCTTAGATGCAGGTAAGCCTTCCTCCCCCGGGATGCGCCCCGGTGCTGTTTTCATTAACTTCCCCTGGTGTTTGTTTGGATATTCAGATGATGATGAAGTGGATGCTGTTCTCATTATTCTTGCCTCAGGATGTGGTAGATCACCATCTGCAGATGCCGTGTAAGCGATCATCTTGGCACTGACCCATGTACCACCTTTGTAGTCACGGGTATTCCATCTGAGAGGTGCCATCTGGTTTTCACGCAAGTCAGGGGAAGAGCGGGGGGTCTGCGCCTCTCTGCGGAGACACATGTACAGAGAAAACAAAACCCCGAACATCATTTTCTCTCCCACTAGAGACAAAGCATCAGCTGTCGTGTTCTTTATATCGGGTCTGTCCTACCTCACACCTTCACTGATGCCGCTCTGTTTCACAAGCCATGTTATAGAGCCCTCTGTACACGGCTGTGGAGCCCGGCTGGGAGTGGGCATAGGGAGATAAGGTGCTCCAACCGCGGAGCCAAAACTCTCCTGTGATTTAGCCCACTGTAAGGATCGCAGCGATTAGGTTTCCAGATGCAGCGCCTTTCTAAGGTACTGCTTTTTTTTTTCTTTTTTTTTGTGCCGTGGGTTTTATCCAGAAATCTTAACAAAACAGTGCAAAGAACTCCACCCCCATGCCCGCCACTTGTAGGTTCATTTGTCTTACATTATTTTCATCCTGAGAAAATTGGGAGAGAGGTGTTTTGTTTGCTTTTTGTTGTTGTTGTTTCAAAACTGTACATCATATAATAAGTGCAAGTGTAAGTTTTCTAAGTTCAAGGCACTCACTTGCAAGCATAATTATCCAGTTCAGAAGGTGAAACGTCGATATGGTACTATAATCTTAGATAATTTATGACTTAAACCCAGTGATTCTCAACCTGTGGGTCGCAGCCCCCTTTTGGGGTGTCGAATGACCTTCCGTAGGGGTCACCTAAGGCCATCAGAAAACACGGATATTTACATTACAATTCGCAACAGCAATGAAATTTCACGACTGGTAATTTCAAGATGCAGACTGAGACTGCAGAATACTTAGCCCTAAATAGGACGCTTATCATACTTAACTCTCTTCTGCCGAGACTCAGCGATCTCCAGATCCTCATCCAGAAAGAGGGAATGGGAAAACTGTAGGATCCAGAAAAGGTGGCTGATGGCATAGCAAAACTGTCTTCTAGAGATAACGGGCAGTTGCACACAGACACAGTGATTATGACAGCAACACGCACAACACTTGTGCAAGCTCAGGCCAGATAAAATCCCATTATTTAGGGGGCAGGCGGGCAGCATGGACCCCCTCTCTAGGTGAGCTATTGGCCTTTGGGAGCTGCTGGGACAGTCAGTTTTATTTAATGATGGGGCTCCCCGCATGTCAATCATTCTCCAGCGGATGGCCACGCCACCAAGAGTATATGGACAGCACGAATGAGACTTGATTGTGTTTTAAAGGACACATGGTTAGGTGAGTAGAGAAGGGGTGTGTGGATCTAGGCGTTAGAGAAGGAGGTGAGTATGATCAAAACACTACGTAATTTTTAAAAATTTAGTAAAAGTATTTTTCAATTGATGCCGAAGTTACAACACTTTGCCATCTTGTGTCTGACCTTAACGTGGCTGATTAAAACTTTTAAAAGGCAGCTCATCTTCTCATATGATCTATTCAGTGGAGACAGCTTTTTAAGTTTTGAGAGCTGACCTTAGACAGCTTGAGGCATAAAATAAACAAAGCAGAAAGAAAACAAGGGTGCTTGCTAGATCTCTGGCTCTTTTCTTTGTCCTACCTAACCATCGTGGATTTGGACCCCCCCCCCATTCTCTCCCGGCTCCATTGAGACTTAGGCATCCTTCATGGATGGGGGTGGGGGTGGGGGTGGGGGTGGGGGGTGGGGAGGGTACCAGAGCGCACTCCTCCTATTTTGGTTCTTTCCTTACCTTGCCTTCCTAGTTTTATTGGCAGCTACTACTTAAGCAAGATGGCTTTGTCTTCAAAATTGCTTCTTCTTACTAAGAAGTTCACCATTCTTTTATTGATCAGACTCCCAAATGGTAGGATTTCAGGTGAACAGCATGCACTCTCAACTTTTTAGAATCTCACTATTGATTTTTTTGGGTAGACAATGTGTAGAAATAAGGATTATCTCAAAAGGCATTTTTTAAAAAAGGATCAGTAGATATCTTTTCTTTAGGTTTATCAGTTCAAGGCAGCTGGAACATTGCAGAAAGCCTCCGAGCAACGCGCAAACTCTTTCCCGGGTCCTGGTTCCTTCTGAATTGCCATTATTTAAGGCATTCCATTTGTAATGTCTGTCTGTTTCCACCATTAATTTATTTCTTGCTCACTAATCTATCCAAAGGTCTCAAAACCACCGAGCATAATGATTAAGCCCAAACATTATCTATTGTTTTTTTTGTACTTATAATAGCTAGTCTCTTATTTGTAAATAATATTTTCCTCTAAGATACATTTTTTTTTAAAATGGTGAAACATTGAGATAAAACACCCCAGTTGGCAGAGTAATTAGTTGGTCAACTGGTTTTTTATCACATGAATTACTTTTCTGTCAAGTGACAACAAATGTAATTTGAACTAAGATTAATTACATAATAATTATGCTTAACCTAATTGGTTAAATAGAGGAATTTCTTATGAAATGGTATATTTTTAATTTATACAAATAAGACCAGATGGTGGAGAGCTAGTTTTAATTAAATTAGGTTTTATAATTATAGATGATTAATTTTAGATTTGACTGAGATTAGAAAGAATGTATTAAGGGAATTACTTTTTGAGTTTTTCAACAGGGTGATAACATATTATGATACTTACAAGCTCTGATACCTGGGATCAAATTAATAATCTCCTAATTCCACTTTCACAAATAAAGAGGTTGCGAAGGGAAATGGCAAATGACATTCTTCAGTGACGTTTAAGATCCAGTCGAATCTTACACGTGTCAAAGCCAGTTGTTTTGCTTCCGAGAGATGGGCAAGTAGGAGCATCGAGTGGCTTAGTGAAGGTGTGTCTAATTCTCAAATGTGGTGACTAGGCCATTGTCACGGCACATTCCCTGTGTCAAAACGTAAAATTGCTTTGGAAAATTGCATCAGGAACTCAGGAAATCAAATGTTGTAGTGGGCAGCTTTCCCTTCATCTTCTTTTTTGTTCAGGAGATATTTTCATTTGGCTTGTCATGTCAACCACGGAGCAGGAGTGTGAGAATTGCTTCTCATGGCAGGAGCCATGGGTCACACCCGGAGAAAGAATCTGGATCTAAAAGGAGAAAGGATGAGCGGGAGCGGTTCTTACTGCACAGCGGCGTGCAGTTGTGCCCTCCTCGTCATTCACGCAGTCACTGCATGTTTTCCACTTGCATAGCTTTGCATCGCTGAGCTGTCTTATCAGGAATCTGCTTTCGGAAGAAGCAAAACAAACAAACAAACAAACAAACAAACAGGGAGCTCAATCGTTGTGGTCTGGTTGTCTCTAGATGATTTGAGCAACATTTCTCTGTTGCTTCCGCTCCTTCCTCTAACAGACTCACAAAGCTTGGGTCTAGCCTTAAATCGATCTTTGGATTAAGAGGTCAGAATCTTCAAATGACCCAAACCAGAACAGTGGTAGAGGTGAGGTCTTCAGGTGAGTCTCCCTCCACTCATGAAGTCACAGGCATGCGCTCCTGAGTGTGAGGAGAGGAGGGGGATGTGATTTAGAAAGACGCTTACCATGGAAGATGGGGAGCAAGATCCTGACCCACTGACCATAGATAGGACTGATCTTAGTCGTGGCCATAATTCAGCTTTAAGACTGTACTAGTGGTATGTAACTCCCTCTCCCTCTCCCTCTCCCTCTCCCTCTCCCTCTCCCTCTCCCTCTCCCTCTCCCTCTCCCTCTCCCTCTCCCTCTCCCTCTCCCTCTCCCTCTCCCTCTCCCTCTCCCTCTCCCTCTCCCTCTCCCTCTCCCTCTCCCTCTCCCCCTCCCCCCCACACACTGTCTCTCTCTACCTTTTTGTCTCTACCTCTCTTTCTCTAGATTGATCTCTCTCTCTCTCTCTCTCTCTCTCTCTCTCTCTCTCTCTCTCTCTGTGTGTGTGTGTGTGTGTGTGTGTGTGTGTGTTTGTTTCAAATCCTGGGTCTTGCGTATACCCGGCAAGTATATATGAACTACATTCCAGTCATATAAATACTATTTTCAATTGGCATGAGATAATTTGCCTATAACCAGTTAGGATAGCCTTTCCATTTTGAGGTAGATTTACTAAACTTGCCATCAGAATAAACTCACATCAGAATAATGCTTTCACAAACAAAATTAGAACCGGAGTTGAGTTTTAAAAACAGTGTTAATGATATCTCTATCATATAAGTCATCCATACATATTGTAAAAGTCATAAAATAATAATGAGAAGCGTTGAGTATGAATCCCACCATCTAGAAATATCCCTCAAATATTTTCCCATGGATATTTTTTATTTTAAAATGTAAAAGGTAGTTATGTACACAAACTTTTTAACTTTGCCCCTCCCCCCACCCCTCTCCCTGCTTTCCCCTTTGACTGTGGACCCAGGCTGGTCTTGAACTTACAGTCTTCTTTCCTCATCTTTTTCAACAGATTAAAGGCAAGGTCTGTCTCTAGCGTTTGGCAGCCATCTTTTTTTTTCTTTTTTCTCTGATGATACACTGTGATTGCTTTTCTGTGTTAATATACCTCGAAACGGTCACCTTCATGGAAAGAGGCACAGAATCTCAGAAGACAGCCTTTGCTTTATATATAGTCCTTGTCTTATTTTTGTACATCAAAACTCGTGTTTTCATGTCTTTTATTCTCTTAGGCTGCTCTTGCCCATTGCTGGTGGGTTTTGCCTACAGAAGAAGAGTTTTTCAGTAGTTGCGAATCTAGAGACTCTACATTCCGATTCTTTTGTGCTGTATTCATCTATTTCTGCATACTTTTCATCACTGAGCGGTCATCATTTGTTTTTATATTAGTAAAATTTTGATTACTTACATCCTGATGACATAAAAATAAAATGCAGCTTAAATTGATGAGTAGACTATTAAAACCACAAGGACTAATAGATAGTATTGAAAATTAATCTTAGTAAGTGGTTCAAAACCTTGGCTGCTTCTTACAAGCACCTGGAAGGCTTCCAAAATTGTATTCCCCATCCATGACCACGACCCAGGAAGCACACATTCTCTGGCAAAGGTCTGGTTCTGACAGGTGTTGCCAAGGTCACTAGGCAGTTGCCATGTATCCGGGGACAGCTAGTTCCACATTGGGTCATTTTCTTCTGAACTTTTACATATTACATTGACGGGGGGAATTAATCTGAATAGCAATTATCAGATAGTAAAAGGAGTCCATTAGAGATGCTGCACCTGACAGAGGGACGTAGTTGGCTCTGAAATCCAGTGTCTAGAGTCTTACCTGGCAAAATAAATAAATAAATAAATAAATAAATAAATAAAAAATAAAAAATTAAAGAACAAACTGTGCTCCTGACTGCATCAATGGTGACAATAGCAGTTGACTCTGTAGTCACCGAGTCCCTGGATGCTCACATCAGCTCCACAGCGAATATCTCTGTGCTTCAGCATGTGTGATGTGCACACAGTAGGGCTACACATCTATAGGTAGGGAAGACCAGAGCTTGTGATTTCGAGTCTAATGACTTCTCATTCTTTAAGATGATGCAGCAGTGATCCTCAGTGAGAGGTGAGTAATTGATGCGGCTATTGTCAGGGATTTTTGGCCAGTCTGGAGACACTGTGGAGGTGTTATACTGGGAAGGGAAGGGGTACAGCTAACATGACATAAGTGGAGGCTGGCGAGGTAATGCACCCTGCAGTGGACCAGACAGCTCCCACAACAAAAGTTACCACATTGGCTTTCTTTCTTTCTTTCTTTCTTTCTTTCTTTCTTTCTTTCTTTCTTTCTTTCTTTCCTTCCTTCCTTCCTTCCTTCCTTCTTTCTTTCTTTCTTTCCTTCCTTCTTTCCTTCCTTCTTTCTTTCTTTCTTTCTTTCTTTCTTTCCTTCCTTCCTTCCTTCTTTCTTTCTTTCTTTCCTTCCTTCCTTCTTTCTTTCTTTCTTTCTTTCTTTCTTTCTTTCTTCCTTCCTTCCTTCCTTCCTTCCTTCCTTTTTAAAGATTTGTTTATTTATTATATGTAAGTACACTGTGGCTGTCTTCAGACACACCAGAAGAGGGTGTCAGATTTCATTACAGATGATTGTGAGCCACTATGTGGCTGCTGGGATTTGAACTCAGGACCTTTGGAAGAGCAGTCAGTGCTCTTAAGCGCTGAGCCATCTCTCCAGCCATCTCTCCAGGCTTTCATGTCAGTAGTATTGAGGCCACCATGTCCAGGAGTCAATGCTGGCCATTTGACAGTTCAGACATGGAGAGAGTAATAAAGAAACTGAACAATTTACTAAGGTATAAGGTGGATCTGAGGACTTCAATCCAAATTGGAAAATGTAGAGCTGTCTATAAGGAGATGGCCTGTGGGTATAAAATGTCAGCTGTGCTTTGTAAAGGGTGGGCACTTCTTAATTTTTGCCCCACAACTTTAAGATGAGGTAAAAGACTATGGATTGTGATAGACTAAGTACAGTGTGTGTGTGTGTGTGTGTGTGTGTGTGTGTGTGTAAGAGAGACTGAGATAGACAGAGAAAGACAGAGAGTGAGAGGAGAGAGAGAGGGAATGAGAGAGATAGGCTGACAGTCTGCTGCTCTTAGGAAGAAGACAGGAAATGACAGTGACGTCATAGACTGGGACAAACACCATGAGAGGGTTTGGGATCCATAGAAACACGTGGAAGGACGGGCACCTTTGCAATCTGAATGAGAGGCAGCCATAGAGCACCCCTGGGAACCTGGAGCACGTTGCGCAAGTCTCCCGGGTATTTGCTGTAGACAAGCTGCCCCTGTATCTTGAACAACAGTGCACATTTCAATATCCAGGCTACTTCCGGTGGTCTTGAGCAGCAGTGAGGAGACGAGGGCTGTAATGAACAGGTCACACACTACCATGGACTTCCACAGTTCAGACAATTTAAAAGCCCGTGAAGTGAATAAAAGGTACATCAAAGCATGCTTTTTTTTTTTTTTTTTTTTTTTTTTTTTTTTTTTTTTTGATCTGGAGAAATGGAACTTGCATAACACCTAGCCCAAAGACTGGAAGACTGCGAAAAGACCGCACTAAGTGACAGACTTCATTTGCAAGTTTATGATCACCTCTAGGTGCCCATTACAGACCTCAAGAAAGCCTTCTTAAATTACATTTCCGCCACAGGTTTCTTGGAGAAGCTCTCAGGCTGGGACACAGGCAGATGGCTGGCCCTTCCTTGCCTCAGAGCCTCCCTTTTGTATCTCCCTCACTCAGAAAGGCTCATTGTCCATTAGGCAGCTCTTAATTCAGATCTAATTCTTCACCTGCCTTTTTTGTGTGCCGAGAGCCATGCTCTCCCCAGGCCAATCTTTCAGCCACATCAGCTATGTAAATCAGCACATCTTCTTGGATTGATTTTCTTTGTGAGCCAGGAGCCATTTGTGGTTTTTCTGCCTGCGAGTGTAATTTGAGCCCCGTTTCATTGTTGAGCTTTGCAGTGGCTGTTTTAATTTCCATACGGTAGGTACTCTTTCTTCTTTTGCGCTCTGTATCTGCATCTTTCTAAAGAGAATTGATTCTGCATTTGGTAATAGCCTCACTTACAGAACACCCCGGTGCGCTGAGATGCCCGGTGCATCTGCATGAAGCGTGTGTGCAGCATGACAGTCCTCAGCATTTCTGAGAGCGACACAAAGCCCTAACACTGGAACAGAATTACCTGTCCGGTAAGGAAAAAGGAGAAGACAGTGACCATTGCCTTTCCTAATAAAATCATGAAAATTAAAGCACAACAATGATAGCACATTGCAAATCATGCATGTCCCAAATATGGGGGAAAAAAAACACTTATGAACTAAAAATGGCAGATTGTATAACATTTTATTCCTCTTAACATATTGAAAATTGTATATTGGTTAAAGAGGTTATTTTTAATAGAAATGTAAATAAATTTTTCTATAAACATTCTCAAAATCCCCAAATGAAAATAATTAAAACATTAGAGCTTGTTAGAAGTCTGCAATAGCCTCTTCCCCCTTACCCAGAAATCACACATTGAACAATACCGTGCAAGAATATGTTTTTAGACATTGGTCTGCAAATTTTTACTTGCTTAAATAGTTTAAAAGTGAATGCCTTACAAATTTAAATTACCGTATATATAGTATACTTAATAAATTAGCTTATACTTTCAGCATCTTTCATCATAACCACTTATTCCATGTTTGCAAACAGAAAGACTAAAAGTGTCATTTGTTGGAAAATAAACTTATCAAGTATTAAAACTAATTATAAATTTTTAATAGATTTACTCAATTATTAAAAATAATCTAACCTTTGAAGTATTTCCTAAAATCAATGGAATGTTCAAGATGAGAAATTTAAAATAAAAATAATGTTGATTGTAAGCAGAGATGTTAAGCATCTACATATAACAATGAATATTAATTTAAAAATAGAAATTCTGTCTTTAAGTAATAGTTACATAACCACATATTGAACTTGTCAAATATGCAAGAGTAAAAACTATATTTTCTTATTTAAAATATGAGAAGCAAAAGTGGTAAAAATTTAAAAATCCAGCCTAAAGTTGTAAGAAAAATACAATAAAAAAGATTAGTCATGATAAACTATAGAAAGGGGGTTCATATTTATAGTAACATTATGAACAAGACTTTTTAAATTTTATTTTGATTATTTTTAAGTAAGTGTGTATGTGTGTGTGTGTCTGTGTGTGCAACTGAGTACAGGTGGCCATGGAGGCCAGAGGAGCTGGAATTACAGATGGCTGTGAGTTCCCTGACCTGGGTCTAGGAGCTGAACTCGTGTCCTCTGGAATGGCAATCTACTCTCTAAGCCATGCATCTAGTTACTATTATTCCATATTTGTACAAGCATTGCAAGTGACTCAATCCCACCCAATATTTCATGGAGAGGGCTAATAATTTTTAAACCAGTCTGATAGCTGAGAAATGAGATTTTTATTATGGTCTAGTATCTAGTATTTCTTGATCCTTAATGAGGATGGCTACCTTTTCCTATGGTGCCCTGGTATTCTGTGTTCCCCTTCTGTAAGAAATTTTGCCCATTTTACTACTTTTTTTTTCTTTTTCTTTTTTTCTTTTTCTTTTTTTTTTTTTTTTTGAGAGAGGGTTTTTATGTGTAGCCCTGGCTGTCCTGGAACTCACTCTGTAGACCGTGCTGGCCTCGAACTCAGAAATCTGCTTGTCTCTGCCTCCTCTGCCAGGAGTGTTGGGATTACAGGCGTGCGCCACCACCGCCCAGCTCCATTTTACTACTTTTAAAGCTTCAGTTTTCTATTCATTAATGGAAGTTCTTTGTATGTGTGAATACTAGTCCTTTGTTACATGCACCAGTGAGGTGTATTGGCAAGTATTGCAATACTGGTGTGGTAAGCATTGCCTGGGACATAAAGAAAGACCCGGAACTGAACCTCTAAATGATGCCTCCCTGGGAAAGCGTCAGTGAGTGATGGTGGGTTAACATCCTGAAGATCTGTCTTCCATGTCATCTGCAGAAAATAACTTATATAGGAAATGGAAATGAAGGGGGCCAATTATCCCAAAGCTTGGCCTGCCCTCCTTGTCTGGAGGTGCAAACCCTGAGGTTTATGGCCCTGGGACTTTCATACTTTACTGCCTTTTTATAAGCAGGGGTGGTGGGGTTTTTACACACCAAAGCCATGCGCCTGAAAATGTCTGTATTTTCTTCTAAAGGTTTAGAGGCTCTGTCTTTTACACTCAAGTCCCTGATCCATTTGAAATGTGTGCTATGAGGGAGAGATGTATTTTCATCTCTTTCTATTAATTAAGTTTTTCTGGCTCTCTTCTCCAGGGTGTCCAGCATGAATGATCTACTCATCTTTCTTCCTCAGACAAGCCTTTCCCCGTGGTGGCCAGACATTCTCTGTTCACTGTCTCTGTCATCAACACCGTCTTACTGTCTGCCCATTGATTTATTTCCATTTCATCTGCTTTTTTTAATCACATGTGAGATTTCATATTTTATAGAAAATTAGCTCCTGGTCAGTAGGTATCTCTTTGTGCCAGGCCATTTTTAAAAAATATAATACCTAGGCTTTTGATTCATGGATATCATTTATTTTTGAGGATTCAGGGCCATTTTTAGTTCTCTCCTCTCCCCCTGGCAGTGTTTGGAAGGGGCCCAGTCTCCACAAAGTGGTGCCTGGATCGTAATCACATTCAAGGTTTGAAGCCTGAACAGCCTCACTGTTCTGAGTGATGGCCATGATGGGAACGAGGCTGGCATTTGCATCTTTGTACTGTGGATCACCCCAAGTGTCACTGACTGAAGGATGGCAGGCTGGGCGGTAATTATCAGGCTCCCGCGAGTGTGCTCAGATGCCATAGCGCAGTGGGTGGATGCTGAGGTCTGCTCACGCTGAAGTCATGCTCGGACTTCTATCCTCAGCCGAGCAGACGGTCGGTGGCTTCCTGCCGTTGTCCTGAAATGGCTAGCATCTCCTATCTAACTCAATTTACCCCCTATTCACAGGTCAGAGCATGTCAGGATCTCAAAGACTCATCTTCCGAGCTAGGGCAGGTGCTGGAATTATACCTGACCTAGCCAAAGCAGGTATCTAGGCCTGAGGAGATCTAGCCAAAAGCTTCAGAAGCCTTAGGAGTTGGACCAGAGACTGCCAGCAGACAGTTGTATTTAAGAGTAGGCAGCAGGTGTTCGGGGCAAGATGTCATGGATGGAAATCTTCTTCCTAGAAAATGTGAGAACCAAGTCCCAAAGCTCATTATGGCTGCTCACCAACTCCTTGCCTTCGAAGGAAAGGGCAGTCCTTTCTTCTAGGTCACATAGTTTCTACATATAGGTTGCCCCCATGGGATTCACGGTTGTGAAGTGTTCTGTTTTGTTTCTGTTTTCTAAAAGGCAAAGAACACAAGCCTTGGGGCTGCTTACTTACTTCAACTGCGCAGGAAATGACTACAATGACCCAACTCATTCTAATCTCACCATCTGTGCTTGAGTGCTGACCCAGAATCTACACTGTTGATTTTCTTCCCTCGTGTATTTATCAACATTTAAGGACATCTCTGCACTAAAACTTCCATGCTAAAGGAAGGTAAACCATGCTCTGGGAAATTGGAACAAATAGGGTTGTTCACACTAGACACATACACACACACACACACACACACACACACACACACACTAACACACACACACACTGTACAGGTCTTTGAAAGAACAAAGACATTTTTTATATGTGACAAGCACTCTCGCAGAGCCACCTGAGCACTTGTGAAGTTGAAACAATTTCTTTGCTCTGCGGGATACTATTTAGAAAAGGTTGTTTGATTGACTTTATAAAACCCAGTGCTTCACCCAAAAGGGTGCCCCAGTCTCAGATGTGCTTGGAAGCGCTAAGGTGAACAGATGAACCAGAGAATCAGGCAGATTCGTCTCCTGCCTTGCAAACATCGCAGAGCAACCCACCTCCCTGCAGACCGCTTGAAAGCACCGCAGAGTCTAGCTGAGCTGGGCTGCGCCTGCAGTTACGCCACAGCTTTGGAGAAGCACTCGCTCTTTCTCTGCACTGTATGCACGTTGGCCCCACGTTCTCTTATTTTCTTGCCTTTAATTATTTTAGGGAAAAAGTACTCTTTCATTTGCAGATCCTAACACGTGCTAGAGAGGAGATGCCCCTGCCCTTCTAAGACGAAGTTCTTGTCCATGTGCGCGTGTTCGGTTTGAGATGCATGGCATTTGATATTCAGCTTGGAATTAATAAGTGTTGGGGCACAGCGTCCATGACTGAACATTTCCATAATGGATGTGATGTCCTTTGGCTCAGCAATCATCTATAAATTAATATTAAACAATAATTTCCAGGCTGCTGAACACATGGTGAACGTTCATCCTTCATATTCTGGCTTAATATCCTTCTAGCTTCTTTCTACCCTTGAGATCCAGTAATGTGCCTCATGGGACCATAAAACAACCCAGGAATTGACACGGTGTGTTGAAGAGACAGATATTCACGGAGTAATTGCAGAGCTCACCTAGACTGCCGGAACCAGAATCTTGCCTCGTTATTGTGGCTTCTTTCAAACGACAGACAGAATTTCTAAGCCCATCTCTGCGCTGTTCTTATCACTGTTCTCATCAGATGTTGACATTCTTGAGAAACTAATAACTAGTTTTAAGAGTAAAGTTATTACAAATCTGTAAGATGACTTGCTCTTTCTTGGAGTACATTGTCACAAGTGGAAAAGGACCTCGTCACCTAGCCAACATTTATAATGGTTTCAAAATAAAGGTTACTGCACAGGTAAGTGCAGCGGAGGCTGGCATCTCCACGCTGTCAGGAGGTTAGTAATACAGTTCTCCCAGGGTATCTGTCCTACCCAGTCCTCTTTTTCTTTCTAGCACCCCTGTGGGCTTAGAGCTAAATAGAGGACAGAGACTATTTAGAGGAAGAAGAGATGACTAAGAAAAAAATTAAAAGGTGGAGAAATGTATGCTACAGATAAACCTTCCCTGATATTTTTTTTCTAGGGCATATGTTAGTATTCCTTAACATTATCAATTTTGTAAACACAAAATAGTTGGCATTATCCTATAGAGTAATGGAAACTTAGAAAGGCAGATGTACAATTTTATAATGAAAATGCCTGTGAACGGTTATACCAAACATTATATACTAATGCTGAGGTAACAGATACAACGAGAAGGTCATAAATCCTTTATCAAGCAATCCTTAACTTTCAATTTAGAAGAGATATTTAGAGCGAGTGATGTGGTTTAACGCCGCTCGTCTCAGTACTGGGAGGCTGAGACAGACTGATGACTGAGCATCCCAGGTGAGCCTGGGCTGTGTTATAAGTTATCAGTTAAAGACAAGCAAAAGAGTCTGTAGTGCAGAAAGCCAGGGTGGCTGTTACCGTTGGGATGGAGGTGTCAGGCCCAGCAGTAGATACCAAGCCCCAGTGAGCATGCTCAGACGCTGTAGCACGGTGGGTGGCTGCTCAGGTCTGCCCATGGCAGGTCAGACTTCCATCCAAACCGGGAAGACGGTGACATCATGCCTTCTTCCTGAGATGGCTTGTGTCTCCTAAACTGTCCAGTTTGCCCACTATCTTCAGGTCAGACCATGTCAGGATCCCAACGACTCATCCTCCGAGTGACGACAAGTACTGGAATTACACCAAGAGCAGGCATCCAGTCCTTGCCTTCACAGTCCACCCCCAACTCCTTGCCCTCAAAGGAAACATCCCATGGCTGCCCTTTCTTCTACACCACACATTTTCCACACATAGATTGCCCACACGAGAATCACAGCTGTACAGGGTTTGCTTCCTAAAAGTCAAAGAACACAAGCCTCGAGGCAGCTTTCTTCGTTCCACTGAGCAGGAGATGGTTGCAACGACGCTACTGTTTACAGTAACACCACCTGCCCGTCAGTGCTGACCCAGAGTCTGTGCTGGCTGAATTGTACCCACTCCTTCCTTATGTATTTATCAACATTTAAGGACATCTTCTTCATACTAAAAACTGTGTTGGCCTCCTGGTTTGGGGAGTTTTATTTGTTTGGCTGGTTTGGGTTTGTGAACTGGGTTCAAACTATGATATTTTTCACGTGTTTCCCATTCTGTTGCTCCGTTACCAATATCACTATACATTTTGCTAAAAGTGGGCAGGAACACCCGGGCCGTACTATGCTGCCCTGAACGTCTCCCTCTTAGATAACTAGTCTACCGCTTTTAAACGTGCGCTCTCACAGTCTCAGATGCCGCCAAGCGTGCCCCACCCAGGCAGGCAGGAGCGCTGTGGTGTTCGTGCCTTTGGCTGGCAGCATCCACACAGATCATAGCCGTAGTTTGAGTACTTTCCTCTAGTGGCTACATGTCAGTAAAAAGGTGTACACTATCAAAAAAGAATCCATGTTCATGCAAGAAAGTCAAGGAATTGTGCATTTCTCTTCCTTGGAAGGAATTAACCATGTGTTCAGGAATAATAGTCTAGTGGACAAATTAGAGTGCACTTTCTAATCCCTCCCTTCTGTCGGGTGAAGTGGCTTATTTAAACCACCTTGCTTATCTAAGAGATCAATGGATTTAAGATTTCTGTTTTTAAAGGTTATTGTCTAATATCGCTGGTTGAATATATGGTAATGCGGTTCACAGCAGTGGCTGCCAAATACGATTACACTACAAGGAATTATCAAGAATGAAAACTAGCACTGAGCGCTCACTGTGTGAATTGATATTAGAGATTTAAGAACCAACTTGCCAAAAGGTATTCGGACGTTTAACAAATGCCACACCCAACTGAGAATAAGGCATTGTACATTTTGACATTTTCTGAATTAGTACTTTTGTGTGCTATTTTATGTGTTGGGCATTATATCAAGATAGGATTTAAATGTCAGCAAAACAATGGATATCTGCTATTAAGATAAAAATGTTTTTCATATGCTTAGAGCCCTTTCCTGAATGACCTCACCAAGTCCAGGTGACGAATCTCTGCCTTCCTCGCTGTCTGTAAAGCAGTTATCTGGTCAGAAGCATAGGAAGGGCTCTATACCACACAGACGGTCATCATTATCTTTGTTTTACAGTGAATAAGCCTGATTAAAACAACATAAAGAGCGACAACATGTATCTATCATGGTATACGCCTATCATGGTATACATCATCGACAGTCTTGTATGTGTTATAAAACCATGACAATAACCTAACAGCTATTTAATGTATATTACTGGAGATGTTCTTCATCAATCCAAACCACTTTAAATACTAAATATTTTAAATTTTGGCTAGCTTTGTAAATTCTGTGATAGCTTTCTGTTTCTAAAATTAAGATTTGAAAGCATCAGGCTCAAGCATTCTACCCAAAAGAGACTCAGAACTAACCTCTGCACTAGTAACATACAAAGACCTGTAACCTACCTGTCTAAAGTTCAACTTTTCTTTTTTTAATTTCAGGTTGTTTTTTTTATAATTTTTTTTTATATTTTAGGAAGAGGGAGGAGAACCATGCAAAAGCAATGATTATTACATAGTACAAAAATCATGTACCACGCACCAAACACTCACTCATATATACATTCATACATAAGTTTTAAAAGGTCATGCCAATCATAATTTTAAGTACATAATGTTAGGTACTAGCCCCAGGCCATGAGGAATTGAGTCAGGGTGTACCAGGCAGTAAGCCCTAGCCATAACTTAGTCTCAGCCTGACAGGTCAGTTCCACCCGCAGAAACAATATGACTGTGTATCCAAACCACCCAGGCTGCTTCCAGTCAAACCACAGAACACGGATGTAACTTCCTGGTAGCTGCCCATGTACATGTGTGTGCCTGTTTCCTGGACACTCTAAGCATGATCAACATTTGTCCCACAGAAAGACTGAGGCCTCCTGCCGTGCCAGTAAGGCAGTCTCACAGTCAGAAGACCCTTTGGTCCTTGTGACTTTACTTTTGCTCTGTATAAACACAGTGTGTGCCCACCGCCTTTTTGCTGTCCTCCAAGTCTTCGTCCTCCATCTTCCTTTGACCCCTCCTTTCACCTCTTCCTCCCAGACTTTCTGATTTTCAGGCTGAGAGGCCTTGCCCCCTTCCATGTTGATATCCACATCCAAGTTCTGCAGGACAAGGTGACCTTCCAGCTGGCTCTGACCTAGAGATGCCAGAACCAGACCCTGGAAACTCCGGATCACAAAGTTTTAAGGTCCTGGGAACCTCCCAAGTTTGTGTGGCTCCTCCAAGCCCTAGGAACGGTGTGTGTGTGTGGGGGTTCTCACCCCCTAGCTCTCAGTTTCCTCTTTCCTAGGGCACTCCTCCAATTTTGGCAGAAATTCCATATCTTTTTTTCTCCATGTTTAAAGTACTTCTTTTTTTTTTGTAATTTTTTTAATTGGGCTATTTTCTTTATTTACATTTCAAATGTTATCCCTTTTCTCTGTTTTCCTCCTTCTGGAAACCCTCTATCCCATTCCCCCCCCCCTCCTGCTTCTATGAGAGTGCTTCCACCCAACCCACTCCCGCCTCCCCTCCCTCGATTCCCCTACATTGGGGCGTCTATACTTTGGGGCCTATTTCTGATAGTCAGAGTGAGACACACAGTATCTATTTAGAATATCTTCATTTCTTCTGGGAAAGCTATTTTTTAAGGAACATGCAGAGGAAAAGGAAAATCACAAAAAAGGAACATTCACAAAATATAAACATAATAAACTGTATAGTTCCTGAAAATCAGCTCAGTCATTAATTTAAATTGTTCTAAACTATCTTGCCTTTAAGGAGGCTTTTATTTTCAATTAAATATATAACTATTTGTAATTACATTTATAGCTAAATTTAATTGCCATAGATATAAGGCGTGTTTGTGCAATGTGTCTTCAATCAATTTTCAATTATTTCTTCACAAAGGTTTATGAAATAAAGCAAGAGGGCTTTGGAGTCTCATGTACAGATCTTGGCTTTTGTGAACTGGTAAGATAAGGAATATGTTTCTTTGAATAATTTTCAAATTATTAAAATAATGTGTGAGGGCTTTTTCTTCTGAAAACAGACTAGGTTCTGGTGAGATTCATATGTAGAGAGAGCCATTAAGCCATACTTTGTCTTCTCTGTCTAAGATTCTGATGAATTGTTCCCTGCTGCTAAAAAATCAGAGTGTGCACTGAACAGCTACGCTCTCTCCATCAGTGAATTAAAGACTCTTCGGTTACAATGTGAAAATGCAATAGCTCGCACTGCCTCACAAACGCTGTGAGCAAAGACTGCGGGACTTCACTACCTTGTCATTTCGGAGGCTTCCCACAGGAGCACTGAAAGGTGGGGGACTGAACTCCCAAGTGTGGCCCAGAGCCACTTCCTGCAGAGGGAGCAGGAGCCCAGCCCTGCAACTCAGCATCGCTTCAGAAAGGGCAGCCAGAGCAGCAAGAGCTGGGACAGGGCTTTGGAAGGTCATGGTAGAGAGAAAAATAGACAGCAAGTGACCAGGCCTGGGTTGGCTAGGAGTTTGGAAGTTAGACTGGATCAGTTTGGAGAAGGATCTTCTTCTTCTAGAAGCAGGAACTGTCTCAAAGGAAAGAAATGACCTTTGGAGTGTGAAGTAGAAAATGGAATGAAATAAAGGTCTACTGGACTGTCTCTCTGTCTCTGTGTGAGTGCTTGTCTATCTCTGGGTCTCTCTCTATGGTAGGCAACCAAGAGCAATGACAATATCCTGTATTGTTTTGGTGCGCTCTGACATAATCTAACCAATAACTTGAGGAGATAGATCTCAAATTTGGTACTACTTTATTAATTTTGAAATATATGGTTCTTGAGAGAAGCAAAATCTCCTATGTATTTCTAAGTAAGTGTGTGTGTGTGTGTGTGTGTGCGTGCGCACGTTTGCATGTGTACTTCCACACAGCTTCTTCAAGCATCTTTAGTCACCACCACTACTACTACTTTCCTGTCCTACCCTCCTACCTGTCTTCCCACTTACACGATATCTCTTCCACCGTAGACAAAAATGTTTACTCATCATTCAATCACTTAGGGACCCAGGCTGGATAGATGGTCTCGCATTCTCAATGCATGAATCCTTAGTTATGGGATCAACATCTGTTTAACAGATGGAGAAGGAAACAGTAGCAGGTCCTATTGGAGTATCCATGAATCATTCCTTGTTCCTTCTCGGCACATTCCATTGTCTCAAATTTAGCTGGATAACCTTAAAGAAGAGCTTAGCAATGTTGTCAAGCCATGGGTGGTCTTTCGTTCCTCCCTCTTGCCTTCTCTCCTCCTCTGGTTCTTCTTCCTCTTGTTTGTCTCCCCTCAGTCTCAGTCTCTGTCGTGTTTTCCACTCACCATTAGGGCTTCCTAATGGTCCTGTGAGTATTTATCCTTAGATCCTGGATGTAAATTTGAGCAGCAGTAGGGTGGGCCAGGAGGAAAGACAGGAGGCATGTCTACTAGACTGCTTGTTAAAGAGAAAAACAAGCCATTTTCCATGTCTTATGTTCTATATCTATGCCCACTTGGCATAAGTGGTGGATGCTTTCCTTTTGATCCTCCAAAATTGAACCTTCTACTCGCTTTTGCTATTGATTACCCAACATGTCAGCCTTCTTGTACACATTGTAGATTATCAAGACCTTTGACACTGATGTAAGGGAACACAAAGTGCATTCATCTAGTCAATAAAGGGTAATTCACTTGTGTATGGATACATACATTTACTTATATAACAGATAAACATATAAATAGGAAAACATATAGGTAAATATAATTATGCATAGATAAGCATAAAATAGATAAAATATCTCTGTTTGTATATATTTGAAATAAATTTAATCTCCAGATATTCTTGGCAGTAGTAATATTTAGAAACAGTGAAGAAATGTGTCAAATATTACAAAGCATTTTGTGTCTGTGTGTGTTTGTGTACATGCACATTAGCACACACATGTCAACAATCAACAATGCATGAAGGAATATAAACTTTAGCCTTTACTTCCAGACTATTTTATTTAGAATATAACTGATATTCTGATAAATATATATGTATATAATATATATGATTTCCATATATAAATAGTATGTTTCAGTAATTGAAGCATATGCTATGTAAGCATGAAGAATGGAGTTTGGATTCCAGAATCAACGTAATTCCAGGAGGTAGTGTTGGGCCATCTTCAAGTCCAGATCTGGGAAGGAAGAGACAGAGAATTCCTGGCACAAATCCAAAGGCCATATTTGTTACATCGCTAAGCTTGTATTCAATTGACAAATCATGTCTCAGTGAACAAGTGACCAAGGAAGACTCCCAACTCCAACCTTGGAAATGCACACAAAATTTGCATGCGCACTGACACATGCACAGGCATCTACACTCATGCACACATGTACACCACACAGATCTATTTTAAGCAAACTATGGAAGCAAAAGATTCACTTTGGCGCATAGTTTGAAGGCCAAGGCCATCATGGCAGGAATGTCAAGACAGTGGAAGGAGGTTGAAGCAGTTTGTCACAATGTCTCTATAGCTGGAACAAGAGGACAGTGACTATTCATACTTAGCCAACGTTTAGCTCTTTATGCAGTCCAGGCTCCAAGCTGAGAGAATGGTGCTATTCACCATGATGGGGGGTCTTCCAACCTCACTTAACCTAATCAAGATTATTCTGAACAAGCAAGCCCAGAAATTAATCTAGTCTAAAACTTCCCTCGGAAGTTTCTGCAGCGGCTGTCTTCTAGGTAATTCCAGAGCCTCTCAAAATGATGATCAACAATAACCTTCACTATATAAATAGCTAAAAGGAAAACTCAAACTGGAAACGATTTCCTGGCTATTCTTATGATGTGTTTCAGGATGCTTATGACCTTGTTTAATCTGTAGAAATTTGGGAGATATTGGGTCAGTCACTGGTGGCATTAGGAAACAGCACCTGGTCTCAGACCCTGAAAAACAGAATACATAAATCACCAGTCTATACAATGCCTAAATCAGCAAAATCGCTCCATTTAGTTTGCCTAGTGTTTCAAGTGAATGCACAGACTAAATCATAGTCTCTACTGAATACTTTTGATGGTATCCTTTAAGATCTCTAATTAAAGCTAAGCTGTGTGCAAAGTACTTTCTACCTCAATTTGATGTTCACTGTGGCATGGAAGTTGAATAGGGTGCCTCTTGAGAGCAACACGACATAATTTTCAGACATAGAATTTTAAAGCAAAAAGGGCAATCACTACGATCATAAAACAACTATAATCACTTTCTTTAAATGCAAGAAGTGTAGAGTACATCATTTTATTACTTCATGCTGCAAGGATATCAATCAATGGTTGTTTAGTTCAGGATATCAAGCAGAGAGAAAGAATTTTTAAATTGAAGTGATTCAACCAGAAGAGTTAGAGCTATATACGACTTTACTGTCCACTCAGAAGAAATTTTATGGACACACACACACACACACACACACACACACTTGTCTGCTAAATTATTTCAATATGAATTAACTAAATATCTGAAACATCCTGTGGTTAGAAAACAATAAAATGTGAGATGTTTTACAAGAACATTTAGGAAATTCTGAATAGGAGGAAAATTAACATGGCTTCTTTGCAAAGCTTTTAGCTGTACAGTCTTCAGCATTTAGCCTTTATATGCTCTTTATAGAATGGAAGAAGAAAGGTCAAACCTTAATGTTTAATCTACAGGTTTCTTGTTTACTGTTATTGGACCAAGGCAATTTTAGAACCCCAAACATACATGAAGACAAATAGAATTGAAGTGTTAACAGCAGAATTTACGAAATGGACTCATGGACAAAATGCCAACCGCAGAGGTTCATGGTCAGATATGCACCCAGACAGTATCAGATCACCAACATGCAGATCCCTTTACAAACGTACTCTTATGTCTATCTAGAACACACAGGTCAACACATAAATGCATACAGCACATACAAAAGGCACATAAACATCACTTACTAATGCACATGTGGAAGCTGTATGACTATCTCTTGCATGTACCAGATGTACATATAGAACCACGATCACATTTCTATACCCAAAAATGTGTTATCCTAAGAGATGGAAAGTGGTCACAAAAGCATTCACTACCTCATTACCTTTTTTCTATCCTATTTACAACAAAAACTTAATTATGATGACTAAAGACATTGACAATTTTATAAAAACAACTCTGAGATTCTGCCTCACACCCATCTGAACAAAAAATAAAAACTCAAGCAACAGAACATGCTGGCGAGGATGTAGAGCAGGGGGAGCACCTTTGCATTGCTCGTGGGTGTACAGACTTGTACAACCACTCTGGGAATCAATTTGATGGTTTCTCAGAATACTTAGGAATAGTTCTACCTCAAGCCCAGCTATCCCACTCCTGTGCATATATCCAAAAGTCACTCCACCGTCCCACAAGGACACTTGTTCAACTGTGTTCATAGCAGCTTTGCTTGTCATAGCCAAAATCTAGATACAATGCAGATGCTCCTTAACTGGAAAATGGATAAAGGAAATGTGGTTCATTTACACAATGGAATACTACTCATCTGTTACAAAACAAGGACACCATGAATTTTGCCGACAAACAGAGGGAACTAGAAAATACCATCCTGAGTGAGGTATCCCATACCCAAAAGGACATGCATGGTATGTCTGTACTCACTGATAAGTGGGTATCAGCCACATAGTACAAGATAACCATGTTATAATCCACAAACCCAAATAACAAGGAGAGTCTAAGGATGGCTGGTTGAGTCTTTCTCAGAAGGAGAAATAAAATAGATATCAGAGGTGGATGGAGGGAGTGAACTGAATGGGAGGTGGGGTGGGAAGGGGAGACAGGAAGGGCAGGAGAGCAGGGGAGAAAGAATGAAAATCAGCAGTGGGCAGGGGGCATCTCTAGGACGTGCCAGAGATCCGGGACAAAGGGTGACTATGGGAGTGAATCTAGCTGAAACCCCTGGCAGTGGGGATATGGATCCTGAAGGACTCCCAGTGCAGGGAGAAGGGCAGCAACCTACCCATAAAACCTTTGACCTAAAGTGTGTCCTGCCTGCTAGATGTGCAGGAACAAAGATAGAACAGAGATGGAGAGAATGGCCAGGTAATGACTGGCCCAAATTGAGACCCATCCCATGGGCAAGAGCCAATCTATGACATTATTAGTGATACTGGCCCAAATTGAGACCCATCTCATGGGCAAGAGCCAATCTATGACATTATTAGTGATATGACATATCACTAATAGATATGACATTATTAGTGATGTTATTATGACTCTACTATGCTTGCAGACAGGATTTTAGCATAACTGAGAGAGTCCCCTGAGAGCTTCCACCCAACAGCTGACTGAAACAGACGCAGAGACGCACAGCCAAGCATTAGATAAAGTTCGGGGAGTCTTGTGGAAGAGTTGAGGGAAGGATTGAGGGACGCAGACAGAACAGGGACTTTACAGGAAGACCAACAGAGTTGACTAACCTGGACCCTTAGGGAGTCCCAGAGACTGAACCACAATCAAAAGGTGAGCATGGGCTAGACCTAGGCTTCCCCTGCACATAGGTAGCAGATGTGTAGCTTGGTCTTTGTGCAGATTCCCCAACAACTGGAGTGGGGGGATGTTCCTGAACTTGTTGCCTGGCTGTGAATCCTGCTTCTCCAACTGGATTGCCTTGTCTGGCCTCAGGAGAAGCAATGACTGATGTGCTGGGGTGGTGGTGGTGGTGGTGGCGGTGGCGGCGGCGGTGGTGGTGGTGGTGGTGGTGGCAGTGGAGGCGGTGGTGGTGGTGGTGGTGGTGGTGGTGGTGGTGCCTTTAGGATACCCAGGAGGCTCCTCCTTATCAGAGGAGAATGGGAGGATGGATGGGGGAGGAGGATCAAAGGGGCAGGACTGGGAGGGAGAGAGGGTGCTGAGAGTAGGATGTAAAGTGAATAAGTAAATAAATTAAATTTAAAAAGAAATGCATTTTGATTCTGAGATTTTAAAACTCCATCTAAATATGTAGGCCACAGGAAAAGAAAGGCATTAGATTTATACAGCATCGCTTATCCAGCACAAACATGAAGCAATATTGTCTTATTGCTACCTCCGCCATTCTGCTCATTCATTGGCATAGGCTATCTTCCATATCTGCAGATCGATTAAGAATTCATATAGAGCTTCTACATAACTCTTAGGTAACCTCACAGTGGTAAACTGAGGTAGATGTGAGACCAGTGGAGAACCTAATAGACAATGAGTCAAAATTCCTTGCCAAAGGATTAGAGGAAAAGAATGTTACATTTCACACTCAGCCTGTGACATTATCCCATGACTCATGTGTATTTGGGTCAGTGGGTGATGCTCTGTGCTCTGAACTGTTTGAATGCTGGATACTTAACGTTTTATGTGTTATAGGAGGGCTAAAGATCCAAGGAGGATAATGCTGCATACGGCTATCACAGGTTATAGAAATAATAAGTTGTCTAGTCTATCAAAGCAATAAATAAATGAAAAAATAGAGATAATGGTGTTGAAAACATCGACGGGGCAATAAAAACTTCTAAATTGCTCTGTGCAGTACCAGACTTATACTGGCACTTAAGATCATTTGCTATATAAATTATATCTACGAAATTAGGTGACACTTAAGAAATTGGAACATTTTTTTCAATAATCTTGCTACCAATATATCTCAACAAAATAAGAAATTTTTGTAATAATTCATTTCATTTTTCACTCCCTCCCTGATTTCTACATCAATACCTCACTTACTGTTTTTCCTTTATATTGGCTAGTTCATATTTTTTATCTTCAAGCTAGGGAGACACACACACACACACACACACACACACACACACACACAGACAGACATACCCCTTTAGTTAAGTGATATATTCTAAAAGTTACAAATCCCGATTCTATATGTGAACTATACCAAAGCCACACAGAGACATACCATACACATATCTTTCTATATGTAAACCATGCCACAGACACAATTAGTATTAAACAAAGTATGTTATCATGGAGCAATAGTGATACACACACCTTGGCAGTAGCCAATACCACTGTAATTGGACTTAAGATCTGCTCAACAAGATGGAAACCATTCCCCATCCTGGAAACCTAGACAATTACCCAGGGTTAGTGAAGTCATGGAGAATCTACAACCACCACTTTACTAAACCCTTATAATTCCTACTACATTCTACATGTTTGTCCTCACTACTTATCAAAGAAACTTCACTTTAGTACAGACTGAGATGATTACAGAAAACCACACCGAATCAAAATGTAGAGATATAGAGCCTGGTCTACATCTAGAAAACAGTTCCTACATCTAAGATTCAAGGATCATTATGGAAGAGAGGGAAGAAATATTGTAGCAGCCAGAGAATCAGGGGATTTTCTGTGAAACTTTGTTTCTTAGTAAAGTCAGACACTACACTGATAAGGATGACCGGGCACAACTGCCCAAACATGAGCTGAACAAGCACAGCAGCATGCCGAGGTAAATGGACATAAACCGGACACACAGAATGACAGGTACATAAGGAATGCTTATAGTAGAAGGAATAGTCTTCTCTGGGGAAAAGAACACCAATATTAGTGTTGGTTATCAATAGGTTATCCAATACCAAATGGCTAGATCTGAAACTATACATAGATAGACATACTTTTATTTACAATAGCTTCATAGAAAATAAAATATCTTGGAACAAACCTAACCAAGGAGATGAAAGAGCTCTACAGGAAAACTTTAAATCTCTGGATAAAAAGGTAGAGGAAAATGCTAGAAACTATAATGGCTTATGAGTTATGAGTTGATAGAATTAAAATTACAAAAATGATCATTCTAACAAGAAGCAGATTACATATTCATTGCAATACCTATCAAAACCCTCACAGAAATAATAAAAATATTTCTAAAATTCTTATGGAACCACAAAAGACCCCAAGTAGTCAATGCAATCATGAGAAATCAGTCAATCAATCAATCAATCAGTCAGTCAGTCAGTCAAAGGACTCCCACAATCAGGGAGGTACTATTCCCCTAGATATCAAAATATAACACTAAGATACAGTAATAAAACAGTAATGATACCAGTATCAGTGGAATAGAATAGAAAATCCAAGCATGGGTAGTCATAATTACAGCCATCTGATACTTGACAATGGTGCTTATAATATATATATTCAATTGGACCAGAAACTTTGACTTGAAACCTAAAATGCTAGAAAAACCACATAGGCAGTAGCCTACAAGATGTAAGTATAGGAAAGAACTTTCTGATAAGGTTCTATTTGCCCAGGAATTAAGGCCAGCAATTGATGGATGAGACTGCATAAAGCCAAAGGTTTCTGTTCAGCTCAAGAAACAATCAAGTAAAGAATAAACCCACAGGATGGAAGGGAACACAGTATCCAGAACATATGAAGAACTCAAAAACAAAGAGTCCAAACAAGCAAACAATAACCTCTTTAAAATCAGGCTCTGGATCTGAACAGAGAATTTTCACTAGGAAAAATTAGCATCTCAGAAGGTTTTCATCATTCTTAGTAGTTGGGGAAATCAAATCAAAACAACTTGGAGATTTCATCTCCTTGCAGTCAGAATGGCTAAGGCAATCAAAACAACCAAAAATACAGGCTGGAGAGGATGTGAGTAAAGGGGACCCCTCACTCACTGTTGCTGGAATTGTAAATTTGTGCAGCCACTCTGGAAATCAGTGTGAAGAACCCTCGAAGGCTAAAGGTAAAGCCACCGTACGGCCTGGCTTCCACACGTGTCTCCTCCACGGTCACGGGTTTAGCTATGCTCATTGTCACTCTGTTCACTAGCTAGGAAATGAAAATAACCCAAATGCCCTTCAGCTGATAATTAATAATATAAAACATGGTACATGTTTGTAGTGTAGACGGAATACTATTTGAAGAGCAACAGGATCAATGAACGTTCACGTTAAGTGGATGGAGCTCGTGAATAATACGGTATTAAATGAGGTAACACGGATGCAGAAGAAGCAACTGTTCTTGCTCATCCGTGCTTCCTAGTTCCAAATCTTCAGATGTGACCATATAACCCGGAGTGACCACAGAAACCAAGAAAATAAAAAGCCACCATGGATCAGGGGATAGAGGTGGTGGTGGGGAATAGCAGGATGGAGGTGCTATGCAGGGATGGGTAATTAGGGAGCAGGGAAGTAGGTCTATGCAGGAGAGAGACGGATAAATTACAGTAAGAAATTCTGACCTAAAATTGCATTTATAACATATACATGTATGTGTTTACATATGTGTATAGTTTAAAGTAAGCTTTTCCAACCGGAGTGAAGATACGCCGATTAGACTATCTAATAAAGGCCTCAGTATTGCTCATGAAAACCTTTCACGTCATTGGTCAAACACTCCTCAACCAGTACAAACTCTCTGGAACCAACCACGGTGCAAGACTGCTTGCCCCATCAACCGTCCATCTTTCATGTCTGGAAAACCACGATCCAGTGGATGCAGCGATCACGTCATGCAACCAACTTGAGATGCAGGCTCCCCGCCTTGGGTCACAACTTCCATCTTTCTGTGGAAACCCTAGAGAGAGAGTCTCCCAGACCATTGGGTTCCACCCCTTCGGTAGCACTCTCCCTTGGGGCTCTCTTATGTAGATGAATTTACATTTCCATAAGATGGAGCCTTTGATGGGTGTGGTTTGACCCTCAGCAGATTCTGTGACCAAGTCCCATGTCTCCTTGTACTGATGCGTATCTTTTCAACAGATACATATGATTTCCAAGCTGCCTCATCTGTTAACTTCAAATGTGCTAATGCTTTTCTTATCAGCGCCCATATTCCCTTCATCTCTCTCTGCCCTGCTCTTTGCTCTCTCTCACTGTTGTTCTGAATAAGGTCAATGAGCAAGAACCATGACAGCCTGAACGCTAGCCTGTCCGGACATTTTCTCTGCCATTTCCTGAACTGAGCCTTACCCAGGTGCCCGGGACGTGGGAAGAATGAAGCTAGTCTCATGGCCAGATACTGCAGGCATGGTCTTGACTCCAGTTCCGGAGAGAGTCATTGTTTCCCTCGGAAACCTCATGAGCCAGACTGCCCTGGGGACAGTGCTGCATTTAGCTTGGTGATATAAGAAATTTTAACACTAGGATCCTTCTAGTGTCAGGTTTCAGACACTTCTATGCCATTCCCAAATTCTCAAGAACCACAAGGTCGGGGTTATCTCAGAAGAATCTTCACTTCTCTGTATTAGTTCTGTCATCACTGAGACAAAATTTCCGAAGGAAAAAATAAAACAAAACAAAACAAGGAAAAAGAGGGTTGTTTGGGCTCATAGTTTGAGAACAGAGTTCATTAGAGAGAAGTCATGCCAGAAGGAACTGGAGGCAGCTGGTCACATTGTACTTGTAATGAGGAAGGGAATGAGGATGCTGGCTCTCACCTTGCTTTCTCCTCTTTCTGTAGTCTAGGACCCCAGTCTTTGGAATGGCACTGCCCACGTAGCCTGGGCCTCCCCACCTCTATGAACCTAAAATTGCCAGAGGTTTAGCTGTTAGGTGATTCTTAACCCTATCATCTGGCTAAATACATAAAGAGAAATTGGTGTTTTCTGATCAGAAAGGAGATTCTCATATATTTGCCAAAATCTTTTAGAGCACTGCCATACCATTCCAAAGAAAAAGAAAGGGATAAGGGAAGGAAGGAAGGAAGAAAGGAAGGAAGGAAGGAAGAAAGAAGGAAAGAAAGAAAAAGGGAAAAAGCAGAACAGAACACTTAGAAGGAAAGACACAAGTTAAAAGATGGAGGACTAGAGTTATGGGAGAATGTGAAGAGGAAAGACAGACACAGAGCCGGTGGGGAGCTGAGCTAAGGGACACGAGGACAGGAGAGGGAAGAAGGCCGCAGCTGCAATAGTTCAGCTCTGGACCTTGGCTTTGCCACGCTTCCTTGAAGACACCAGGATATCAGAGGACATATAAAGGACAAACTCCTGTCCAGCAATGACAGCCTGCCAGCAATTGCTTAGGATGATGGAAATGCTGTGTTGCTATCCTGAGTCACATGGTCTGAGGGAACCTGGAAACAGGACAAGTATAAACGAAGAAGCCTGAGCTTGTAATTGCATTGAGGTTTAGTGGACATGAGCGTAAGCAGCCCCATGACTCGTCTGTCAGACCGTGGAAAAATCTTTCAAGCGCAAAGATCCCAGGACCATCCATGTAAAAACCACACTCTCCAGGTGCTGACCGAAGGTATAAATGTCCAAACTCAGATACTAAATCGTCAGGGAAGTTCCACGGTAATCTGCTTATTACAGATTATTCATTTGATGAAAACCTAAACCCAGCTGTAGAATGTGAGACGGTTAGGTTTAAACGAGGCCCTAGCAAGAGGCCGAGCCTTGCTGATGGTTTTACAAAGATGAAATTATGGCTCCGTGGTTAGGAGCGAGCACACACTGTTCTTTTCAGAGCACTGAGGTCAGGGGGTTCACAGCAGTTCAGGGGATCCAAGGCTTCATTCGGGCCTCCAGGAACACCCCCACACACCCACACACCAACCCAAACACATACAGAAGATTAGAAGAGAAACAAGCGTTTGAAAGGAGATGGAATTTGATCATTAAGAGACACCAGAGATGGCCATGTGTGGAGGACACACCTACATGAGAAGATTCAGTAGAAGCCAAGTCTTATCTTGCAACTGTAAGAAAATTAATTTCTGCCATTTAAGTCACCCAATATGTGGTATTTTTGTTAGCAAAACCATAGAAAATTATAATTGTAAGGTAGTTAATATATCATGATACATATTTTACATTTTAATAATAAGTTAAAAGTTTTTAGAATTTTTTTCCAATTCCCCTCCTTCTCCATCATGATCACCTTCTAGTAAAAGTATTTGTTTCTCGACCAATTCCTCCAAACTGAGAACTCACAATCACCACCAATGATAAGGCTCAGAATCTTGTGGTGGAGCATTTAGAGGAGGAAACAAATTATAAACTGCAATTACCTGCTGTTAAGAATTATTTTTACATCCTTTGCAATTTAAATTCTAAAAGCCATATTACTGACAGGTAAGTGGCAGTTCCCGATGGAGAATGACAGACTTTAAAATGAGACTCCTCCATGCACGATTGAAGGGAAATTTCTGGTGACTCGGTTCCTGGTTTGGTGCTATGAAGGTCAGCATTAAGTAGGGCATTTGCATAGTCTCTTAGTTTAGGAGAGCTGCATAAATTACCTCTGCCAAGGCCAGCTCTCCCAGACAGGGAGAGTGTGGGGAGGTAAGCCAGGCTCTTTCTTGATTTTCTAGTCAACAAAATTCGCTATCATTTTCATTCCATACAAGATGGGTGCTGTTTCTACATATATTTTGTTTTCTGTGATAGGCTCCAATTCCATGCATGATTGCTGGCCACCGTGCGACCTACAACAGTACTTGGAGTCCTGAGGGCATCAGAGCATGACAGTAAGACCGTGGTTTTGCTGCAGAGTGAAGAAGAGTCTTCGCAGATAACCCCCTGCAGTAGACGTTTTCTATCATTTAAAACAAAGGCCACATACTTATCAGCAACTTACAAAAAAAAGGCAAAGCTTACCAAATAGACTTAAATGGCCCAAACTTATTTACAGAAATTCAGAGATCTTCATAGAAATCCATTTCCAATTTTATTTATTTATTTATTTTTGCATATTACTAATAGGCAGCTCTAATTAGGAACATTTTTTTCCTTAAGAAAAATCTCATGGGAAACAGTGTTAAAACTGTCTTTTCTCTAAGATGAGATTGTGTAAATTGACAGAATCAGTTTCCTCTTGCGTTACTGTTCACAGACAGCATGGAGTCAGTTCTTTTGGCAAGACCTTGAGTGCTTTGGACAGTCAGGTCTCTTTCTGCATTGACATTTAACTCTGAGGAACCTATGCTTTCTAAATTTTTGGTTACTAAGCAACTCTTGTGAATATATCAATGGGTTATAATGAAAGTTGACAATCTTTCTAGGTGTCTTCTTGACAGGGTTTCAGACTGAGTGAATGAGAATAATTTGACTCTACAGAAGTGTGTGTGAATGTGTGTATGTGTTTGTGTATGTGTGTGTTTGTGAGTGTGTATGTGTGCATGTATTTGTAAGTGTATATGTATGTGAATGTGTGTGTTTGTGAATGTGTGTATGTGTGTATATGTTTTTAAGTGTATGTGTGTATGTGTGTGTGTATGTGTTTGTGTGCATGTTTGTAAGTGTATGTGTGTGTGTGTGTGTGTGTGTGTGTGTGTGTGTGTAACTGTCTGCATGTGAGTGAATATGCAGGACAAGTCTTTGTATGCTTGACTTGTCCTACTTGATGAATCTTTTATTTCCTCTGCAATATTTCTTTTTTTTTGTTTGTTTGTTTTTAATTTTTATTTTCTATATTCTATGTTTACATTCCAAAGGCTTTCCCCTTTCCCAGTTCCCACCCACCATACTTCCCATAGTTCCTCTCCCCCCCAACTATTCCCCAATCATTCCCCCTCCCCCCTCGGTTTCTTTACTAAACTGGATGCAATCTTTACAGGCCCAGGGTCCTCTCCTTTCTTCTTCTTGGGAATCATTTGACTTGCTAATTGTGTCTTGAGTATTTAGGGCTTCTGGGCTCATTAATATCCAGTTATCAGTGATTGCATTTCATGTGTATTCTTTTGTGATTGGGTTAACTCACTCAGGATGATATTTTCCAGGTCTAACCATTTACCTACAAATTGCATGAATTCATTATTTTTAATTGCTGAGTAGTATTCCATTGTATAAATATACCACATTTTCTGTATCCATTCCTCCTTTGAGGGATATTTGGGCTCCTTCCAATTTCTGGCTATTATAAACAAGGCTGCTATAAACATAGTGGAGCATGTGTCTTTATTGTATGCAGGGGAATCCTCTGGGTATATGTCCAGGAGTGGTATGCCAGGGTCCTCTGGAAGTGACATGCCCAATTTTCTGAGGAACCGCCACACTGATTTCCAGAGCGGTTTTACCATTTTGCAATCCCACCAACAGTGGAGGAGTGTTCCTCTTTCTCCACATCCTCACCAGCACTTGTTGTCTCTTGAGTTTTTAATCTTAGCCATTCTGACTGGTGTGAGGTGGAATCTCAGGGTTGTTTTGCTTTGCATTTCCCTGATGACTAATGTTGTTGAACATCTCTTAAGGTGTTTCTCAGCCATCTGAATTTCTTCTGGTGAAAATTCTTTGTTTAGCTCTGTACCCCATTTTTTGATAGGGTTATTTGGTTCTTTGCGGTCTAACTTCTTGAGTTCTTTGTATATATTGGATATTAGCCTTCTGTCGGATGTGGGGTTGGTGAAGATCTTTTCCCACTTTGTTGGTTGCCGTTTTGTCCTTCTGACAATATTTCTAATAAAGCTGTCTAATCTTCTTACTTATATAAAAGCTTTGTTTCAATGGGGGAAAATTTGTTCATCTGGAGAACAGCAATTGTATGTGAAGTATTCTACTGTGGGTAGTCACTACACACATTGTAATACACCGTTTACTATGAATCTGAAACCACATGAGTTCTATTGCTTTTCTGGAGTATTGTCTAAGTTTTTATTGTGTATATTCATTGCACACAGTGCTGCATTCCATAAGAATATTTTCATACAACTGTGTGTTTTACACTGAGTATATTCCCCCAATGCCCCTTCCCTTCTGCATTCATGTCATATATACATACATAATCATATATATATATATATATATATATATATACATATATATATATATATATAATCTAGGAATCAAAAAAATGAGAAAAACCATTTATCTTGCTGATACTGGCTTAATATGATTACTTCTATGCATCCATTTTCCTGCAATTGATGTAGCTTCATTTTTCTTTATGGCTGAAAACAATTCCATGGTGTGGATAGACCGCACTTTCTTTGTCCAGTGGTCTATTGTTAGACACCTTGGGTGGCTCCATAGCTTCGCTCTTGCAAATAGCACCACAGTAAACATCTGTGTACAACTGTCTCTGGGATGTTACTTTGGAGACCTTTGGGTCAACATAGAAGTCGTGTAGCTGGGTCATGTAGGATCTATTTTTAGTCTTTTTATGCTGTTTCCAGATTCATTTCCACAGTAGCTGGGCTGGTTTACCCCGTCACTGTTGTCTCCAGTGGTCTATAAAACGTTTTCTTTGGTCAATATCCTTGCCAGTATCTGTTTGTTTTCTGAATATCTGCAACTAGGGTGAGACGCTGCCCTGTGTTTTGTTTGTTTGCTCACTTCCTCTTTGTAAACTTAACACAAAGCAGAGTTACCTGGCAAAGGGAACCACAATTGAGAAAATGCCTCTATCTGACTGGACCGCACGCAGGCACGTGGGGCATTTTCTTAATTAGTGACTGATGTGCCCAGCCCATTGTGGATGGTGCCCCTCCTGGGCAGTCGCTTTTAGTGTGTATTGACTATGTCAAGGGGAGCAAACCGGTAGGCAGCGTTTCTCCATGGTTTCTGCTTCAATTTCTGCCTCCAGGTTCCTGCAGTGAGTTCCTGCCTTGATTTCCCTGGATGATGTACTAGTTCTAAACTTAAATAAACCCTTTGTTCCCAAGTTGCTTTTGGTCATGATATTTTATCACAGTAATAAAAACCAGTTGCTTATTAGATTGTTTGATTTCTGCTTGCTTAGTCTTTGAGGGTTTTTTTTTCTCCCCCACATAAAATCCTCTACATTTAATTATCTATTTCCTTTTCTGGTCAGAAGCTTTTCAAATACACGGGGTCCTATTTGCCAATTGTTGTCATTATTTTCTGATTCAGAAAGTTCTTGCTTAAGCCTGTGTCCCAAAGTGCTTTTCTGTACTTTTTGTCACTAAATGGTTCAGCGACTGTCTTGTATTAAGGCCGTCGCTCCATCTGGATTTGATTTTTGCACAAAGGTGAGAGGGAGATGTAGACTTTCATCTTCTGTGTGTGGATATTCATTTTGCCCAGCACCATCTGCCGAGGAGGCGTCTCTCCTCTAACCTGTGGTCTGATGTCTTTTTGAACTTGAAGTGGCTGCAGCTGTGTGGTTAGATCCGCACCCTCGACTCTGTTCTGTTCATCTGAATGTCTGTTCATGTGTCTGGTGCCGTGCTGTTACTGTGACATTCTGGGTTAACCAGTAATCAGGTAAGGTGATTCCCCCAGCTTATTCCTTTTACTGGGAGTGGCCTTGGCTATCTGGGTGCTTCCATATGCATTTTAAAGATTTTTAAGGAATATTTCTGGGAAGAAAGAATGACATTGCAATTTGGATGGGGATGTCATTGTCCTGTTACTTTTGGTAATATTTTGACTATTGATTCTTCCGGTCTATGAGCATGGGAGGTCTTTTCAATGTCTTCTTCAACTTCTTTCTTTAAAAAGATTTAAGTTTTCATTTCAGAGGCCTATGTCTTAATATGCTTTATTCCAAGAGTTTTTTATGATTCCTTTCACCTTTCTTCCTTCTTCTCTCCCTCTCTCCCCTTCCCTCCCTTTCTCCTTCTCTGCCTCCCTCCCTCCTTTCCTTCCTTCCTTCCCTCCTTCCTTCCTTCCTTCCCTCCTTCCCTTTTTCTCCCCTCCCTCCCTCCCTTCCTCCCTCTCTCCCTCCCTCCCTTCCTTTCTTGTCCCTTCCCCCCTCTCTCTGAGACTATTATAAACAGGAAGGGATGATTTCTTTCCCAGTAAATTTGTCGCTGCTATGTGTAGAAAGTCTATTGAACTTTGAATCTCCATCTTAGATCCTGCCACTCTGGAGATGTGTTTACCACATCTGAGAGCTTCGTTGTTATTGCTGTTGTTTTTATATCTGGGAATCTTATTTCTGCATGGAGCAAGGCTCAGTTACAGGATCACAGCTCTGTGGGAAAAGAAGAGACTTTTTCCCAGTGCCGCAGGTATCTGTCCCGCTACAGTCTGTCTTATTTACAGAGCGGGTGGCATGGGGCTGGTGGGTAGGACTCCTGCCTCGTACCACAGAAGCCTGTGTTCACGGCTCTGCCATGTCAGGGATAAAGACTGGCACTGCCCTGGATAGAGTGGGTGACTAGGTACTTCCTTATAGTTGCCAATGCCAGGTCACCAGCGGTCATGACGTGTAGGTGTCTTAGCATTTCTATTGCCGTGAAGAGACACTGTGACCATGGTAACACTTAACAATGAAAAACCTTTAACTGGGGCTGGCTCACAGTTTCAGAGCTGTAGCCCATTGTCATCAGGGCGAGCAGCATGAGGGCTTGTAGTCAGACACAGTGCTGGAGACGGACCTGAGCATTCTACATCTTGATCTGCAGGCAACAGAACGGGACTGACCTACTAGACCTAGCTTAAGTATATGAGATCTCATAGTCCACTTCTACGGTGATACACTTCCTCCAATGAGGCCACACCTCCTAATAATGTCACTCCTTATGGACTAAACATTTACTAGTCTGTGGGGGGGGGCATTCCTATTGAAACCATGACAGGAGCCCTAGGGAGATACTGCCAAAAAGTTCAGGGGACTCCATCACTGTGGCCATGAATGGGAGAGTGAATTCTGCCCCCCGCCCCCCCCCAAAAAAAAAAAGAAACTGGCATAGTGCTGGCCAGGGTTAGCCTTAGGGGTTGGGGCAGGATAACCCCTGGGTACTCAGCATTTCTGTATGAGCTGTTGATGGGAAAGCGTCCCAGGCTATCCTGGTAGTAATTACGGGTGACTATAGACAAGCTGCTGGGGGTGGGAGTGGCTGTCATGAATCAAAGCTGGAATAGGCTGTAGTCATCCCCCAAAATGACATTGGTGAGTCTTGACCCACAGTCTGGGTGCCAGGAATGGGGGAGGCTCTTCCTCACTGACATGTGAACAGATGCACATGAGAAGGCTCTAAGGAGTTTTTCAGATGAGCTTTCGGTTCTCTTATATATGGAAACATATCATCTGCAATTAGACTGCATTGACGCCCTCCTTGCCTCTTCGTGTCCTTTGGTTTCCTTCCCTTGTCTTCCTTGCTTCAGGTCAGACTATCCCAGGGGAGCTGGCTCGTGGTGACTTCCCTCCTGCTGAGTTGGCCTTGCGCCCACTATCCCTGAGTGCATGCTCTAAGTGCAATTGCCGCATCTTTAGGGAAATCTTACCGTGTTGAGGTTCTTAGGCTGCTTTCTTTCCTTGACTGTGTACGTGTCTTCCTATACTATGGGAGCTAGCCCTCAGGGAAGAGGCGTTTAGGTCAGATCCAGCTCAGATCCACGAACGCTTGTGTGCAATATTGTGGCGTTTTCAACAACAGGGAATTAGCCTGGGAGGAAGGAATCAAGGTTTGGGGAGTCTCCTGGACTCCACTGACCAAGTACTGGAAATGGAGTTGCTTAATATCTGGCCATTAAGTAGATAGTCTATGTTGCTTGGGGACAACATTGTTGGTCCAAGTAGCATAACTTCACTTAAATGTTATGTGTGTCTATATGTATATCCATAGTGGCTATTTCTGACATCCTTACTGTTATTTTCCTGTTTTCCCTCCCTCTCTTGTATTGGCCTCCTTTCCTCTCTCTAATCAAAATTGCCCCCTCATTTTCCCCATTTCTTCCTTTTTAACACCTGTATCCTTCTATTTCCCTTTCTAGAACTCCTCCTCCCTCCATGGTCCATTTTTACGTTTCTGGTCCCTGTGGCTACTTCAGGTTTTGCTAAGATCTAAAGATTTGGATGTAGAAGTCACACATGAGAAAAAGCATGCAGCATTTATCTCCCTGGGTTCGAGCTACCTTACTCAATATAATATTTTCTGGTTCCATTCATTTACCAGCAAATGATTTCCATGATTCCATTTTTCTTCACAGCCAAATAGTATTCCAAATTGTATACGTGCCACATTTTATTGCTTATTTTCTGCTGGAGGGCATTTGGGTTATTTCCATTCCATAGCTATTGTGAGTAGAGTGGCCGTGAGCGTGGCTGGTGAGGGATCTGTGGAGCAGGACGCTGAGTCCTTCAGGCAGGTGTGGGAGAGTGGGAAAGCCAGGTCTTGTGGTGGATTTATTTTTAGCATTCTGAAAGTTTTCGTCAGTGATTACCAGAGTGGTTGCACAAATGTCCAATTCCACCCACGGTGAATGAGGCTTCCCCTTTGCCCAGAACCTCTCTAACATTTGTTCTTGGGTTATTTTGTTAGCCGTTCTAACTAGGGTGCTGCTGTGCATTCAAACGCGTTTCCCTGACTGTTAGGTGTGGTGAGCACTGAGATACTCCTTAGTCATTTTCATTTCTTCTACTGAGAGTCTCTGTTCAGGTCCCAGACACATATTTTTAACAGGGTCACTTTTTTGACTTTTTGTTTTTTGAGTTCTTAATACATTCTGGATATTAATCCCCTGTTAGATGTATAGCTAGCAAATATTGTCTCCCATTGTGTGAGCTTCCTCTTCCCTTGGTTATTTCTTAGCTGTGCAGAAAATTGTTTATTTTCATGAGGTCCCACTTATCAATCGCTGGTCTTAAGTCCTGGGCAAACAGAGTCCTATTCAGAAAGTCTTTTCTACACCCACAGCTTGTAGGATACTACCTATGGTTTCCCCCAGCAGTTTCAGGTTTTAGGTTTAAGCCTTTGAGTCATCTGAAGTTAGGCTTTGTAGAAGGTGACATGTATGGGTCTACCATCATTTTTCCAATGCAGATATACACTTTTTTTTCAAAAAAATTTTTTATTGGATATATTCTATATTTACATTTCATTTCCCTTTTTTTGGTTCTCCACCCCCCCAAAGGTCCCACATGCCCTTTTCCCTCCCCCTCCTCCCTCATCCACCCCTTCTCACTTTTTAAAGAGCAAATTCACTGAAGAAGTTATCTTTCTCCAGTGTATGGATTTTTTATTTTTTGGCTTGGGGGTGAGTGGGTGGGTCAAATATCAGATGATTTTAGTTAGACATCCACATGTTAGGCTCTTCTGTTTTATTCCATTGGACTATGTCTTAGTCAGGGTTTCCATTCCTGCACAAACATCATGACCAAGAAGCAAGTTGGGGAGGAAAGGGTTTATTGAGCTTACACTTCCACATTACCAAAGGAAGTCAGGACTGGAACTCAAGCAGGTCAGGAAGCAGGAGCTGATGCAGAGGCCATGGAAGGATGTTCCTTACTGGCTTGCTTCCCCTGGCTTGCTCAGCCTGCTCTTTTATAGAACCCAAGAATACCAGCCCAGAGATGGTACCACCCACAAGGGGCCCTTACAGCTGGAAAATGCCTTACAGCTGGATCTCATGGAGGCACTTCCCCAACTGAAGCTCCTTTCTCTGTGATAACTCCAGCCTGTGTCAAGTTGACACACAAAACCAGCCAGTACAGTCTACAAGTCTGCTTTTGTGCAAGTACTATTCTGGTTTGATTTCTGGGGCTTTGTAATATAATCTTCTCATTTGGAATGATAATTCTTCCAACATTATTCTTTTTGCTCCGGATTGATTTGCTATCTAGGGTTTTTGTATCCCAAATGAATAATATATTATTTCTGTGATGAATGAGATGGAGATTTTGACGAAGATTGTATTAAACCTATAAATAGATTTTTGACAGAATGGCAGTTTTCATGCTATTAATATAGCAGTCTGTGAGCATGGGTTGCCTTTTCATTTTCCAGTGACTTTCTCAGACTCTTTCTAAATGTTCATTGCAGAGGTCTTTAAACTCCTTGGTGGGGTGCATTCACAGGTATTTACTTTCTATGAAACCAACGTGGACTAGAGAGAATGTATGCGTATGATTATTTGTTTTTGGTATTTAGAGAAGCTAGTAATTTTTGTAAAGAGATTTGTATCCTACCACTTACTAAAATTATTCATAATTTCTAGAAGTTTCCTAGTAGAGTTTGGGGATCACTTAGGAATGACACCATATTACCCGCACATAGGGCGTATGGTTTCTTCATTTATTTGCATCCCTTTCATCTCTGTTGACTTAGTGCTAAAGCACTGCATTGAGCACTGTATTGAAAGAGAGGAATGCTAGTGGGACGCCCTTTCTCATCCCTTATTTCAGTGGAAATGCTTCAAGTTCTGCTTTATTTAGGGTGAAATCTGTAGGTTTGTCATGCCAAGCCTTTGTTATGTTGAAATGTGTTCTATCCCATTCTGTTTTCTCTTAGACTTTTTACCATGAGAACACGTTGTATTTTGTTAAAGATTTTTGTTGGGGGGGGGAAGGGTTGGCCTGATGCTGCTATGTGTTCAAATGCTAAATATTGTACTCCAAGATGTACATTTGGTCTACTCCAAACACCAAATGATGCGATGTAAACTTTGCTCACTTTATTCTCTGACTGGTTTAATAAATGTAGCTAATCACTGGGCAGAATAGAGGTAGGTGGGACTTTGTTTACCAGCCTGGGGGATCACAGGTAGGAACCATGGGGAGAAGAAGGAGAGAGGAGAAGGATGGAGGAGAGGTTGGGAGGAGAAGGAAGGTGAAGGGGAAAGAAGACAAAGAGAACAGGAAGTCTCCACTAGATGGAATGGGCCAGGAGCACACAGCCCAGTGAAATGCTCCCTGCGGATAGAATGATGGAGCAGAAATAACCCAGGCAAGACTCCCACAGCAAGTACTTGGGGAGTGCAACTGTGGAATTCACAGTTTAGTATATAGAAAACTAGATTAGGGATAATTTGCCCAGTAACTGTGCTCTGCCTCCATTATTGGGGGGCTGAAGAGGTCATGTTAATAACTAATACGGTTATTAAATAACATTTAAAATACCATTTACAGATTTTTCTTTATCTATTGAGATGATCATGTGATTGTTATCATTAAATCAATTCATATGATTTATTACATTTATTGACTGATACATGTTGAACATTTCCTGAACTTTTGGGATAATGGCAACTTAGTTATGATGGATAATCCTTTTGGCATGTTCTGGTATTCTGTTTGTAAGTATTTTATTTAAGGTTTTTCAATGTCTATTCATTAGGGTTACTAGCCTGTAGGGTTTTCTTGTTTTTTTGTGTCTTCACATGATTTTGGTGTTAGAGTAATGTTGGATTTGTAGAATGAGTTTGAAAGAGCTTCTTCTGTTTCTTTCTGGGTTTTTTTTGTTTGTTTGTTTTTGTTTTTTGTATAATTTAAGAAATATTGGCTACTGAACTTCTTTGAAAGTTTCCTAGAATTCTGTGGTGAATTCATCTGGGCCAGCGCTTTCTTTAGTAAGAAGACTTTTTTTAAATTAATGTTTCAGTCTCCTCATTTGTTATAGGTCTGTTTATGCTGATGATAACTTCTTAGTTTAACTTCAATGGTTTAGACAAGTCTAGGAATGCATCCATTTCTTTTACATTTTTCAATTTAATGGAGTCTAGATTTACAAAGCATTCCCCTATAATATCTTGATATTTTTGATTCCCTTAATTTGAATACTCTTTTGGTTATAGTTAGTTGGGTCAAGTTTCTGTCAATCTTATTGAAAAGAACTAGCTTTTACAATTGTTGACTCTTTATATAGTTTTCTTTGTTTCCATTTCACTAATTTCTGCTCTGATGTTTACTATTTCTTGGTGTCTATTGGGTTGGTATTTGGGTTCTTGTATCTTAATGATTTTTTTGAGATGCATCATTAAGTTATTTATTGGTGCTCTTGTTTTTTTTATTCCCCACATTATGACCAAACTTATTTATTTTCCTTTTTATTTATTCCCTTTATATCCCAATCTTTGTCCTCCCTTCCAGGCACCGCCTCTCACAATCCCTCCTCCCATTCCCCTCCCCTTCTCCTCTGAGCGGGTGGGGCCCCCTGAGTATCCCCCAACCCTGGCACATCATGTCTTTGAGGGGCTAGGCTCATTCCTGCTGATTTCTTCATGTAAGCACTTAGAGCTATACATTTCTTTCAGTACTGCTCTCAATATGTCCTGTGGTGGTGGTGGGGTATTATTTTCTTGGAATATTTTTTCATCTCTTCCTTCTAATGTTGTACCTATCTTTGGTTGTTGGGTACATTTCTTGGAAGCAACAAATATATAGTTCTTGTTTTTAGAAGGTTTGTAAAAAGTAAACTTTTAGTTATTATTTTGATTGTGTGGTCTGTTATGGAGGGGTATATGGGCCAGAGCATATATGTGGAACCCAAAGAACAGTTTTGTAAAATTTGTTCTCTCTTTCCACCTTTACTGGGGTTCTGAAAATTGAATATAGTATTTTTGGATATTGAATGCAGTTCTCCAGGCTTAAGTGTCTTTAATCACTGAGCCCATCTCATAATCCTGGGTCCTGGATTTTTTTTATCCATTGTGCTAGTCTATGACTTATTGGATAAGTTATACCACCAATATTCAGTATTTTATAGGAAGGTATGTGTTAATCAAGTCATGTAATGTTTTTGTAGTGTATTGTGTTCTCTTATTCCTCATTTTAAAATTACTATTCTATTATGAATTAGACTTTCCTGTAGCTTCATAGATATGTTTGTCTTCACTCTAAAAAATATCCTTCATGTATCTTCTTTTTATTAAGATTGATTTTCATTTTACATTTGTGAGTATTAGTCTGTATATCCATGTACCATATGTGTGTCTTGTGCCTACAGAGGCCAGAAGTGTATGCTAGGTACATTGGAACTGGAATTATGGATGGACGTAAGCTGTTGTTTCAGTTCTGAGAAACAAATCTGGACCTTCTACAGGAGGAGTAAGTACTTTAAACTTCTGAGGTATTCCTCTAGTCCAGCTTTATGTATCTTTTATACAATGGAATTAGTGGACACAAATTCCTGTAGCCTACTTTTATTACAAGAAGTTTTCCCTTTACTTTCAATTATGACATATAGCTTTGCTGGTGGGATATACAGTAGTCTGGATTGGCAGTTGTTGCTTACAACTGGAAATATAATATTCAATATATAGATCCAAGCACTCTTGGATTTTTGGAAAAAATCTGTTTTTATTCAAATGGTCTTGTCTTTATATGTGAAATTGTGTTTTTCTTCTTGCAGCTTTCTTTATAATTTTCCATGTTTATATGTTAAATGTTTTGACTATCATATGATAAAAGGTGTATCTGTGAGTCTTGCCTGTTCAATATTGTGAATGTGTCCTGTATCTGAATTTGTATCATTTCCTGGTTTTGGTAACTGTTCCATCATTTTATTGAAAGTGTTTCCTCTGCTTTTAACATGAAATTATTTTTTACTAAGCCTATTATTTATTGATTTGGTATTTTTGCAGTGCCCTATAGACCTCAAATGTTCTGTTTAGACTTTGTCTTTGACATCATCTTAAGATTCCAACCCCTCTAATGTCTTCAAGCTATCTTACTCTACCATTCCTTTCATAGATTCTACTGGCGATGCTTTCCACTGGGAATTTTATTTAGCTTTTTAGAACTTTCATTAATATTTCAGTTTGGTTTGTTTTTTCATATACTGTATCTTTATTGAATTTCACTTTTATATCCTGTACAGACTTCCTTATTTTATACAGTTGTTTGTGCTTGCTTAGAATTTGTTTAGAAATTTATTTGTATCCGCTTTGATTTCTTTGAACATATTTACACTCATCATTTTTGTGGAGTTTTTGGTTGGGAGTTTATCTGATTCACTTTCTCTGGAGGCATCAGTAAGGGTTTGTCATTCTTACAGGACTCACAGCACTTTGGTTTTTCCCAGTTCTTGTGGTTTTGCACATCTATGATTAGACCATTTGTTGGATTATGGAGGAAATATTTGCAATGCTCAAGAGGAACTAAACATATCAATTAGATTAATTTGATCTCTCTCTCTCTCTCTCTCTCTCTCTCTCTCTCCTTTTATATGGTTTTTGGGAAGAGCAGATTAAATAGTCAGTACACCCCTGAGAGTAGACTAATGTTTGCAAAACAATCACAATCACAGGGTAGACCAGGCTATCATTTTAGGAAGTACAGGGACATTGATAGGAAGGACTGCACCAAGACAATCATTACTATAGGTGTAAATGGAAAGAGGCTGGGGGAGAGCAGAGATCACTATTGAGTTGGCAAAGAAAAATGACGGGAGAGAAAAGTAAACAGATGAGGAAGCAATTGAGACCAGGGGGATGGTTTGGTTATTTGAGCTAAGGGTATAATGGAGAGAGAGTTTTAAAAAAGTGCAATTAGATATCCCAAAATAGCTGCAGCTCTCCAGGGGCTGGGAGACAGAGACTTGCTAACCAGGTCAATCTATGTTCTTTGGGAAAGCCTACCAAAAGGCAAATGGGAAAATAAGGAAAAAAAGGAAAGAAAGAGAAATTAGAGAGAATAAAGAAGAGAACCAGGCACCGGTTTGTTTTACTGGTACTGGGTATTAACTATCAAGAAGGGAAGACTATGAAGTCTGAATGCAGTTTCATCTTGCTGGTTCTATCTGGCCTCATTTAGAATTTGAATCTGTGTTCCTGTGAAGAGTCTGGCTCCAGTCAGGTTTCCACCCTGCATAATGCACACTTAGTTGTGATTCCCTTTCCTTTAGTCAATTTGGAGGAATTACATTACTGTATTTAAAGGTAGCGTTTCATGTCACTGGCTTGAGATGTCTCAAGAAAATGGTATCTGGGAGTAGTAGTCAGGGTAAAAGTAGAGTGCCAAGGCGTAGACTCAGCACAGTGTTTGGGTTTTGTTTTTGTTTTTATTTTTGGTTTTTTTTTTAATCTTTGGTTTGTTTGTGCACAAGGTACCTGATTTGCCCATCAGAACCAACAGGAATATATAAACCAGTTACAGCCAGCTTTTACCTTCAGAGTAGAAATTCATAATCTAATTGTGACACTCAAAACACCTGCATCAGTAGGAATAATCGAGGATTCTTCAAGAACCAATTCCAAAAATCTTAGTGACATGCTATAATAAAGTTATTTTCACTGCTGCACTAAATATCCATATGCACAGGCTAGGGGCTTTGCTCCAAATCTCTTCCTCTCAGGAGCCAGATATAGAAAGTCATGATTGTATAAAACATTGTCAACTGCCATGCCAGAGGAATAAGAACCCTGCAAAGTCTCACACCCACAACTGAATGCTGAGTCAAGAAATAACATGTGTTAGTTCTGTTCATAACTCATTCTCTAAAAGTACTCTGTCCTTCCATGTTTTGTGCCCTGGCACCTCCTTTGCAGAATTATTCCTGTACTATGGGGTCATTATTAGGCAAAGTGGGAGTTACTTGAATATAAGTACCGTGGTATCACAGGAGCGAGTCTGATAGCTGAGGTAACTACTGCACAGATGATGGGCAGCTAGCACACTCAGCATGGATACACTGGATAAAAGATGATGCATGTCTAGGGGAGGACAGAATAGACCCAGATGGTGTGAAATGTCATCATAGTATTCAAAATGATGCACTTTTTTAGAACTTAAAAATTATTTATTTCTGAAACTTTCCATTTAGACTGCGGTTGACAAGAAGTAACTGAAACTGGAGAAAATAAAACTGTGACCATGTGATGAATACTGCATGTATTTCTTCTCACTTGCAAAAGCTGCTGTCACAGCTATGCTAAAAACTGCCAGCTTCCCACCCATCCTTCCCAAGTTTTTCTAATAAACTATCCAGGGCTCTGCGTGTGTCCTGCAGGTGTACCTGTTCTGGCAGAATGGGCGGTTCCATTTGAAGGCAGTAGGCTCACAGGCATGTTGTTTGGGGCACCTTCACACCTCTATGTCATGGAAAGCACCTCTGAGTTCACTTGAGAGGGGAAAAGAACACAGATAAAGTCCTATGAAGGAATAAGGGACTCTAGCTTTCCCATGGAAACCATGATGTCCATGAGGGATGTAGGGCAAGGGCAAGCAGTAAGGCTTTATCAGAAAAAAGAAGTCTGGCTTTCCATGCTCAGATTTGTAGTCTTTGTGTTGATCTTCTTTGGGGTGTCAAAGTGTGTTGCAGGGGTGCTTCAACTCATCTATGTTCATTAAGCAATATGCGTACAAAAATTCAGTATCCTTACTTGTAAAGTCCACTATTGTATAGATTGGCATCCACCAAACTGAGAAAGAACTTTAAGAGAATGTTAAATTAATATGAATAGCAAGAGAACATCAAGGTAATTCAATTTTCTCTATCCAAATAGCTAATTCAGTAGCCTTCTTGTACTCAAAGGACAAGCAGGCTGAGAAAGAAGTTAGGGAAATAACACCCTTCACAATAGCCACAAACAACATAAAGTACCTTGGCGTAACTCTAACCAAACAAGCGAAAGATCTGTACGACAGGAACTTCAAGTCCTTGAAGAAAGAAATTGAAGAAGACCTCAGAAGATGGAAAAATATTTCTTGCTCCTGGATTGGCAGGATCAATATAGTAAAATGGCCATCTTGCCAAAAGCAATCTACAGATTCAATGCGATCCCCATCAAAATCCCAACTCAATTCTTGAGATCTAGAAAGAGCAATTCTCAAATTCATCTGGAGCAACAAAAAACCCAGGATATCTAAAACTATTCTCAACAATAAAAGGACTTCTGGGGGAATCAATATCCCTGACCTCAAGCAGTACTACAGAGCAATTGTGTTAAAAACTGCATGGTATTGGTACAGCAACAGGCAAGTAGATCAATGGAATAGGATTGAAGACCCAGAAATGAACCCACAGACTTACGGTCACTTGATCTTTGATAAAGGAGCCACAACCATCCAGTGGAAAAAAGAGTCTTTTCAACAAATGGTGCTGGTTCAACTGGAGGTCAACATGCAGAAGAATGCAAATCGACCCACTCTTATCTCCTTGTACTAAGATCAACTCCAAGTGGATCAAGGACCTCCACATAAAACCAGACACACTGAAACTATTAGAAAAGAAACTTGGGAAAACCCTGGAGGACATGGGCACAGGGGGAAAGTTCCTGAACAGAACACCAATAGCTTATGCTGTAAGATCAAGAATTGACAAATGGGACCTCATAAAATTACAAAGTTTCAGTAAGGCAAAGGACACTGTCAGAAGGACAAAACAGCAACCAACAAAGTGGGAAAAGATCTTCACCAACCCCACATCCGACAGAGGGCTAATATCCAATATATACCAAGAACTCAAGAAGTTAGACCCCAAAGAACCAAATAACCCTATCAAAAAATGGGGTACAGAGCTAAACAAAGAATTTTCACCAGAAGAAATTCGGATGGCCGAGAAACACCTTAAGAGATGTTCAACCTCATTAGTCATCAGGGAAATGCAAATCAAAACAACCCTGAGATTCCACCTCACACCAGTCAGAATGGCTAAGATCAAAAACTCAAGAGACAACAAGTGCTGGCGAGGATGTGGAGAAAGAGGAACACTCCTCCACTGTTGGTGGGATTGCAAAATGGTAAAACCGCTCTGGAAATCAGTGTGGCAGTTTCTCAGAAAATTGGGCATGTCACTTCCAGAGGACCCTGGCATACCACTCCTGGGCATATACCCAGAGGATTCCCTTGCATACAATAAAGGCCCATGCTCCACTATGTTTATAGCAGCCTTGTTTATAATAGCCAGAAATTGGAAGGAGCCCAAATATCCCTCAAAGGAGGAATGGATACAGAAAATGTGGTATATTTATACAATGGAATACTACTCAGTAATTAAAAATAATGAATTCATGCAATTTGTAACTAAATGGTTAGATCTGGAAAATATCATCCTAAGTGAGTTAACCCAATCACAAAAGAATACACATGAAATGCCATCACTGATAAGTGGATATTAATGAGCCCAGAAGCCCTAAATACTCAAGGCACAATTAGCAAATAAAATGATTCCCAAGAAGAAGAGGACCCTGGGCCTGAAAAGATTGGATCCAGTTTTGTAGACCCAGAACAGAGAAATCATGGTGAGGGGGGATGATTGGGGAATGGTTGGGGGGAGAGGAATTATAGGACTATGGTGGGGGGGGACTGGAAAAGGGGAAAGCCTTTGGAATGTAAACATAGAATATAGAAAATAAAGATTAAAAAAAAAGAATGAAATAACATACTCACTCAGTGTAACACCAATTCAGATTTCTTCTACCCTAATTATCTTTTTGTTCAACATAAAATTTGTAGTTACAAGATGTAAAATTCATTGTGAAGGGACTCTCTCCAGGCTGAGCATGAGAAATATGGCTGTGGTAGACCTTCTCCATTTCATCTGCCTTGATGAAAACCATTAAATTGTATTCCTAAAGCTAATCATCATGGTCTATTCCCTCATTTGGCTACTTCCTCCTCCTTAGGCTGACTACCAAGGTCCGGCTATCAAAGATTTAAAGTCCAGCGATCAAAAAGGCCTTATTTGGCTGCTATAATTAATCTGCTCAATTAAAAATTAAACACCTCATCCTAACACAGGGTTTCACCTTTTACCCTTATAAACTGTCATTTGCCTATGGGCCATGTCTGTCTCCTCTCTATTTAGAGGCAGTCCTTTGTCCCTCTAAAACAAATATCCCTTCTATCTCTCCCTTGTTCCCACCCCCTTCTCCCTCATCCTCTATCTTCTTTGTCTCTTATTCCTTGTCCTTTGTCCCTCTGAGGCAAATACATATCCTGAGAATTTGGTATTTGGTTGTCCTGTGGTGAATATCTGTCCCTTCATATAGTATGTGTCATCAATGCCTATTTAAGTCGCTGTAGTTTATATGGTTAGAAATTTATGATGTGTACAGGAACCATTGTTTTCAAATTCTCTAGATCATCAATAATATACATTCTTACATAAGTTATATAGCTATTATGCTGTGTGACTTTTCTTGGGGCTATCTGAAAAGATGTTTATTTACCCCAGATTGGAAGCTGATGGCAGACCAAGGAAACAATTCCACCCAAGTCTGTCTTAGTTATCCTGTAAGTTTATTGGCATTTTCTTGAATAATGATTGATATTGGAGGGTCTAGTTCAGTGTGGATAATGCATTCCAGGCAAGTATGATATATTGTTTTATAAATCTGTGGTTCTGATCAGCTGGGTATGAAAAGTTATATGTGATGAACAAGAGACCAGCATCACTGTGGTGAAATCTTGCCAAGTCCTGTATGACCATGGAAGGGACAGTATGACACAGTTCCTGATCCTGCAGGCATGGGCCTCCACAAGTGCTGATGGTTGCTGTAGGTGTAAGGCTTGTTTGCATAATAATGTATATATTTTACTTCATGTTCCTCTCTCAGGAAATGTTTTCCCTGCCAATGTTAATGCCTCCATGATAGTTAGGGGCAGCATGATTCTGAGAAGTGAGAATATAGCTAATGTTCCTTGGCAAATGGTAATGCTGTGACCTTCAGGACAGCCCTTAAGGCTGTAGGAAAGAATTCTGAAAACACGAGTTTAATATATATATAAATCTAAGAGCTATCCTTTACAGGATTTCTCAACTATACAAAATATACAAGTGCAATATCAATTGTATGAAGAGCTTCACAGGCCTAAATGAATAGAGGCAGCTACACCAATGAGCCAGCTTGTCTGAAAGATATTAAACAAGGAGATAAAGAGATTTAGGGAGTGGTGATCTCGGGGCAAAATCCTACCCAGCTAAACTTATTGTTTCATTCTTACAGAAGAAGGCAGGCAGTCTTCTGAGTACAAGGTCAGCCTGGGCCAGAGCAAGTTTAGGTTCAGGCGAGGTGGGAATGATGATCTTAGGATAGGATCCCACGCAGCTAGTTTATTGTTTGTGGTTACAAAGGCAGGCAGATCTCTCAGTTCATTTGCTATGATAAAAATGTACTTGTGTTTTTCTAAAAATCAAGGGCCTCAGATCATAAAATGCTGATTTGTGAGATAATCAAAGGGGAACCAGGGTAACCGATTGAATTGATATGTAAATAAAAGGCTGGTCTTTGGTCTGTAAGAGATGAGCTGTCTGGAGAGCTATTGCATTTCATTTTTAGGATTTGTCTGGTGGACTTTCTGACTTTGGTAGGAAAACTCAAGAATTTTTCTAAGAACTTTTCTGACTGGTTGGAAAACCAAAAAGCTACAAAACACGTAGCTTAACACATCTCTTCTAGAATTTTTTCTAGTAGGTTTTCTGACTTTTAAAGTGTTTAAATTTTTAAAGAGTGTAGGAATTTTAAAAGTTGGAATCTTTTTATTTTTAATAATGTCTAATATTATTTTGATATTAATATGAGCTCTTGGAGCTAAATGAAAAAGGAGTATGGAAAAAGGAGATAAACAGCAATGCATTTATATGTCAACTTGATGAAAGCTAGAGTCATTGGAGAGGTGGGAACTTCAATTGAGAAAATGCCCTCCTGATTAACCAGTGGGCAAGCCTGTGGGGCATTATTTTGATTGATTATTTATATGGAAAATCCTAGCTCATTGTGAGAAGTGTTACTCCTAAGCTGGTAATCTTAGGTACTATAAGAAAACAGGCATCAGGTTGAGCAAGCCAATAAGCAGCACTCCTCCATGATTTCGGCTTCATAACGGCTTCACTTATGACTTCCATGTTCTTGCCATGAATTGCTGCTCTGATTTCCTTCAGTGATGGAGTATGACCTGAGAGTAATAAGCTGAAATAAATCCTTTTCTCCCCATGTTGCTTTTGGTTGTGGTATTTTAATCAGAGCAATAGAAAACCTAAAACACAGAGCCTTAAACCCTCCTCCTCCCTCTAAGAGGGAATGTTTCAGTTCAGATGACAGATCCTACACAACACATACAAATAAGGTCTTTTTTTCATAAACAACCTTCTAAGGACTTTTGAGGGATATCCAACTTGTTACATGGTTGCCAAAAAGTTGTCATTTTAAAGTTTCTATTGTGGACACTTATTAGTACTTTTGACATTTTGATAATTTTGTAATGATATATAAATCAACTTAAAAATAAAATTGTGTGTTGGTTTTTGTTAGTTCAGTGAAATATTTACATTAATTAACTTGGAAAATTGCTGAACAAGACAGTGCTGTTGTACATATGCACTCATAGAAGTTGTGGCTGAATGCCCAAGACCCATACAAAATCAAGTCAGTTAAAGTCCCAGCATGTCAAGAGATGGAGTCATGAAGCCCACCTGTATCCAAGAGCTACTGAAAGCTGATGATGGTTGGGGAAGGGAGAATCAGTTGTGTTCAAGGATGCAAACCCTGATAAACTACCCCTGCTTTAGTAGAGTCCTACTACCACACACATATAGGCTGCCTTAAGCTGATTTAGTGGGGTGAAAGGGTATATGAAATTAGGAGGAGAAAGGGGGTATAGAATAAAGGGGTGTGTTTGATCAAATATATTACATGCGTGTATGAAATTCTCAAACAATAGACAAAAGAAAATGTTCATTGACGTTGATTTTGGCCCATGATTGATTGGCATGTGGCTTCATTTCTATGGTAAAGCAGCATTTCATAGCAGGAGTACATGTTGGGTCAACACTGTCTTTATCAGGAGACAGTAAGCAAGAAGGAAATAGCCGAGGTCCTATCATATCCTTTGAGAAGGCACCCTCAAAGATGTTGAAGCCAGCCTTTGAGGAGACATTCAATGTACAAATGATAGCATAATAGGGTTAGTCAAAAGTCTGTAATCTTACAGGTTCTAAACATTTGTCATGATTTTCAGTACTTCATAAACATTAAGTATTATAGAAATTTTTCATATATTCAATAGTCATATTCAATAGGCATTAACTGGAGTTAGAAATCCATGATCAAACTTGCTTTATGCATGAGAACCAGTTATTTCCCTACACAGTTTCAGTTCCAAGGTTTCCCTGTAATGTACTTCCATTTAGGCCAAGGTGAACCGCCAGGTCTGTAAGCCTGCATGTAATCAGCACTCCACTGAGTGTAACAGAGTTTATATCACAACAGGAACTGACCAACTATGAATACATAAGATGAATGCCAGGCCTCAGAAGTTAGTTGTAAGCAAGTGACTCTTTTGGCATAATATGCATTATCAGGAAAGAGACGCCACTATGAGCTGTAACCTTTTTTCTGGATTCCTCTGTGGATGTTTACTGATGGACTCAAATGAGTCACATGATCCTCCCGGTAGGAAGCATTGTCCCTCTGCCAACCTCCCTGTGGAAGCTCAGTCAATATTAATTGAATGAATGAATGAACTGACATGAAGTATGTGGTCGGTGATGTGGAAAGACTTGCCCATGGTGGTCATATGGGCCTTCTGGCACATGAGCAATAGAATTTGGAAGTTGTCATTTTGCCTAGCTGGTGACCAAGACAATGGCTTTGCAATGACTGTGCTTCCACATTCAAAAATAACTTTAGTATATTGTCTGCCAACACTTGTTTGACTTGACATTAAACAGGGACACAAAGTTTCTTTGCATAGTATTGTTCAAAAGACAAGAAAATGGAAGCCCTACTCTGCTTCCCAGACATAAACTTCCAAGGGCTGCCTGAGAATTTGGGTTATTCAATATATATATATGTATGTATATACATATATATATTCAAGTATAATATATAAACTTGACTATGTATATTAATTATTTTGAGATTATAATACAATTACAACATTGTCTTTCCCTTCTCTTCCTCCAAACCCTCCCACATATCCTTCCTTCTTCTCTTTCAGATTGAAGGCTTTTTCCCATTAATTGCTGTTATATGCATATTTATGTATATATGTAATACACATAATGTATGTATGTGCAACCAGCTCACAGCTCATTCTGTATAATGTTATTTGTATATATATATGTTTTCAGGGCTGACCTTTGGTTTTGAATAACCACTTGCTGTGCTCTTTTCTGAGGAAGACGATTTCTCCTGATCTCAGCGTTCCTTAGTCGCCTGCAGTTCTCCGTGTAGGTTGAGGACTCCTGAGCTTCCTTCCTTCCACTTTAGCATGTCTGCAGGTATCCTCCTTATTCAACTCTGTTTCATACTCGTATACTTAATAGGAGACACAATCTTACTCCCTGTTCCTTTAGCTCTTAACATCTTTCTATGCCCTCTTCCATAATGACCCTCGAACCTTAGATCCAGGAGTTGTGTTGTAGATGTATTATTTGGTCTGCACAACTAACTCTGCCTTTTTGGTTGGCTGTCTTTTCTGTAATGGTCTCCATCTGTGGCAAAGAGAAGTGTCTGTGATGCTACATTTACCTGTGTATATAAGAACAAACACTTAGCATATAGGGATTGGGCTAGCTTGGAACAGTGGAAATTGTAGGTTTTCCTCCAAGATTCATGACTTCCCTATCCATGGAGAGTTACCTAGGTTTCCAGTATCAGCCATGATCTTCTTCCTGTTGAGTAGGTCTTAGGGTCAATTAGAGAGCTGTTGGTGACTACAAGGTCTGGGTGCCACTACTGTATCCTTAATGTGTCGTACAAGGTTGGCTGTGGTCCATAAGGGTCATATATGAGTAGGACTGTTGGTTGTTTGCCTCTCTCAGAAGCATGCATGGTGCTTTATGGTATCATGAATGCTAGTCCTCAGGAGGAGACTTTCGAGTTAATTCCAGCTCAGGGGCCTCTGGGCCCTGGGTCTGATGTGCATGATGTCTTTAGACATAGAGACTTACCTTTCACCTTGATGCTGTATGTTTGAGGAGTCTCTTGTACATCCCTGGCCAACAGCCCAAAAGAAGATTTCTCATGCCTGATATTGGGATTTTGTTAGGTAGCCTTTGGCTCTCAGTGGGAGCACTGTCAGGCCAGATGGAAAAATTGCTTTTAAACTATGAATGTGTATTTATATACTGACCTACGTGTATTATATACAGTTTTAGGTAGTTAATAGTATTTACGACTTTCAGACATCCTCACTGTCATTTCTCTCCATCCTACTTTGATACTTATCTCCCCTCCCCCCAGCACTGGAAGCTTCCCATTCATTTTCCATGGCATTCATTTCAGTTTTCAAAATGATAGCATTTACTTTCACATTATTTTTTTTGTATGATAGAATGTTTACCTAACTTGTTTTGTTAGAGTAAGTATAACTGTCACCGATCCATTCGGTGAATGAACACCCTGGCCCTTGGTCAACAACCACAGATGAAAGCAGAAGGGAAAGACACACACTGGGAGCAGCGAAACTGTGGAATGTGTGGCCCCTCAGCATGTCATGCCAGGGAATAAGAAGATTTATAAAGGGCTGGAGAGATGGCTCAGAAGTTAAGGGCACTGGCTGTTCTTCTAGAGGACCTGGGTTCAAGTCTCAGCACCTTCATGGTAGCTCCTACCTGCCTGTAATACCATCCTAAGGGATCCAATACCTTCCTCTGGGTTCCAAGGCACCAGGTATGAATGTGGTGCATAGACATACAGGCAGGCAGAACTCTTTCTCTCTGTCTCCGTCTCTGTCTCTGTATCTCTGAATAGAAATAGTATTTCAGACATTTTAGGAAGGGAGGTGACGTTCAGCTGACCGTATCTCAGGAGATAAGGAGATAGGGACTCAACAAGTGAAGAAGATGGCAGAAAGCTCGTGTGGTTCTTCAGAGACTGACTAAGCAGCTCCTCTGACGTCATTTTTTGCCTTGAGTAAATGCCACTTTATTCATCTGCATTTGTCATCGGCATTCTTCTCTGAGAATCAAGAATTTACTTCCAGGCTTCGTCCCTGGGACCACTCCACTCTGCTACCCGTCCCTAGAGAGTACCGTTGCCTTCCACGTGGGTCATATTTCACCAGCAGGGAACTCGTGGCAGTGGGCGCAGCTAACTGGAAATTCAGACTGCGCCCAAAGAACGTGATTGCAGTCCCATCAACACAGTGGTGCTTCTCAGGCACCAGACTTTGGTTTTCATCTCTCAATACACACGAGGTTGTCACGTGGAATTAGAACCCTTTCCATTGTAAGGAACTCATAAGTCACAGTTTCCTCAAGAACAAGTTGTCACCAAATTTCTTCCCATTTTCGTTCCTTTTGTCTGCCCGTGCTCCTGAGTTGGTTGACCTCTTTGAAGTATTTCTGACACTTCCTTTGTAACTTGTGCACACCGAGGTCCCTTCAACCCCGTTCTGCTGTCCCTTCTACTGCAACTTAGATGACAATGGACTGACAAAAACTCCCTTCAGAGGAGGAGTTATTCAACTCCACACGGAGTTTCTGGGGAAAATCAAAGATGATTCCCCCATTAAACAAATAAAGAAGCATTTGACAAGTACATCCAGAATAAGGTGTTCTTTAACAGCCAATTTTATTCAATACAGATGACTTTCTTATGTAAATTTTGCTCACCTTTGGAAGAATCCTTGAAACTCAAATAAAAGAAGTAATAAGTGTGACCACATGTAAAAACTGTAGGTTTTTTTTTTTCCTGCTTGGGGTTTTATTCTGTAGCCCAGGGTGGCTTGGAACTTATGGGAATCCTCCTGTACCTGCATTTTAAGGGCTGGGATTTACAAGAATGAACCATCATATTGTGGCAACATCTTTTAATAAAAAAGCAGTATTAATTAGTCAAAGATGCCTTGACTAACCTTTAGGGTAATCACAATCTTCTTGGTTTTGTCTTTCTTACCCCATGTTCCTCAAATATCTTCCTATTAGGGATCCTTAGAGGCTCATGATTCTATTTCCTTCCCCCTACAACTGCTCACACAAGATCACACAGAATTGGGTTGACATGAATTAACTGAGGGCAGTGATATTTAAGAGGAAAGAAAACCATTTTATATGGAGTATTAGTTCACAGAAATCCTAATTCCTACTGTTTGTGTAGCAGAATTCCTCAATTGTCATTTTTCATCTCTGGACAAATGCTCTTCCCCTGCTGAGACCTACTGTCATCGCACTGTGTGGTGCTGGCACAGTTTCCTGCCATGTGGTCAGGTATTTGCCTTCTGTTAGTAGAGATGCCCCCACGGGGCCCACCCTTGTCCAGCACACATGCTCCTCCATCACTCGAGCTTGACCTGGCCCACTCACCGTGCTCTTCAGAGCCCAGTTTCTTACGCTGAACTAACTCTTGGTCTGTTGCCCTGAATCCGGTGACCTTTGATTGCACCTGCTCTAGGGCAGTCCATGAAGTGGATGGGACTCTGGGGCAAAAGTCATAGAAGGGCAGCTCGAGGTACCACACGCAGAAGGATGCATGTACCCAGGACGTAGACATCTCTGTCTCTGTCGGATCCCGGCCTGGTTTCCTTCCTCTCAACTAATAATTTTCTCCCCCTTTGCATTGGACCATCACATCCACACAGGTTCCTTAGAGAAAAGGCCTCTGTAGACATCAAACCTAGTGGCGAACACAACATTTTGGAGATGTTGACACACAAATATGAGCTCATGTTCTTCTGTACCAGTACCTAAGACCCAGGGCTAGAATCAATCAGGGCTTGGATCAGCAGGTTTATTGGGAAATCCAAACAGCAGTATCGACCAAAGTTTAATGACAGTTATGACATTGAAAGTCAACAACAAAACATTCTACTTAGGAACTTATCACAGGCGGCTGGACAAATGAACTTTTGCTGCTGTCTTAGGGCTTCTGTTGCTGCAATGAAACACCAAGAATGAAAGGCCAGCTGGGCAGGGAAGGGTTTGTTGTGCTGCCTCTTCCACATGGCTGTTCATCAGCAAAGAAAGTCAGGACGGGCACACAAGCAGGACAAGAGCCTGGAGGCAGGGCAGTGGAGGCAGGAGGTGATGCAGAGGCCATGGAGGGGTGCTTGCTCCCTACAGCTTGCTTAGCCTGCTTCCTTTGAGAAGCCAGGACCACCAGCCAAGGGATGGCGCCATTCACAACGGGCTGGCTTCTCCTCCATCAATCTCTAATTAAGAAAATGCCTTACACCTGGATCTCACGGAGGCGGTTTCTCAGTTAAATTTCCTTCCTTTCAGACAGCTCTGGTTTGTATGTCAAGCTGACATAAGACTGGGCAGTAGAGGCTAGGCTAGTTGTATTGCGCTTCCAAGCCAAAAAAAAAAAAAAAAAAAAAAAAAAATCTCTTTTGAAGCCACTGTCTACTTGGAGTGCAAGTGGCTATGCCCACAGGGAGAAAACCCATGCATCCTTAAGGACTACTTACATTTTGCTTTGGAAAAGAGTTGGAGAGTTAGATCAAGCTATCTAGTAGAAGTCAGAGGATTCCTGGCATCTCCACATTTCGCCAATACCTGATTTTACTTAACTTACTAGAATTCAGCCCTGTAAAAGATCTTGCTAGCTTGCTTATTTGGGGGGGGGGTGTATGATCCTAGCACAGGAATGACAGTGAGCAAATGAGAATCTGCCACAGAGGAGTGCTCACAGAGAGGCAGTTGTGGGAGTCCATGGTCAATCCTGTAGGGTAGAGCACACCGAAGCCATGCAGCAGAGAGTACTAAGCCGCCAGTCCTTCTCCAGGTGGAGGGCTCTTCCCATAGAACTTACTCCCTTGCAATTCCACTGTGGCACTGTCAGTTAACGGAAGCCCCAAAGCCGAGAGCCTACATTTCTGCTGAATGAGAAGCCTTTGTTCAAGTACCTGTGCAGTCCCCAGGAATGGACTCCAGTCACACAGCATTAGCAAGACACCCCCCCACACCCTGCGCTCAACTCCCCATGAAGTAGTTGGTCCACTCTCCTGTGCCCTGAGCATTGCGTTCAGGTAGACAAGTAAGTGACTGTGGTGACACTTTTCTCCAAAGACGGAGAAAACCTTTTCTCTATCTTCTCTTCATAAATCCATCCTGAAACCCGAAGCAAATTAGAATCCTGTGTCCCTTCTTGTTTTTAATCACAGAAGGCATCCTTAGTAGCCAACACGAGCTCCAGGTTCTAGGGTAGAACCAGTGCTCGGCATAGGATCTGTGTGGAAATCTGAACTGTGGCTTACTTGACTGTGATGGGTCTGTTGTGTCTTTCATGTCTCGACTTCTTATTAATGCCGCGGTTCCATTCTCCTCCCTTATTCTGTGGAGTTCGCAGCCCCCTAAGACTCTTTTATTCTGTCCTGCGTATGTGGCAGCAAACTGAAGTTTGCTTGGCAACACGGTAAAGTTGTAGTAATTTTAAAACAGCAGAAAAAGTGAGTGGCCAAAGTCAGCAGGTAAACAAATACATCACTTTAGAGGCTCGCCTCTATTTGCTAGTGTCTGCCTTAGTGCTGAAGCTGTATTAGACACTGTGGTTAGAAGGACTCTGTGACATATCACTTCCTGAAAGACTCACCCCATAAAACCGAGCTGCCGTCCTGCCGCACACTAAAATCCTCACTTTAGCTTTGATCCATTTTGATCTTTGTGAGTTACCTTAAATATGACAGGTAGGTGACTGTGCTAAGTAGCTTGAAATGACTTTTGATCAAATGTAATAAAACTCTCTGCTGCAGCTTGCTTATCTCATCTCTCCGCCCTATCTGGAAGAATGGCCTGTCTGCGGATGTCTCTACAGTGGCATTTTGTGCCCTATTAGCATTGGTCTTAGTTGTTTGGGAAGGCCAGCAGCCCTAACAGTGACTTCGGAATTGGCCCGCTACGTTTCTGTTTTACATGATAGTCCTCTCGTGTGTGTGTGTGTGTGTGTGTGTGTGTGTGTGTGTGTGTGTGAGAGAGAGAGCAGTGCTAGGGACTAAGCCCAGGGCTTTGCTTTGTACCTGACACGCAGATGCTCTACCATTGTCTACCTTCCTGGCTCTTGGTGTCTACCGACAGGGTCTCACTAAGCCCTGTAGCCTGACTAGAACTGTGTTCCATGTTCTGTCTCCCATGTGCTGGGATCACAGGTCTGTGCCACAATGCCGCTCATCAGGTTTATACTCCGATTATGTCCCCAGTGCACACACAGGGTGGGGTTCACCATGCTAATGATCTGCATCTTCTTCTGTGTCTCTGTTGAAGACCATTTCTGGAAAAAAAAAAAAAAGACCCATTCTGTCAGCTCTGGCCTCCTATTCAATTTTCTCTGTCCGTTTAGCAGGTACGAGCTGATATTTGTTCTCGGATGAACACATTGCTAAGCCTTGGGGCACAGCAGAGTGTGAATTGGACAGAGGATGCCTGTGCAGCTTACATCTGAGAAAAGGAGAGAAACAGTGGACGAAGGCACGAGGAAGGAGCCGGTGAGGGGGCTCTGTGGGTGACACACTCCTCGGAAGCTTGGAAATCTGATTTTGATTCCTGGAACCTATGTAAATGTAGGAGAGAACCAACACCACAAAGCTGTCTTCTAGCACACACACACACACACACACACACACACATGCACATACACACACACACAAATAAAAAGATAAAAGCACAAAGCATAATTGTATGTATAATTGAAAACTGGAAACATTGTTATAAATTATTTTACGGTGCCGTGGGAAGGGTGCATCTGTGGAGACAGACGAATGAGAGAAAGGAGACAAAATAGAGAAACACATTATACAGGTTCTCAATTAACTAGCATGGTACTAAATCCAATGTGAGCTTGAATAATTTACATGGCCTCTAATTCTTAATTTTCTTTAGCCACGAAATAAAGATGATAACGCCATCTCCTCTAAAAGCCCCGGGTTTGGACAGATTTATATAAATCACCCAGTGCAAAGCAAGTGCTCTGTAAACAGGCGCTGCTAATGATTATTTATTAGTCTGAGGTGGGAAGGCCAGGTGGGGCCAGCCACGTTAGAGTTGTGAGGAGAAGCATTCCAAGAGGAGAGAGCAGTGTAGATTCAAAGCAGCCCGAGCTCCGAGGATCTGTGGAAAGGCCAGTGTCGCTAGAACGGAGCGAGTGAGGGAGAATACACTGGAGGATGGCGTGGGTGGGCACCATATGGTGGCTGCGTGAGCGCCAGCCCAGAGAAGGCAGATGCTGGGTTCCTTCAGAGTTGCTTCCCCCCCACCCCCCTAGAGAATGTGAAAGGACAGAGGGCAAAGATGTTGAGAACGTGTGGAAGAGGGTGGTTCTATTGAAAGGCTGTGGAACTCAAGTGAATCAGGACAGGAGACAAGATGACCGGGACGGATGTAAGGAAGAAACAGGAGAGCCCGTGTGGGTAGCATCCACCCCCTCCCCCACAGGAAAGTTGCCTCAGGAAACCGGAGCTTTGGGAAGAAAACAGGACTTTAGATGCTCTCGCCTAATTTCTGCGGGTGACAAAGGCCAGGGAGTGAGTGAAATCACACGGCCAAAGTGGGGTTGAAGATAATCATAGGGAGAAGTCAAGCCCAGAAGAGTGCACGTGTTGGGGGCACTGTCCATACCGACCAACCAATATGATGGCATTGCATGAATTAGAGAATGGTACTCCTTGTCCTGTGGCTTTATCATCCTCTACTAGAATCTGTCAACACTTCTTTGCAGAGACAACCGATGGACTTATACAGCTGTCTACATGCTGGATCCGACAAGAATGACGGAAGTCAGGGAGGAGGAAATTGCTCTGTGAACTCAGGCTAGAAGTGGGCATGGGCAGAGTCTGTCGCCTGAGAGTCAGGGCTGGGGGAAGCAGTTAAGACTAGCCGTGTGAATCTCAGGGTAGGAAGGGAATAGCGCCCCAGTTGTGTGAGGTTTATGAAGTAAGAGGCTCTGCATAGAGAGTCTAGACAAAGGGGAGCTTCCTGGATTGCCCAAGTATTTTTTATTAGTTGTTAAAATTTTTATGCACTATATTTTGATCATATCCTTTCTCCTCCAGCTCCTCTCAGGTCTTCCCCAACTCCCTGCCTATACAACTTCATATTCTCTCTCTCTCAAGCAAAAGCAAATCTATAAGAAATGAAAATCAAAACGAAGAAAGAGGAAACTCGGCAACACAAAACAAAACAAAACAAAAAGGTGTGTGTATAGACGTGTACACCAGAAAAACAAACAAAAAATTAAAAGGAAGCTGTGGAGTCTGTTTTGTAATACCTCACCACTCCCGGGCTTTATGAAGAATGCCTGCGGTGTGGTTGATATCCCGTGTCATCCGAGAAAACCGATTTTCCCTTTCTCAGCAAGTATCCATTGTAAACAGTTTCTTGGTTAGGGATGGGGTTTTGTGTCCAACTTCCCTTTTCCATCCAAAGGTTTTTTTTTCCTGGTTAGAAGCTGTGAGGGTCTTGTGGCTACTGCCACAGTCTCTGTGAGCTCATGTGTGCATCAGCGCTGACGGCAGACACGGTTTCCTTGCTGGGGGTTACCGACTCTGGCCCTTACAGACTTTCCTCCTCCTCCCCCCACCATAGATTCCAAAGCATTGAGGGTAGGGGTTTGATAAAGACTTCCCAGTGGCTCCAAAGTCCCTCAATCCCTGACCGTTGTCAGCTGGTGGGTCTCAGGTTGATTCCCATTGACTGGAAGCGTCTCTGATGACGGACGGCTACATGACAAATCTGTGGGTAAAAGTGCCATTAGGAGTCATTCTGTTGCTCTGCTCCTTGAGCAGAATAAGGTTTAGTTCTTAATTTTTCTTTACAAAATATTTCTGATTTTCTCTATTGGATTTCCCCCCTTCTTCCAAACTTTCCAGTAAATAACTTGTGTCTCTTTTATCTTGAGATCTTCTCTGTTTTTTATAAAAGCCACTGGGTAGATTCGCATCTCCCCCAACAGAATGTGTGCCCTTTAAGGGTGGAACACTGCCTTGTCTCCTCGTTTATTCAGTCGTGGTTGAGACATAATAAATATGGAGTGAGTGAATAAATGAACAAAAATATTTTTCTTTTTGCTACCAAATCCTAGGGAAAAAATAATTGTTTATTCACATGAACTAGCTTTATGTACATTACATCTAGAGTTCATTTAAGTGTGAACTTTGGGTACTACAGAGATATTTAGTGTGTTGCCTACCTTTTTCTTTTATTAGATAGATCCTTTATTTTGTAGTTGTATTTAATACTAACAATTTTATTCTATTTTGACTTTAATGGAAATAATTATTTTTATAGCTTTCAGTCTTGCTAAATGAAAGAAACATTTAAAAATTTATAAACAACCATCAATTTTTGAATTTTCATTTTCCCTTTATTTTACTTTTAAGACTTTTTTTTATTTTGAGTATTCAGAAATCTCATGTTATTTCACTGTTAACCCAATTATATATTTTGAATTGATAATAGCATGCTTTATCTCAGTAAGAAAAAGCTGAAAACAGCAAAGTCTATCTCTGCTATTTTTTAGTGCATTCATGGCTATGCGGAATGAAGACTTTGTTTTACGATCGATATTGGTATGTGAGTTTTTCTTGGATTATGATAAAATATATATATATTTTATTTTCTGGGTAGTAAATGAAAGACTACTTGGAAGTTTCTTTCCTAAAGCATTTCATGGCAGGCAAGGTGCCTCACCGAGTAAGGGCGTTGCAGTCACATCCGATGAGCAAGGAACAGTCCTCAGAACCCTCATGGCTCAGCAAGAGAGAACAATTCCAAAGTGTTTGCTTGACTTCAACTTAAGCAAAACTTCAAGTATATACAAGAATTGAGAGGGAAAAGTAGAGTCATCAAGGACAGGCATTCCGCATCCATGATCAGCTCTCATACGGCCCATGTCATCTGCATCTCTACACACGTCGGCTCGGCTTGCTGATCACCGGGATGGTTTGAAGCAACCTTCATCTGCATATATTTCAATATAGAACTACTAAAGAACTCTTAAAAAATGGGCCTGGAACCCGAGAGATTGGACAGCCAGTGAAATGATTTGTTTTATGAGCATGAGAATCTGAGTTTGATACAGCACATGTCAAATTTCTGGTTATGGTGGTGTGTGTTTATACTCTCGGTGCTGGAGAGGCAGAGACAGGAGGATCTCTGGGGCTCACCGGCCAACCAGTCTAGCCGAACTGAGAGCTCCAGGACAACCTACTTCAAAAAGATAAATGGCATTCCTGAGGATGACACTAAATGTTGTCATCCTTCGTCTAGGGCAAAGAGAGAGTTCTTTGGTGCTGTTCTGTGCACTGAAGTTCTTTTGCACAAATAAAATGCAAGTAAAACAGAAAAAAAAAGGAAAAAATATACATGTTAATGTGCTCTTACACACCCATATATACACAAGTGTAAATATACATGGACACATGTGCACACATTAAAAATTTGATCACAGTGCTATGATCACATTTAAAAAGTTAATACTTCTTACTGTTATAAAATATCTTATTGATATTTGAACTTTCTCCTTTTTATTTAACATTTTTAAAATAAATGTTGAATCAGCACCAGAGGGGGCATATGACTGGACTCAACTTTTGTCTCAAATCTCACTATTTTATACTGTTCCCTTTTTCTGTTTCCCCTGCCTTTTATTTGTGCAAAAGAACTTCAATGCACAGAACAGCACAAAAGAACTTCCTCTTTACTCCCGAGAGATCTGGGTTTTGTTGACTTATTCCGAATGGTACTTTATGACATACCTATATTCTATGCATGTCCTGTAGTTTGTTATCTGCAGCTATAGAGGCCAGCTGGATCAAGCTGAAGTTTTATGAGGAACAGTTGGTGCCGAGCGGCAGTGTGTGCTACCACTGGGAGGCACACAATACATCGTTGTCTCTCCGTGATGTTCATATCTCATAGTAATCACTACTGAGCTATTGTTCATTAAAGATTGCGTTGGCACATGTGTTGCTGCCTTGGTCCCAAACTTAAAGTGGAGGCTAGCCAAGCAAGTTAGCACACATATTTTTTCAAAAAAGCAACTTAGAAAGTGCTTGCATCACAAAAGGATTTTTGGCTAGGCATGATACCATATAAAATAAATATATTTGCAGTGCTCTAAATTGTTTAGTGTCTTTTGTAAGAAGTACAAAATTGAGTGGGCACACTGAAGTTGTTGTTAGGCACATAAAATTCTAACATTAACTTTTATTTAAACAATTTGGAATCCCTATTTTGAGGCCGATACGTGCTTGAAAGGACATTTGCTGTCTCTCTTTAGCTTCCTGTCCTCCATGAGGCTGTTTCTCTGCCTCTTCATCTTCAGCATACTATGTTGTCTTGCAACAGACTCCCAGCAAGGGAACTGACGAACATGGCCTAGCACTTCCACACTACGAGCCCAAATTAAGCCTTTCCTTTTAAAAGTTATTTCGGGTATTTTGTCGTAGTCGTGGAAAGCTGACCAACTCTTTGGCTGACCTAGGTAGATCTTGTCTGCTGGACCTGGGATCTGAGGACCCGAAAGAACAGGTAGACTAGAGTCCAAGGCTGTAGACGACGTGACTTCAGTTTCAGTGTATGCTTATACATGGATGTAACAAGGAAAGCAATAACCCAAGGAATATTGTTTGAGTCCAGAAAAACATAGCCAGAAGAGCAGGGAAATAAACACCACAAGCACATACTAGATATTGACAGAGCAGCCCTCTCCCAGAACTTCTCTAAACACAGGCCCATTTAAAACCAATTGTCTGGCAAGTACCATAGAGTATGTCTGAGAAAGCATGGAGACAAGGCAGAAGAGCATATCCAGGTCCAGGGTGCACTGGCCAGACTGGGTTCTAAAGCTGTGTTCTGGCGTCCAACAAGAATAAACATGTCTTATGAGTTGAATGTAAATTTTTAACAAAGGAGACACTCACTTCAGGTCCAAGAACAATCCAGGGAACACAACGCGCCTGAGGTGAACGGCGCTCTGCCTTTTTTCCTGGAGCCTCTTCCTCAGTTCCCCAAGGCCGTGTTCCACATGCGTCAGTTTTCTGATCAGGTTCCAACAAACACAGTAGCAGCATTTCCAATTCTGATATTCCTTTTATTGGTTGGAATTCTGTAAAAAGAAATTTTTTTATATGTGTCTGTTTTCCTCATATCAGAACAAATGCTTGACTCCCTTTACTTATAAACTTTCAAAATAATACATTTTCATATTATGCTATTTTTGTATGTCAGCTTGGCAAAAGCTAGATAGACATAAGCTGATGACATAGTCATCAGAGAGGAAGGAGCCTCGGTTGAGAAAATACCTCCACAAGATCCAGCAGAAAGACATTTTCTCAATTAGTGATCAATGGTAGAGAGTCCCCAACCATTGTGGGTGGGGTCACCCCTGGGCTGGTGGTCCTGGATTCTATAAAAAAGCAGGTTGAGCAAACCATGGGATGCAAGCCAGTACTTAGCCCCCTCCACGGCTTCCGCATCAGCTCCTGCCTCCAGGTTCCTGCCCTGCTTGAGTTCCTGTCCTGACTTCCTTTGGTGATGAAGGTGATGTAGAAATGTAAACAGAATAAGCCCCTTTGTCCCAACTTACTTTTTGGTTATGGTGTTTCGTTAGCAACAATAGAAACCTAACCAGGACACGTGTCTTCCATGGTTGACCACCGACTTACTCTTTTTCAGTAAATTTTCTTCTAAGTATCATTATGAATTTAAGACTTTGAATATATCTGATGTTCTTCTATTTAAGCACCAACTCTTTGGCTCTATTCCAATGTGACTTCTGAGATTTCTGACAGGTCTTCAAGAGAGATTAATAGGCTCCTAGTTTTCTTAAATGTCATGCTAACTTATCTTGTCCCCCACCTGAAACCAGCCATTTCTTCAAAAACCCTCTTTTGTTTTGTTTTTTGTTTTTTGGGGTTTTTTTTTTTTTTTTGAATGGAACTAGATTAACTTATCTTATCCCTCACCTGAAACCAGTCATTTCTTCAAAAACCCTGTTTTGTTTTGTTTTGTTTTGTTTTGGATGGAACTAGATTATTCTGAAGTCACCATCTGATCAGCAGAGGTATTCACTGCTATAGCTCAGATGCTATTTCTAGAAGTCCTCTATTGATAGAGACTATATAAACTGTATTTACATAAAGCACTTATAAGTAAATATAGGCGGTGGAGATTGCTCAGTGAGTAGAAGTGTTTGCTGTTAAGCCTGACAGCCAGTTCCTGGAACCCACATGGTGTAAGGGAGACCCAATTCCTGAAAATTGTCCTCTGACCTCTACACAAGGACACAGCATGCCCATGCGTGCGCGCGCGCGCACGCGCGCGCGCGCACACACACACACACACACACACACACTCAAGAATAAATGTTCTATTTGCTTGTGGAAGTTTGATAGTAAATGGTTTGATTTGTTTCACTCTGGTTATTTGACTTAAAAAAACAAATTACTTCATGTATTCTATTGGGAAAACCTTGGAATCTTTCACAATTCAAACTGTATTGGTAGGAGATAATGTTGAGCAGATCCCTCTTAACAATTTTCCTGATAGGAAGTTTAAAGCAAAAGCATGTTTAAAATTTTAAACAAAATTGTAAAGTACAGGAATATTCATGGTTTAAAATTATATTTAAGATGAAACCAATCACTTTTTCAAAAAGCAAAGTAGAAAGTACATATACCACAAAATGAATTTTGTCGAAGGATGATGTCACAGTACACTTATAACACTCTATTGGATTGTAAAGGGGCAGTGTTCAAGACAGGGTTACTCTGTGTACCCCTGAATGTCCTGGACCTCGCTCTGTAGACCAGGCTGACTTCAAATTCCCAAGTGCCATAATTAAAGGTATGCACCACCACTGCCTGGCAACGTATAGCACTCTGAATACTAACACATTGAGATTGTTTTGCTTTATATGTCTTATTACAGAAGATATGTATACATAAAATCCTAAATCAGTTTTTATCTTATAAATTGAATGTGTATTTTGAAAGGCTGTTTTCTCTATCATACATCCAACTGTATCTGACTTGTTTGCTTCATAATGAAACAGGCAGATAATCTTCTATCCTTATCAGCGTTATTGGCTATTTCAGTTTGGCATCGAGTGAAATACTTGTATACATTCCTGCTTTTAAAAACCATTCTGTCGTATCCTGTGCACTAGGTGTCTAGGTTCAAACTTGGCTGGCATTTTTATTTGCACTGAATGGACGAGAGCAGAGAGGATCTGAAATAGCTTTGCCCTAAAGTCAACTTTCCCATCCGTGCTAATTCAGGAGTGTGGAGGAGAGACAAATTATAAAAGTCCCTATTTTTGTCACGGTTTCTTCCTCCCCACCAGTGCCTTCACATCTCTGAAGGCTTCTCATTCTGTCATTAAAAGGACACATTTTGGCATTAGATTAGACGCATAGTTAGGGAGCGAGTTGATGAGCATATCCTTGACTCTCATAGGAGTCCAGTCTCGGAGTTTATACCAACCACTGCTGTTTCCTGTGCTTCTGACCCTTCCTGCCTCCCAAGAAAGCTGCTGAGGACTGCAAAGGACAAAAGCATGCTGAGAGAGCATCTGTCAGCAGCTTGGATGACGAGCTACTTAACAAAACCCACCTGGTAGAAGCAGCAGAAGCCACAGTGAGAATGTCACCCCACTCCAACGTGGTGGCCAGGTATTGACACTGTATAGATAGGTTGCGAACACTCACAATATAGTGCAGGTATATCAAAATCGAAGATGTGTTTCATAAGTAAAGATGAAAGGAATTTGGTGGTAGAGGTAGAGGCTGGTAGGAAAAATAAAAAAATCAAAAACAACCAAAACTGTCTTTTGTTACATTTGGCCTGGGAGCCTGAGGGTTTGGATACCCAGAAAAAGAGATTAAAGATCAGTTCTTTAGAGTTCCTGTTTTCAGTTCTTCCCAGAAGACGTAACATTGTCGTAGTCAGGGTTTCTATTCCTGCACAAACATCATGACCAAGAAGCAAGGTGGAGAGGAAAGGGTTTATCCAGCTTACACTTCCACACTGCTGTTCATCACCAAAGGAAGTCAGGACTGGAACTCAAGCAGGTCAGGAAGCAGGAGCTGATGCAGAGGCCATGGAGGGATGTTCCTTATTGGCTTGCTTCCCCTGACTTGCTCAGCTTGCTCTCTTATAGAACCCAAGACTACTAGCCCAGGGATGGTACCACCCACAAGGGGTCCTCCCACCCTTGATCACTAATTGAGAAAATGCCCCACAGCTTGATCTCATGGAGGCACTTCCCCAACTGAAGCTCCTTTCTCTGTGATAACTCCAGCCTGTGTCAAGTTGACACAAAACCAGCCAGTACAACTATCATTGCATTTAACCCACTCATTTAACTCAAAATCATTTCAAATGCACAACCAATTTCATTAAATATGAAGGAATTTAGTAATAAACAAAACTAAGAGAAAAAAAAGAAGATGTAATTGTGGGCTAACACAACTCAAACCTAAACAGTATGCCCTTTCCAGTGGTTTTGTGAGTCTTTTATTTATAGACAATTCGGAACGTGTTCAGGGCTTTCTCTTGGGATTATGTCTTTTTGGAAAGGGTAGGTAGGATTTGTTTACCCAGTTGAGAACCCGAGGCTAGCTAAGGTTGCCGTGTAATAGTTTCCTCTGAGATTGAAACATTCTACCCTGCAGTTAAACTCTTTAAACTACTCAAAATAGCTCTAGGAAGTCCCTGAAATTGACCAGATTCATTAGTAACCCCCCTCCTTCCGGATTAAGCATTAAAGCTGCTGAGAAGTCACTCTCAGACAAGTCACACTGGAATGAAAGAACAGACTACCTGCATAGAAGAAAGAGAAACCAGCCTAGCTGCCTGAAGAGGTTTAGACCAACTTAGGTTGAAAAGGACACTCTGCCATGTGTTGACCTCCCTGCAGGCTGTGAAAATGATGCAGATTCTCAGGTCTTGCGAGCTTCACCCATCCTGGGGTTGGCTTTGGTGATGGTTCTGTTCCTCTAAGTAACCCCTCACCAAGATTCCTGTAAGCAACCCCAGTAATGGTTCACCAAGTTGAACGTTGGTGGTCTCCATGCTTTGCTCTCTCATGGGCTTTTCTATCTGAGGTGAAGGTAAATAGACAAGAGTGTTGTATAACTCCAGGTAAAGACTTGTCACACAACACACACATACACACATATGCGCATGTACACACACATGCACATGGGAGAGAGAGAAACAGAGACAGACACACACATTCACACAGAGAGACAGTCAAGTGTAGTCCAGTAGAACTTTATTTCATTCCATTTCTACTTCTCAGTCCAAGGGTCATTTCTTTCCCTTGAGACAGTTCCTGCTTCTGGAAGAAGAGAGTCCCTCTCCAAACTGATCCCAGCTCCAAACAAACCAGGCCTGGTCACTTGCTGTCTAATTTTCTCTCTACCATGATGGTCCAAAGCCCTGTCCCAGCTCTTGCTTCTCTGGCTGCCCTTTCTGAAGCGATGCTGAGTTGCAGGGCTGGGCTCCTGCTCCCTCTGCAGGAAGTGGCTCTGGGCCACACTTGGGAGTTCAGTCCCCCACCTTTCAGAAGCCTCAGAAATGACAAGGTAGTAAAGTCCCCCAGTCTTTGCTCACAGCGTTTGTAAAGCACGACAAGCTATTGCATTTTTACATTGTAACTGAAGAGTCTTTAATTTACTGATGAAGAGAGCTTAGCTGTTCAGTGCACACTCTGATTTTTTAGCAGCAGGGAACATTTCATCAGAATTTTAGACAGAAAAGACAAAGTATGGCTTAATTTCTTTGTCTATACATGTATTTCGCTAGAATCTAGTCTGTTTTCAGAAGAAAAAAATCCTCACACATTATTTTAATAACTTGAAAATTATTCAAATAAGCACATTTCCTTATCTTACCAGTTCACAAAAGCCAAGATCTGTATATGAGACTCCAAAGCCCCCTTGCCTTTTGTCTCAAACCTTTGTGGAGAAATAATGGAAAGTGGATTGAAGTCACATTGCACAAGCATGCCTTATTTCTATGGCAATTAAATTTAGTTATAAGTTTAATTGCAAATAGTTATATATTTAATTGAAAACAAAAGCCTCCTTAAAGGCAAGATAATTTAGAACAATTTAAGTTAATAACTAAACAGATTTTTCAGACGCTATACAGTTTATTATGTTTATATTTTGTGACTATTCCTTTTTTTGTGCTTCCTTTTCCTCTGCATGTACCTTAAAATATAAATTTCTTCTTTGCTCAGAAGAGATGAAGTGTCTATTCTAAATAGACATTTGTGTCTCTCAATCTGACTCTCAGAGGATTGAAATAGACCCCAAAGAGAATAGGAAGTTCTGCCAGACCCACTCGAGGAGTACCCCAGGTTTGGGGAAAGAAGAAACTGAGAGCTAGGAGGTGAGTGTCCCCCAGCTCCTAAGGCTTGGGGGAGCCACACACTCCGTAGAAACGTGGTAGGTTCCTGGGACTTCTAAGACTTTGTGATCCATACAAGTGAGGCTTCTGGAGCTCCTGGGGTCTGGTTTGGGCATCTCTGAGTCAAAGCCTGCTGAATCACCTTGTCCTGCAGAACTTAGATGTGTTTGTCAGCGATCTAAAGGGCCAAAGACCCTCAGCCTGAAGTTCAGAAAGTCTGGGAGGAAGAGGTGAGAGGAGGAGTCAGAGGAAGATGGACGAGGAAGACTTGGAGGAGAGCAAAGGGGTCAAGTTGAGTTTACACAGAGCACCAATAAGGATCCAACAATGGGGTCTTCTGACCACGAGACTTGCACTGCTCATGGAGACAGAGGCCACAAAAGACCAGAGGTCTCGGTCAGACTGGTAGCTCTTCCACCTGTATAGTGAGCTTAGAGGGTGTCCATGCTCCCAGATGCATGACTCCAGCGAAGAGGCAAGGAGGCCTCTCTGCCCAGAGGACCTTAAAAGGCAACCAGAGGAAGAGAGAAAGCAGACTGCCACAGCAGCACGAGACTGCCTTCCTGGAACAGAGAGAGGAGGTCTCAGTGGGATGAAGATTGAACATGCTTGGAGACACTGTGGGACAAGGACACACACACACACACACACACAATGTCCAGGAAATTGCATCCATGTTTTGTTGTTTGACTCAAACCTGGGTGGTTTTGATACATAGTCATGTTGTGTCTGCAGGTGGAGCTGACCTGTCAGGCTGAGGCTAAGCCATTTACAGTTAGGCTTACTGCCTGGAACGGCCTGACTGAATTCCTCATGACCCAAGGCTAGTACCTAACACTGTGTACTGAACTTTTTGATTAGTCGATGTGAATCCTCATGTGAGATGCATCCCTGGTTGTTTAAAGGTCTCAGAGACACAGAAGCATGGTACGGTTCATTCCATGTTTTATAGTAGTAGTGAGGGAGAGAGGGAGGGAGGGAAAAGAAGGGAGAGAAGGAGAGGGGAAGGGCTCCTCAGACCGTGTGATAGATATATGACTAGCTATGATGTCCTGACAATTTTAAACTTAAATAATATAACTCATACAGTAGGACCTTTCTTTCTTTATAAAGTTCAGTCTGTCTTTAACACACATTTAGAGCAATGCTAAAAATCTAATAAAGAAATTAATAACTCACCCCAACTATAAAAATCTATAAAAATCAACTATAAAAATCTACAGTCTAAGAACAAATAAAATACACCCATTTCAAAATCATTACTGTCCTAATATAAAGATATCAATGAAAACTAGGAGCTAACCCCTATGTCTAAAGCAACAGGGTGTTTTTGTTGTTGTTTTTGTTGTTGATTTTTTTTGAGACAGGGTTTCTCTGTGTAGCCCTTGCTGTCCTGGAACTCACTCTGTAGACCAGGCTGGCCTCGAACTCAGAAATCCACCTGCCTCTGCCTCCCAAGTGCTGGAATTAAAAGCGTGCGCCACCACTGCCTGGCGCAACAGGGTGTTCTTACAGAGATTATTTACTCTTAATAACATTTTACGATAAACTTAAGACAAGACTTATGTTTTGCCCAAAAGATCTTTTTATGTTTTCTGCTGTTCATGTTTTGTAGTTTTGGCTGCTCAGGAAACTGCTTTAACAAAATCAGGAGCCAGTTAACAATCACTCTGTGTTGACATATTCCTGTACATGACTGCTTTGTAAGGAACAATTTTAAACTGATTTTAGTACATTTAATGCTCTATGTATCTGTGACTAAAAACATTTATTGCCATGTATCTAAAGGCTGTATTATGCAAAGGTCACAGAGTTGAAAGTGGGTTAGGCTAATGCGTGCAATGTTATCAGTAGGTGGTATTGCTCTGTGTATTCTCTGCAGCCTGAGGTACAGGAGAATGGCGTTGAGAGAGACCATGGTGGTAGCCAGAGCCAACCTGAGAATGGGTAGAGCAGACCTGGCCCTGGGCCAGGCTGGGGAGTTTAAGTAACCCCACTCAGTGCAGGAAATACATATGTATTTTATATAATACATGTAATATGTTTGTATATTTTATATATAAAAATATATAAAAATACTCTATACTAAGTAGCAATGTTCACAAAGGCATGGCTTCTGACATAGAAACCTGAAGGCCATTTTTGAAATGCTAGGACCTCATCCACAGGACAAATAGAATATAATTCAAGCATGTCTGACTTAAGAGCCACGCCTTCTATACCCCAGCTGCTTAAAACTGGACCTAAGTGGCTTGTTGGCATGAACTTTTGACACTTGTCTCCTACTCACCCATAATGTGGGATCAGATCAGACCAATCAGGATCAATACCTTCTCCTAGCATAATGGGACAATGGAGAATACATCATCAGATAGTAAATCACTGATGTCTTCAGAGAATGTTGTTCAGGGACAAAGGGGGAGGTGTCAGAGTTGATATAAAGCCACGCTGGGCATGGTACTACTTGCTTGTAGTCCCAGGAAAGCTGGAGCAGGAGGATCTTACGTTTTAGGATAACTTAGGTTTCATATTGAGATGCTGTCTCAGAACAAGACATAGCTTCTATGCCAGCTCTTCCAAAAGTAGCAAAAAGCCACAAGGTTATTAAAAATTAAAATTTTAAATTTTATTTTTTTTGTTTTCATCTCAATATACCAATATTAGAAAAGTCTAGAATCAAAATTTTAAATACCATATTTTGCTGGATTTAAGACATCATTAGTAATGTGACAATAATTTGCCATTATTTAATGTATGTCAATGACAGGGAAATCTCTGCCCAATAAATTATGATGACTTCCTGTAGGCTATAGACAGCATTTTATTTTATTTTATTATTTTGTACTTTCTGTTAGTTCTTAGTGAATTTCACACCATGCACCCCAAACCCATTCATCTCCCCAGCTCCTCATACCTGCCCTCCACTCTTACAACTTCCCCCCAAAAAGTAAGCAAAAATATTATTGTGGAAGCTATAGTGTGCCCCACAGTTTACCCTCTGTCCACACGTCTTCGCTTGCAAATGTCAGTTTCAATGAGTCATTGGTTTGGTTCAAGGTTTGGACACTCACTGGGACTCCTCTTCGATATCCTGTTGTTGTCCTGTGTCACGGAGATCCTACAGTTTTGAATCCAGTGGTTCACTGATGGGGTAGATATTGGGGTGGGGGCCAACTCAACCCTGGATCCGGGTCTGAGAAGCATTGGAGCTGCTCAGCCTGCCGGCTCTCCTATATTCATACTGGTGAGAATGATCTCTCCTAGCCTTGGCTAGGTCATCCATTGCTAGCAAGGGGCAGAGGCTATGGGCTGGGCTCTCCCCCTCTCATGCCCTCCAAGCTGATTCACCTCCAACCTCTACAATCAGAGCCAGCCCTGCTTTGCTGCACAGGTGAGGTGCAGGACCCCTCTAAGTGTCGCAGCCAATGATGGACAGGACCAGCTCTTCCACTCTCATGACCTTGGCCGTAGATGCCGTGGGTATAGGGGCGGGGCGGGGCGGGGCGGGGTTTGGTAGTGGTATGAGGCATTTTTCTCTCTCATCTGTGCCTCTGCACAGCAGCCAAGTTGCAGGGCCAGCTCTCCCAAGTCCCACCTGTGGGGCTGACTGACCCACACCCCTGACACCAGGATGCCCAGGTGAGGCACGGCGCCCACTCTCCTGTGTGCTGCAGACACTGCGGGGCAGGGACAGCTCTCCTGCTCTCAGGACCCCAGGGCTCATCCACCTGCTGCAGGAGTGAGGGGTAAGGGGTGAGGTAGGCGTCTCTCCCTCCTTCATCCTACCACACGAGTGTCTGGGCCAGCTTTCCCACAGCCACACCTTCTGGCCAGCTCACCCTCAGTTTCTGAAACCAGGGCCAGCTTCTACTGTGCTTCCTGTGCTGTGTGCTCCTAAGTAGTGCAGCTGGCATGGGGCAGAGTCAACTCTCATTGGAAAGATAGATAGGTAGATAGATAGATAGATAGATAGATAGATAGATAAAGGTTCTCATGCATGGCTTCCTGACTTTAAGTTAAAATGTGTTTCCACCTTGGCTCCAACTTTCATCCTATCTATTTTACTTGTTTCAGACGCCAGCATGTTTCACGTCAAGGTTATGGTGTGAAAACAATGTGAGGAAATGTACCAGGCTAGACAGAAAGGACTGTATTCTAAATAGACACTTGACTCTCTCAATCCAACCAGCAGACTCTTGAATCAATAGACCCAAAGAAATGGAATATTTCCCCCAAGAATCTCTTGGTAGGAGAAAGAAAAGGCATCGGCCAGAAGGGGAAGTCGCATCCTAGAAAGAGATTTCACAGAGCTCTAACAATGTCAGACGCCTTAGGGGTGAACCTACAGCCCAGACCAGGATGGGTCAGTGTGGGAGTGACCACACTTTCTCTGTGACTGCTTAAACACATATATCTTTGGCCCTCTGTTTAAACTTTAATGTTTAATGTCACTCCTGAACCCCTAAGACTGACTTGCGGTGGGGGGAGGGGGGTTCATTGGATCTCCTTGTTCCTGTTTCCACCATGGCCACATTGAATGAATTTCCTTTCCATAACAATTTGGCGCCTTTGATTTGTTTATTTAGCATGAGTGACTGAATCTGCTTGGGGCACAGTCTGTGGCCCTGTAGGGTTGTTAAGAATGGCTACGAAAATGTGTCCTGCTTTAAATAAAATCACCCTGACATGTTAAAACAGTGTGGCATGCTTTATCGGGCCTATTTTGCTAAGTTTGGGAACAATTCAGCACCCATGAGCAAAGACAGGAGTTAGCGGTCAGAAAATTACTAAATGGCTGGACGAATTCTTCGCTAACCGGACCTTACATTGAAGGCAGGCCAGAATGGTCATATACGGAAAACTGGTAGCAGGCAACGCACAGCTTGATTCATTATTGGGGTGGGACATGAATTCCGGCTACACTGCATAGATAGGATCCTCGCTAGAACCGGGCTCTTGAAGGACAGAGGTAGAAGCCTGAGTTGGGTCTCTGAGAGCTGGGGGCTGAGAGACCTGATCAAAGGAGAGAATCTTGATCAATCAGCAAATAGGCTTTTTATGCAGAATGATGTGGTGGAGACTGTGTCTTTATTTGAATAAATAATTTAGTAAGTTAGATTTTTGATAAAGCATTTAATCGGTAACTCCTTAAATCCCTGGGGAACTGAGTGTTCCTGCACTCTTTCCCCCCCGCCACGGTCTAGCACGGATGACCACGGGTGAACAGTGGCCACTAATGCAGCTATCCACAGCAGAGTTTTGTGGGGATGAATCCGATAGGGTCAGATAGTGAGCCCCACTGGCTAACACTTTGGCACTGAGGAGATACTGGGTACCCTAAGTCGTCTCCTGCTCTTCTGCGACACTCTAAACCAGGAAAAGGAAGTTTCTGACCTTTGCTGGGAAATGATAAACCTCTCTGACCCCAGGACACAGCTGTAAGCCTTCTGAGTCCCTCTTTGTTTAATGATACCTCCGTGCAACTGCTTCCTCGTCGGACTTAGCAGGAAACACAGCCGTTTTCCTGTTCCGTTCCTAAAGCCTCCTGTGCCGTGAAATACTAATTAAATAAGCGTGTGTGATTAGTGTGCTCTGCTGCAGAGGCTTCCCCACAAACCCGCTGAGAAATCGCCTCTCCTACGTTTTCATTAGCAAGGTTGCTTATGTGAAATTGAGTTGGTGACCCATCATTTAGAGTCTTTCTGGTGGTAACAGGACCGTTCCGAGGGTAAGGCGCCCTAAGGGTTGAGATCAGCATGTCAGCTCAGCGCTGTCCTAGCACACCGGTGGGCATCTGCCCACTCCTGTATCTGTCAGGTAGGGCCGGCCCCTCTCACCTCGGCGCACGGCTCTATCAAACGCTGCTTTAGTTCTGCTCACTTGCACCCTCCTTGCCCACGGCCTGCATAAAATCATGTGTTTTGTTGGTTTATGTTTCACTGGTACCAGTGCTGTAATAGACGGCAAATGGCTTTGCTTCAGGTATGATACCAGTTTCCTGTGAAGTTCTTGGTAGGCCTTTGAGATGCGCTATTTTTGTTACTCAGCGTGGTATCACCGTCTACCTCAAAAAGCCCAAAGTCATAGTGGGTAATCAGAAGAGGGGGTTTCTTTAATGTGGTCGTATTTGGAAGAGGGACAAAGAAGAGAAGATACAGTAGGCCCATCTATGGGCCCTGAAGTAAGATCAGAGTTTGAATAGAGGACCAAGGACATGTGTATCTAAGAGGACTAAGGATGCGTATATCTATCTAGGCTGTCCTAGTCGCGGTGTGGGCCTGCCCACTATTGCCCCGCCATTGTCTGAGCCTCAATTTTAATCTGTTGACTTTCTCCTTCTCCCAGCATGAGAGTCCTAGAGAAACTCCTTATTTCAATAGTTGGATAGATGGAGAGACACCAGTGTCTTTTTAGAACAGGTTCACTATACTCTAACATGGAGATGGCCAGGCAAATCACACTTCCACGACCTCTGCGCCTTGCTTGTCCAACATCTTATTCCCAGGATGCCTCTTGAGCAGTTATGTCAGATATACAGTCGCTCAGGCTTCAGGCTCGGTCTCCCTCCTCGGGATAGTCTGTTTTATTCCCCCCTGAGGCCTTCCTACACCGTGTTGTCTTCTTCCTTCACAGCCATTTGAAGGGGCCAAGAAACCACCCAACTGGTGTAGAGATGACTTCAAAGTGAAGACATCATCGGAGATAAAGAAGAAGAAATTCTACCTCAGCTTCCTTTATCAGACAAGACTGGAGAGCCTGATGTCACAAAAACATCTCCGGGCGCTGCCCATAGGCATTTGAAGAGTAAGGAAGAGCACTGTGTGAATATCCCTCACCAGACCTTTCCTCCCTCCCTCCTGCAGGCTGGCATACAAACCTTACCCAAACCTCCTCTGGGTACTCCTGGACCTGTAATAATATTTTTTTTTCTATTAGCCTGTCCCTTGTCAGTTAATTCACAGCTCCATAGTCCTGCAACCACCAGAATCTAAATTGGTAGAGAAATCTCAGCACTGTTTATTACAAATTGATTTTTTTATCATAATTGTAAGTCAGGGAGCAGAGCCAAGGACTCTGACTTGCACTCCTGAGCTCTCCATAAGACTGCTATCTTAGGCCTGGCCTTGACTGTGTGACTGTTTTCATTGCATTTGCACATATACCAATTTAATTGAATATAGAATTCCCATACCAAAACCTTTTCCCTCCCAAGGCTAGCTAGATCTTTCTCAGTTGTACCTCTTTGATTATTGGTGTGCTACCAATTACTCTTCTTATACCAGTCCCTGGCCTACCATCCTGATTCCTGATCGTTTCAGATTTCCCCGCCCCTCGGCTTCTCCTAGAGGACTGAGGACTAGTCTGTGTCTTTGGTGGCTCCATTGCTGGGTGCATCCTGGTTTAATTAGCCCATGGAAGGTACAGCAGGAGGGGGAGGGACCCATGCTGCCCTTCCTTACTGGTTCCCTGAGCAACAGCATCTCTGGCAGTGCTAAGCCCTTTACAACACTGCAAGACACAGAGAATTGCTGCCCCAGGCCCAGCATGCTCCCAGGCCCTGCCTTCTTCAGCATGCTCGCAGGCCCTGCCTTCTTCAGCATGCTCCCAGGCCCTGCCTTCTCCGTTCTCCTTTGCCTTTTCAGCAAACCCCCCCCCCCCCCCGCAACACCCACTGTTTCCCATTGTTGATAACCTCTGGCTTCCTAACTCTCCTTGTTCGTATTTCTAATCCTCTCATTAAGTACTAAACTTATTGACCCATCAGAGATTACCATCTGTGGAGTAATCTTGATCAGGGCTTTGTGGTAGTCATTAGGGACAGCTGTTTTCTGGCTTAGGCCCAAGCACACCTTCTCCAGGAAGGTGAAACTCCACCCAGGTAGTCAAAATCATCTTAAGTATTAAAGGGAGGCATGATTTTTTTTTTTTTAATGAGAAAATGCTTTCTCCTCCCCAGTATCCCCATCCCCTAGTGTGGCTGACCTTTGTTCTCGGTTCCTGTCTTAGATAGCCAGCAAGTTTCCAGGACTCCAGTCCCCCAAGAAAAGCTTAAAAGCCACAATATTCTCATATCTGCCACTTCCTGTTTCTGGGAGAGACTGATGGTTGTTGCTGGTTTTGCTGTGTATGTGGCAGGACAGAACGGGGCTGGGAGTACCTAGGAGCACTATATTCTCTTAATAACCAGGCACCGGTAAGTGTTATTTCCTTATGGCATTTGCCTGGAGATTGTAATTATTCTTTTAGTTTATGAATGTTAGGCTGGATTTCTTTGGACCAGCAAAAGGTTTCTTCTGATTAACACTTGGCCTTTGTTTCTAGCCCCTGAGGAGCTGTAGGCTTTTGATTTGGATATCCATACCACCCCCCAGGTATATGTCCCCAAGTACTTCAATTATTTTAACCATTTTTCAATGTCCTAGTAATTTTGTAAATTTGTAACAGAGTTTTTCAACATCTATTGTCTGCTTGGCTGCTCTCATCTCTGTTTTTAAACTTAGTGTTCACGGTTTTCAAGTTAAACAATCTTTCACTACAGCATACTTTCATAATTATTTATTCGTTACATAATCCTTGAATGTCTCTTGAATTGTCACTAGAAAACAAGTTAGTTTTCCAAAATCTACTCAAAATGGCTGTTCTGAGCCAGATCTACCCATAGGGTTGTTTTATTTTACTTTACTTTTTTCTGTTGTCTTTTTTTATTTGCGTTGGTTTAAAGCTATATTTGTAGGTGATGTGGTTTTTCTGTTTACCTATCATTTATTTGATTCTATTTACTTTCCAGTGTTTGCTTATAATTAAGTAAACCTTGACAAGGATTGGTGTGTCTGGACAAAGCCTTCCTTTTAGAAAGGGTTGGAGCCCAGGTTAAAACAAAAAAGAAAAGAAAAGAAAGAACAGTTTCAGAAGATGAGAGATCTGGGATCCAGCAAGGTGGAGTCAGGTGATCTTGAATCTACGCTGCTGACAGAAACTATATTTTATTCTTTTCTTTGTATTCACAATATAATGCTTTTTCATAAATAAATAAATAAATAAATAAATCTCTCTTGAATTGTCACTAGAAATCAAGTTTGCTTTCCAAAGTCTACTGAAAATGACTTTTTTTTTTTTTTGAGCCAGATCACCCTCTATCCTTAAGGTTGAGAGCTGGATGGGCAGATGAAGGAATGAGTTAGTTCAAAGTTCATGAGTCTTTAAAGTTGTCATGAAAAGAAAATTTCCATTAAGGCAAAGGTCAATTTTTTAAAATATTCCTTTTTTAAAAACACACTGTCAAGTCAACACAATTGTAAACTTAAGTGAGATCAACTTAATATTTTTTAAGTGACAAAGTACCATTTATATTAAAATGCCATTATTTTTTAAGTTCTGAACCAGACCTCTTTTTCTGTAGCTGTGGACTGAACAAATATGCAGATGAGTCATCTGAATTGCAAATGGTTCATGGGAAGCACTACAGTGTCAAGGAAAGAGCAGACCACTTAGTGAAGACCAAGGTCCCAGTTCATCTTTTTAGCTGTCCGACTCGCATATGTCATCTGAAGAAAGTCTCTAATTTCCTATGCAAAAATCTGCTTTACCCACTTGAAAAGAAGGGGACCGGTGTGCATATTAACTAGGAAGCACTACGCCATCTTAATTGTGGCTATTATTATAAACTTCATGAGTTGACTTTTAAGCACCATGTTCCAGTTAAAAGATAAAGGATGTGACTGACTGAGCGTGGAGGGGAAAATAAAACAGACAAACATATGAAACCCTCAAATGATCTACACACTAAAGGTAGAACGATAGGAAACAAGTTTAAGGGAAGACTCGAAGTTGAGAGAAGCCACCTTCAGCACAACTAATGCCTGAACCTGCCGCCCTTGCAGTCAGGAATCTCTCGAATGAGAAGAAACACATATTTCTCTACTGATTGAAGTGAGGCAAGCAGATCCTGCTGAGGAAATTTGCTCCTGTAACGAACTTCAGTTCTCCAATGGAGACGCCATGTTTTAGGCGTTGAATTGCATTAAGAGCGCAGTTTTCTAGTGATGGATGTCTGATGACTTTCTGCGCACTTCACTCAACACATTGTCTGTGCCGTGCTCTCAAGCTCTGCTGTCTCCTAAGTCACAGGGGTTTTCACGTCAACAGAAGGCCACTGTTCAAAGGTGAGGCACTGGCCATCTCTCCCCAGCACTCTTCTAGAAGTGTGCAAACGGTTTCTGTCTTCGGGCTGTCTTTTCTGCGCTCTATCCTTACTATAACGATTTTGACAGCTCTTTACATCCAAGTTTCTCATAAATTTCCAAATGTCCTTGTGTGGTTTCAATTGCTGCATTTTCTGGCCTCTACCTTGTAAGTATTCTTAAGTCCCCAATTGTTGTTCGCCATTTTTTAAACCTCAGTGGTGCACGTATCGCGTGCCTATGCCTAGAATGCTTGTCGAATGGCCCTTTATTCTTTTAGGCATTATCAAATCTCATTCCAGTGCATCCTTTCCTAACAGTCTCAGAATGCTAACTCTTACTCTAGGAAGAATCCGTTCCTCCCCCCTTTTCTGTTGCTGCAGCATTCTGTACCCCAAGGGCATCTGTTATGTGCACAGATCAGCATCCATTACTGTCTATTTCCCTACCGCACTGTAAAATCCCCAAGGCCAGGAACCTCAATTTTTTTTTGTTTATGTATCAGCCTCCTTCCTCAACATGGATTGCTCGATCATGAAGCAACCAGGCAAGACTGGAAAGACACAGATTTCAGGGGATATCAGCCAAAAGTGGATAAGCAAAGAAACACACAAAGAAGGCCCGTTATTCCCTATTTCTTCAGTCTCAATCAGTATGGATCTTTTTGATTCAATGGTGATTTTTCTGGGATATGTTATCAGCTATGGAGCTGGACAACCAGCATTTCAAGCATGTGCCTTTGGAGAAGCAGAAAAGACTGGGAATGATGCCAAGTCATCTGTCTGCCGCCGCCTGCGGTCTCCTTCCCTGTATAAAACTGCCAGCAAGTACCCGCTGCAGCTCACGCTGAAGGGAAATGGCCGAAACACTCCGGGGCATCCACGAGTGGGCACTGCCTGATGAAGCCTCCTCTCCGCACACGTACACTGTGTGGCAGCTTTATCCAAGCCACCAAGCAGGACCGGAACCTCGCCTTTTACTGTTAGAAAGAAAGAAAAAAATAATAGATTTGACTTTTCAAAACACAAAGACTGAGAAACAGACAGGGAAACAACGCAAATGGTGTAAGGAGAAAATTAACTTCTGAAAGTTTCACTCTGACCTCTATACATGTGTACATGTGTGCCTAAATACTCTCTCTCTCTCTCTCTCTCTCTCTCTCTCTCTCTCTCTCTCTCTCTCTCTCCACACACACACACACACACACACACACACACACAGAGGTAAGTCTCTGAACAAGCTAAGGAAAGGGGTTGGAGAGATGGCTCAGTGGTTAAGAGCACAGACTGCACTTCCAGAGGTTCTGAGTTCAACTCCCAGCAACCACATGGTGGCTCCCAACCATCTGTAATGGGATCCAATGCTCTCTTCTGATATGTCTGAAGACAGCTACATAATATAATTTAAAAAAAAAAAAAGCTAAGGAAAATGAGCTGCCTATGGAAGAATTTCCTCATTTCTAGATCATCAAGTACGGGCAGAATTCCTGACTGACAATGATCCAGTACAATGCCAGTTCTTGGTGAGCAATTGAATAGATCAGTGGCTGGGGTCAATGATATTGGAACAAAGATTTCTGGTCTTTGAGACCTGAGTGCAATTGCATGGTAAGCATTGGGATAACTTCTATAAAGTGAAAATATAAAGAGGAGGGTACTTTTGCTTTTCCAGGATTGATAATGCCATCAGTGTTTTGAAGAGTGAATTAGGCACTGATCTAGGTGCTCAGCCTGACAGGAGCAAAGCAGAGAGATCAGGAAGCCTGCGTGGGGTGGGGCTGATGTCCTATCAATGCCTTCAGACTCTCCGGTCCTCTCTGAGTCCCAGTCTTGTAATATAGTACATACTGTGGAGGAAGGATTTTCATGTGTTGTAAAGTTAAAGTCAGAAAAGAACGTTAAATTTCCTCAGGAGGAGAAGAGATACTGAAAAATAATCTAAAATGTTATGGATATTTTAGTTATGAATTTTAATATAATGATTAAGTTTTCCCTGAAAATACAGGAATCCAAGGCTATTATTGTTTGCACAATGTACAGAAAGATGCACACACACATACACATACACACACACACACACACACACACACACGTGCAGGAGAGAGAATATATAGCTTGCAAATATACTCTCTACTTCTGAACCTAAATAGTCACAAAACGTCAGCTACATAGTATAGGCGGAGAGTAGGTGCCTTGTTTTTTTTTTTTACTTCTCTTCATTGGGCTTCACAGTCATTACGTTGACTGATTTGAAGAAATGCCAAGAGTCGAGAAGTTCCTCTGCTCACAAACGGCCCATCTGAGTTCCGTTCTCTGCTGATGTTGTGTAAGACTGGAAAACATCCTGTGGGTTCTGGCCATGGCAAAGCAGGGAAGAGCATCAAGAGCAGCCAAAGAGCCCAGAGTCACAGGAACTCGGTGTAGCTGGGTTAGCAGAGTGCTCTGTGCAACAGCAGGTCTCAAGCACGCCACACTCCAGTCCCTCTTGCTCTAACAAATACATTGTCGTGTAATTCTGAGTGTGATAAAATGGATAGATAACACAGTTCACATCACACATAGCTTTTCTATAATACCCTAAATAATATATAAAATAGCAAAGAAGAAAAGTTTTATATACTACCTATATCATCATGTATAAGATTATATATATATATATATATATATATATATATATATATGATGGTAATCTGGCCAACTTATATACATAGAATCATGGTATGTCCACTAGGAATAAAAATAGATAAAAAAAATCATGGTTGAGAACTTACACATCAAAATAATTCAGCTTTCCAAAATATTTAAATCATAATTGTATTCTGACTATATGCCTGAAATTGCAATGTATATTAAAGCCACAACCAATCAACCAACCAATCAACCAACTAACAAACCAAAAAATGATTATACTTATAATGTAAGATGCAGTCAGGTTCTGGGCTTAGATGACAAGCAGGGTCTCACAAACATAAATGTCCACCAAGACATCTGTAAGTTTTATGGGATGCGGGACATTTTTTAATTGAGTGGAATTGACCTGCCCACTGTAGTATGCTCTATTTTAGCTCCTTATCTCACTCTCCCAATTACAATAACAGAGCATTTCTCCTTGTCCTTGACACTTCCGAGTCCTGTGGCAGATGGCTCTGCCTATGGTCTACCATCTTTAAGCTAGCTCAACACTATCCTGGAGATGGGACCGGCTCAGGATTTCATTTGAATCCAGATGTGTGCTTAAATTAGTCAGCTAGATCTGCTTAAAGCACTAGGTTTACAATAGTAATTTTCTTCAAAATCAGCAATGCAGGAAAGTTTGACTACAGAATTCTACTTCTAGGAACTCATTCTACTGATTATGTCCATATATGCTATAAAGAGTTGCATGATGGGAGAATAGAGTACAACTTTGATTTAAATTTCTATGGTTGTTTTTCTTTATAACAAGCATGTTTTAATGTTTATTGTCCTAAATGTTACATTTACTCAATAAAAAAATAATAAAAGCCTTAAAAAATGACATTGACAACTTGCATTTTAAACTCAGTGTGTTGTTGCCATGACACTGAACTTGTTATCTTGACATCATAATATCTGTGAACCACTTTAGAAAGGAAAATGTTAAATATTCACTCAGTGTCAGCATATCCTCTTTCAGGCCCTTCCCTACTCTCATCCATTTCTTCGAAGTATTTTTGGGCAGAAATGAATTAACCAGAACCCTTTGCTCTTAAAATGTGTGGGGAATTGTCCGACCTTCGTGGCTGTCTGCAAGGGTTCCCACCACCATTGCTTCATATTGTGCACCGTGTTAGGTCAACAGCTTCACACACCATCTCAAGTGCTTCTTTTTGGCATTTAATGGGCACAAGAGATAATTATTCTGGAAACTCTACCTTTCTGATTTCCTCCCATCTCTTCTTTCTTCCTTTCTCCTTTTCTTTTTCCTTCCCCCATCTCTATAGTAATAAAAAGTACTGGGAAAGGAAAGAAGACCTCCTCTGGGGAATGCAAAATAGGGTAGAAATCAGAACACTGAGGGCATAGTTGTAACATTATATGGCAGAAAACCTTAGAATCAAAAATTTTCTAAAATGGCATCTAGCGATGGTCCATTTTCTCCATACACTCTTTTATAACTTTCACATTAAGAAACTGTCACCTCAATTTTTTTTCTACATAAGATCTTATTGGGGAAATTATGAATATCTTCTAAATTGATTTAGACACTGAATTTTATATTTATCTGGCTTTCTGATACCTGGGAACCATATACAACAGAGAGAGAAAGTTTCCATCATTTTATTCAATTCCCATACAAACATATAAGTTGTGCAGTCTTAATACTGATTTTTCAGCTTCAAGAAATGTATTTTAAGGAATAATCAATCATATGATTTCTCAGTTTTTATGAGAATACTCTGTCCCCTTGAGTTGAACACTTAGGATTTAGCAGGCAATAGTCTGTAGCATAGCACATAGTAGCAATAACCACAGGTGGATGGGCACATAGAGAAAGGGGCAAGGGCCTCACAAGGTAGAGGGGCAAGGCAATATTTCTGAGTCTGGTCTACAAAAGCAGAGCCATTGTGACAGACTCCTCAGACATTCTTACTTTATGATATCACTACCTTGAGGGTTAGCTCTTAAGACATGGCTTTTGAGAGACATTATCAATGACACCATAATAATCAATATTCTACCCTGAAGAGTGATACTTTTGGGCCATAAACTGGTACTCCTTTCCATACATTTAATCTGTTAAACACAGCCCATATTGTTGCTGAAGAGTTGCCAGATTGGTCATTCACATGCTACAACCTCTTCTTTGATCTTCATAAAAGTCCCCACCCAACTGTTTAGAGTCACAATTCATTTATTGTTCTTTCTTGAAATAAGTACAGTAGTTAAAATAGTCTATGTAATTCTTTTCCAAGAAGAAATCACTTGACAATTAAGAATTTCTCTAGTGTTCTTTCACAACAATTCCCATTTTTGTTATATTACTTGACACTGTCAATGACTATAAGGACAGATTAGTGTTAGTTCTACCTCTTAAGAAAGAGAGGCCTATATGGTAAGCAAGAGCATCATCATAGAGAAAGGCTAGAAGACCTTGAATCTCACCCATCTCTGTCTAAATCTATGATTCTTTAAACAAAAAACATGGAAAACCATTTGTTATATCTAGTCCTTCATAAGGCCTAAGCTGTACCTGTTTGCTTTAATGATAGATATACTAGACAAAGCAGTTAACAGTATACCAATAACATACAGTATTGGCTTTTGCTAATTCTCAATTTTTACTGAGAGCCCAAGTTCCAGATGACAGAACGGGGGGGGGGGGTTAGATCCAATATTACATTTACTCTTTTTTGCTCAAGTAGGGCAGTCCTTTTCTTCTTTTCTTTTCTTTTCTTTTCTTTTCTTTTCTTTTCTTTTCTTTTCTTTTATTTTCTTTTTTTTTTCCTTTTCTTTTCTGTTCTTTTCTTTAAGTTCCTCCTCATAGTTGTCAAACAAAATGAAGAAGCAAAGAAACCACAAAGAACATGAGTGTGGTGGTTTGAATGAGAACAGCCTCCAAAGGTTCATGTGTTTGAAGACTTGGTTCCTATTTGGTGGAACTATCTGGCAAGGACTAGGAGGTGTGGCCTCTTTGGAGGAGGTGTGGTCTTGTTGGAGGAGGTGTGGCCTTGTTGGAAGAGGTGTGTTACTGGCAGCCGGATTTGAGATTTCAGAAGCTCACAGCAGTCCTGCTATCTCTTCTTCCTCCTCATGACTGTATTTCAGGTGGTGAGCTCTCAGCCACTCCTCAGTGCCCCGCCTGGTCGCCCAATGCCACGTTTCCTGCCATGATCGCCATGCTCCAGAAATGGTAAGCCCCAAATAAACTCTTTCTTCTTGAAAAAGTTGCCTTGGTTCATGGCATCTTATCACAACAATAGAAAACTAACTAAGACAGTCTATTCAAGGAGGGCTGTGCATGACTAAAAAGTGTCTGTCTTTGCTCCCAGCTATTGTTTGCTGTTTTGACAGTATTATTATACTGCTGTTCATCCCAAGTTTTTAGAACATAAATATTTAGATATATGTTTTTAGCCTTTTTAATTATAGAGCATTGGTGACAGGTTTGTATGAGTTTCATCAAGGGGAACAAAGGCTTTATTTACCTGGTTCCTTGCTGCTATATTTTTACACTCTGCTTGTTTATTCTGTCAGAACATGCCCCTCACATGGTCTGAAGGCACGCATGCTCCATCTCCTCATTACCGATCCTCCGCTTGGTGACAAAACCACAACAGAACACATTAGCAAAAGAAAATGCCTTCCTGTCATTTCTTGGCTTTCCTTGCAACTGCTCATCTGGCGTGTTAATGAAAGAAAGTGAGAAGGCGAAAAGAAAAGGAAAAAAAAAAAAAACCCTAAGTAGCACACATTTAGTTGTATGGAAAGATCACCAAGAAGTCACAGTTGCGGTCTTTGCATCTGATAGAGTATCTTGAGATCGAGGAGGTTGTCAATCTTCCTTCTCTTTTCCTTCCTTTCCTTCATGTCTTCCTGACACCTGACTTGACAAAGAGCCTCCTGTTTCGGCAGCGGCGGCGGCAGCAGCAGCAGCAGCAGCTCCTGGTGGTTCTGCGATGCACGCAGAAGCAGAAGCGCAGAAGCGATGTGGGTGGTTCCTTAGGCCACCGCCTCACTGGTGGAAGGTATCACAAGCAGGCATGTCAGACCTCAGGCTGCAGCTGCCAGAGCCCAGGCTGCAGGCCTGCAGGCCACTAAGCAGGGCGGAGCCACCACAATACAAAAATGCTTTAGCACTTCTGAGGAGAGGCAGCAACAGCTGGTGGGGTTCCAAAGCTACTCTCTGAATTAGAACGAAGTCGTGTAGCCAGAACATTCCCTACATATCTTTAATCATCCAGCATTCCGGCCCCATGGAATGATTATCCTTGCATATACTGAATTGACATGGGGCCCAAACTTGGGCTCCAAACCCCAAACTCTGGAAGAGAGTGATGCTTTTGCTTTGCCAGTTCCTGAATAAGGGAACCATTGTCCATCACCCTGAAAGTGGGGGTGGGGGTGGGTCTCCTTGAACCACAGCAAGTTAAAGGAGAAACCTGGATGTGCCATGTGTGGCCTCGCTGGGATCAACGGCGGTCTCAGAGAAAGCCGTTGCTTATTTCATGTTCTGTGTCTAACGTAACTAGGAGCACATTGACTGTTGCAAATTGAGCTCTTTCTTTGAAGTTTAAATATGCCACTTTAACTGTGTTCTCATCTTCTACATCCCACTGAATGAATAACCCAAATTACACAGAACAGCGGCAAATTGGCTCATCACAGCCCTGTTATAATTTTAAAAGAATAAAGATCTGAAAAAGCCAGAAAGCCTGAAGGAGCTAGTCACGCCTGCTAAGGAGTTGACAGGTCTTCCCTCAGAAGGACATGGATTCTAAAGTCAACCTTGGTCTGGAGAGAGCAAGAATCATTCACATTGCGTCTCACGCTTACCTGTGTCCTTAGCGTGGTGCCCCCTCAGAGGGGTGCTGACAGCTTGGCCTCTGCCACCCCTGCTGTCTCCCCTGGGAAGCACAGGATACACTCAGAGGCGTGTGGGCTCTAAATCATCTCCTCATAGAGAAGTGATCTTTGCAAACTGAAGTCCAAGGCATCGGAGAACACCTGGCTTGCCCGCGGTCAGTGGCCAGCGGCTTGCCCGCGGTCAGCGGCCAGCGGCCAGCGGCCAGCGGCTTGCCCACGGTCAGCGGCCAGCGGCTTGCCCACGGTCAGCGGCCAGCGGCCAGCGGCTTGCCCACGGTCAGCGGCCAGCGGCCAGCGGCTTGCCCGCGGTCAGCGGCCAGCGGCCAGCGGCTTGCCCACGGTCAGCGGCCAGCGGCTTGCCTCTCTTTTAGCTTCCCAACTCAGAAGGAAGCGAGCAGCGGCAGCTCATTGCCTGGCTGATGAGCTTGGGACAGACGGAACTTGAGGACCATATAGGCATACCCCCGAGGAGGGCACTTTCCAAACAACATAACTCTGCGTTAACAGAGCATCCCTTTGTGGTAATAAAGCACCAGGTCACAAGTCAAAGTTTGATTCTATTTTGAGTGTTATCTTTGAACTCTAAATATAGTTGGTACAATCCCCCAGCTGTCAGACTCCGGGGCTCCCATTCTGAAGAGAATAACTAGCTAAACAGCAATAACTTCTGCAATCTCTCTCTGATTAGATTAATACAGACAGTTTCAATTCGCAGATCACTTCAGCCAGCCAACCAACAGACTCCCAGCATTCCATTTGACTATATATATATATATATATATATATATATATATATATTGTTAGCGTTTCATAGGACTCTGAAAAATACACCATCCATCAGAGATTTCGGATGATTTTGAGACCTGAATAAGCATTGACGTCTTTATTAGGAAATTGAGTTCCATCTTAGAAAAAGTAAAAGCTGGTGTTGATAAAAGACTTATGTAGAGTGCCTTCCACAGGTTGTAAATGACTAAGTTACTTCTTCCACGACATATGATATGGGCCACCAAGACGGTGGGTCAGAGCGGAACATACTACCAGGGTCTGTCTGTGTGGTACACCCGGAAGATGCTGAACGTGACCGTGACCGGCAGCCGAGCCACCCAAGTGGCTCCGACTCCCTGACTTGACCACACAGAGCAAGAACTGTCTGCTCCCTGGCTAGCAGGTAGTACTGAGACTTCTCCAGAGTCTGGGCGGTCCCAAGAAAGGCAATGCCCCCCTCCCCGAATGTTTGCTTCTGCTAGGAATCTGAGGTGAAGGTAAAATAGCAACTGTGACCTGTGAAAGGAAGGGGTAGCCGACCAAGCCTCTTTCTCCTCTAAATCTTCAGAAAGAGCTGCCCTCATGCTGGGGATGTGTTGGAAGAGGCAAAGCCGAGCCTTTGCCCAGGCAGCAGGTTTAACGCGCATCCATCCAACCATCTCTCCCAAGCCTTTCTCCCTCTACAGGATTGGTCTGTCAGATCTTTGTTTATATTTACCTACAACTTGATTGCTTCAGCCGTGGACTCTGTCTCAAAAGGCCATCTCCTCACATGGAAATGGAAACTACTCTCTCTAGTGGAAAACATTCTCAGGGATATTCAGACAGCTAGCTCTCTGCAGAAAGCCTTTCTTCAGCTCCATTTGTAGGTAGGAAGATTTCAGGCTTTTCCTTCTCAGAGCCAGACTCTCCTCCCGAATTCTGCAGCTTCTGCCACTCTCTACGGTCCTTCTTCCTCAAGGCTCACCCTCTGGGATCCTTGTCACCAGATTCGAAATAGGGGCCAGATAGACTTAGCTTTTGGCTCTGTGTGGGGATAGGACTTCAGGGAGAATTGGTTAAAAAAAAAAAAAAAAAAAAAAAAAAAAAAAAAAGGCCTTATAGCATGGGCTAGACGTCCTCGAATCTGAACAAAATGAATGCCAATCGGGCCTAGGAACCGAACGATGTGCCTACAACTGGGCCCCTGGGGCTGACATGACGTGGCTCCGTCAGGTGGAAACCTTATGGGTCGACTGGACCCAACTCTCCAGGGAGAACGAGGTCTAAAACGCAATTCAGCTGTAGTCACAACCGCCTGGTCCCCGGGGCCCGGGCGGAGAATGGCCCTCTCGGCAGAAGCTGCGGGCTGACGCTCGTGTATAGGGTTGCAATTCGCCGTGATAAATGTAAAGACCAATTAAGGTTTGATCCGTGCACACAGGAGGCAGACGGCGGAGTGGAACCAATTAACGAGCATGTCCCCTAATTCCTGCGGCGGCGGCCGGGCGCACCGCGGGTCCCCAGGCTCCCGCCCCAGAAGAGCCCCCGCCCGCCGCGGCGGCATCTCCCCGCTAGCAAGAGGTGCGGGGAGCGCCAGGGCTGGGGAGGGGGCGCCAGGCACCCGCGGAGCCGAGCTCGTGCGACCACCGCTGGAGGTTGGGCGCGCCCGGGTAGTCGCGCGGGCCAGCGCGGGAGGCTCCCTGGCGACGCCGTGCGCCCCGAGGGCGGAGGGTTGGTGGCCGCGGCCAGGTAGCTGAGGACTGGAGGCGGCGCGGAGGGGAGGGTCGGGTCGGGTGGAGACCTCACTTGGCCAGCCTTCCTGCCGCCCTGGTTCCAGATCCCGACCGCCAGGCGCGTGACCTCCCGCGAGGTCCTGGCAATGAGCAGCGCTCGTGATTAACGGTCCCGAGGTCGCGGGCAGTGAGGCACGCGTCCCCTTTGGCCCCGCCAGGGTGGGAGGGCGCCAGGGAGCAGAGCAGGGTGAGGCCCCCGGGTCGTCGGGACCCGGCGGTGGCAGACAGTGAGGATGACACAGTGGGCGCAGAGCGCCAGGGCCAGCCCTCCTAGCCCCCGGGCCAGCGCCGGGGCGGGTACCGCGCAGCAAAGTTTGGAGCCGCGGGCGCCGCGCGCGGGTCCCTCCCCGCGCAGATCCCTTGGCGGAGTCTCTGCTGCCGCCGCTGCCAGGGCAGGACAAAGGCTCATTAACACGTGATGGGACCACGCTTCATAAATGGGACTGGAGCGAGAGCGAGCCAGAGACAGCGCGCGAGCGGAGGGAGAGGCAGGGACCGCGAGCAGGGCGCGGCGACGGGCGCTCGGGCTGGCCCAAGCGGGCCGCCCCAGGCCGGCCAGCGCGGTCAGCGGGACGCCGGAGAGAGCCGGGGAACGAAGTGGGCCTGTCCGAACCTAGGAGCTCAAGTCCGGGGAGCCGTGGAGCACGGGTGCTAGAGGCCGGGGACGTGGGCGCGCAGACCGACTGACTAACTGACCGATCGCCGCGGGCACGCCCCGCTGCACCCCGCCCCACCGCGCCCCGCGCCGCCTCCCCTGCTCGCTCTCTGCCTCTACCTTCTCCACTTCTTTTCCGCCTCCGCCTCCTTCTGGCTCCCCTGGCGCCAGAGCCTTCCCCTGGCTCAGGCGGGAGCCTGGGCTGTCTGCAGAGCTCTCATAGAGTCTGGGGGCAAATTTCCTTGTAGCAGAGAGCCAGCCCCCTTGGCTGGGCGACAGGTGCCGAGGGAGCTTCTGGCCCGTGGACGGGGGATGCGAAGGGTAAGACCTGGCACAGTGGCGTTTGGGAATAGCTTTTCCGCCTGCCGCCCCCTCGGTACTGGCCAGTGGTCCCCAGGTGTCCTACGCGGAGTTCGTGTTCCGTGTTCCAGGAGAGCAAATCGTGCTAATGTGGTGTTTACTTAGCTGTATAGTCCCAGCTTGTTACCTGTGGTCTGAGCTACTTCTGGAGGCTTCTACCATTTACAATTTACTGAATGTGCATCTAGCTCTGCATACACTGATGTCTGTTTGTAGAAAATGTGTAATTGTGCATGTTTGAAAAACAGGCGCTTGAGTTGATGCTTGATGCCTTTTAGCCGTATCAGAAACTAAGACTTCCAGAGGAATACATGTCTCTGCACCAAATGTAGAAAACGACTCAACTAAAATACTAAATGTCATGTAAAGAAAGCTATGTCAAATAAGGAACTTCTGATACAGAGCGATAGATACAGTAGCCATCTCTGTTTAAGGAAAGACTAATATGTATAGTATTGATACCTGTGATTGAATGTTATAGGAACATGAATCTAAGAGCTGGCACCAGGCAAATAAAGTTGATGCTTGATTTTAAAAGGATGTTTCTTGGTGAGGCTTACAAGTCATAAATGGAGCATTTCCTGAATGCAAAGGTTTGCTATGATAGATGGGAAAAACTGTTGTTTGGTCATTTCAAAGTTTAAAGCAACATGCATGCTTCTAATTGTAGTACATGGTTTATCTCTCAAAGGTTTCAAAGAGGTGAGAAAAAAATTAACAACCTATTTATGAAACATTCTATTTTCTATCTTTTTAATTTTTCTCCCAAATAGGAGCTATCAGCTCTTCCTGCCTTTGTTTATTTCTTGGCATATTACACCTCCTTGGACATTTAATCCGATAAGAGATGGGAGCAGATTTACTGGTTTTAAGGATGTTGAAAGATACCTCTCTGGGTCCCATAACTTCTCATTTTTATTGCCAACTTAATTCCTTTGAACAATGGGGAGATGCACATGCTCAGAGGCTCAGAGGAGACGTGGCGGGCACTGATTATCTGTGGGGTCACTCCCGACATCAGTCTGTTTGGCAGAAAATTGAGAAACTAGGAGTAGCTGACCTCCCGAGGTTCCCACAGGACTGTCTGATTTAAAGTGCTGGTCTTCTAATCCCAGCTTTTGACAATTTGAAAGGGAGATAGATCTACTGATCGATTTTTCTCTGCCCCCCCCTTTCCCTCCATGCCCCACCTTCTCTAACTCAGTTACGAGCAATTTTATCAAAATGAAAGCCCGTGAAGACTTCCTTAACTGAGAGAGAGAGATTTCCCCCCCTTCGGATTCTGTCTACACAGGCACAGAACGCATGCACCTCTAGAATGCTAAGCAGCGTGCACGGCTGGCTGTTGTTTTTAGCCACCCTGGCAGTTGCTCGAGCTGGGAAGGAGGTTTCATGTTGATATGTTTAAAAAAAACCAACTAATCATTTTAGGTCGTTAGGAGAACTTACTGTGAGCAGGCTCTTTTATTGCTTCAAAAGATGTCTCCCATTTCAAGCAAGGACCACCCTTGGCTGAGGTATGTATGTATGTATGTATGTGTCTACTGGGGGAGATTTCATTGTGTTCCTGATCCTACATGGGGTGGGGGGATGATGATGCCACATGGTGGAAATGCTCAACTTCTGACCTTTCAAAATGACTATGCTTGCACGCTCATTGCTAAGAAGACACATCTGATGTTTCTGCCCCCAAACTGAATGGCATCAGTGGCTGTGTGCGGAAATGGGTGTTGTGACTGGAACCTTAATTAAGCCGTAGGTGATGTTTGTGAATTGTGTATGTAAAGTTTTAATTCCGGTGGAAATCGGACCTCATGGTGGAGCGGGGCTTGGCTTTGTTTGCTCTCCAGTGTTTTCTGCTTTTCCTTTTTTTTTTTCTTCCCTGTTACCCATCTCCCAGCGGACTGTGTTCCTTTCTGTCTTGCCTGTGAGACTGCTCCTCTCTAATAAGCCTAACTGCAGGATCAGTGTGTTCTTTTTTGGCATTTCGAAATGTTAAAATAGTGAAATTGTTAAATGTTATCCAGATGAAACCGCTCACAATGAGAGTCTCCAAAAGGGCCATGGGATCTGTGACATATTATGGACTGCAGACAATTCTGAAGGAGAACTCCATGAATCGTTTTATCTGTTTTTCTCAAGAAGGAAGCAACCTCATTGATTGCGTTGATAAGTGTTTAGTATGCTCTCTCAGCTTATTAATTACGAAAGCAGAGCCTGTGAAACTCTCCAAAAACAATCTATGACATTCTGCTGTGCTTTGACTCAGAATTAACATTAACCGCCAGGATATTTAAAGGTTCCTTGGTTTGTCCTGTGTATTGGTCTTTGAAACTAGAGTTGGATTTACTATATAAGAAGAAAGGATTATGAACTGGAGCTTGCACTGGCAGTTTAGAGTTCATGGCACTTACCAAATTCTTCTTCCCAGAAAACAATTAGCCTGATAAATAATTCCCCATAACTAGTTATTCAGGAATTTGCAAGGAAAAAAAAGTAGCAAATTGAATTTAGATATACCTAATAACACACACATAATTAGTGAAGAGCAACTTGGTCCTAGCTTCTGGACTTTGGTTAGTGAGATGGAGTCTCTCCTCTAGGATGCTGTCTGTTATTCTTAGGGGCTAATTACGTTAGTTAGTTGCATAAGGAAAACAGTTCAGAGCTCGGGTTCCCAGCATTTTTAAAGCATGTTGAGTCTTCCCAGTTGAAGACTTGTCTCTCCTATTTTGGTAGTCATCATTTCTGACTGATCTGGTAGGGTGAAACCAGCCTCTGGATTTAAATTATTTATAATTCTGATTTTTTTTACTGTAAACCCAAGGCTGCACAGTTTTTGAAAAACTACCAGGGCTGACTCACAGACTGCATACCTGTATTTTCAGAGTTGTGTTTATTTTTTTTCTCTTACTGGCTGGTAGATAGTGAAAAGGACACAAGGAAATAAAAACATTTATGTATTTGAACTCTGGATTTTCTATCTTCTTCTCCAGATCTCCAGTTCTTTCCCAATCTTGTTCTTATAAAAATGCTAACTTTATGTTATAAATGTACAGATTCTGTTTTGTGTGGGTTGGGACTTCAACACTTAACCACTGAATTGCTAATTTTTTAATAACTATTTAATTCACTTAGCTGTATGTTCTTAGATTAGATTAGATTCGTCTTATAAAGTTCACTTCAGATTCTAAAATATTTCTTGGACTAAAAGAAGTGATAAATGTCATCCAGGATATCAGTGCTCTCAGACTCCATATTGCATCAGTTACAAAACTGGATGTGTAGACACACGATTTACCTATGCATGAACAAACTTTTTCATCGACATGTATTATAGAAAAAAACAAAACTTTAGGTTCATTGACTTTTTAGATATGTGAAAATACCATTCTGGTTTTTTAAATGAATCCTGCAATTTTGGGAAAATGTCCAAGTTCAAAGCAACTATACAGATGGACCCAGAAGACTCCAAGCAAAAGGAAGTATTCATGTTGAATTAAAAGCAGGCTGTTTTGTTTTCCAGGAGAGGTGCAGATCTGCTTTAGTCTTACATGCATGCCCTAAGGAGCTTGTGGGTTACTCTGAGTGTCCTAAGATCTTACTCTAGGATGAGGATGACCATCGCCACATTTGATTACAATTTTATCATAAACACCAATGTTTATGATAAACACCAATGTTTTCAATGGGTTTAAGACAGCTTTTTGTCAGTCTTGATAATTCCTATTTTTGGATATTAGAACTATACCCATTGGCAGAAAAATCACAAAAATACATGTTAAAATAGCCCCATTTGCTTCATATTTCAAATATTATCATGTTATTACAAGGATGTTCAAAAATAAGAAATATGGGAGAGCAAAAGAGGGAGGGCTAACTTTAGAACTGGCTATCACCTCTCAGCCATGATTCAATGGCTTAATGTTACATGAATGTTTTCCTTGAGCTTGACACATGGATAATAGGTGTGCTCGTGATAGCTGGGTAATAACAGGGCAGAGCCATTCCTTGAATAAAATCAGCGTGATTGCCTATGATCTGGAGCAGGAAATACCTCCCGAAAGCCTTCCTGGGTTATGTTTCTTCCTCAACCCGAGCATCCTGGCAGAATAGAGTTCATCCCAACACAGAATTTTCTCTAGGACATCTAGTTGCATGTACAAATGCTCTTGATACACTCACCCGCCCCCCCCACACACACACACTGGTACTTTTCCTGTGTTTGAGGACTTCTCCTCATAGGTGAGTGTTTAACAATATGGGGACAGACTTTAACTGGAAAGTGACGATGAAATTCTTAATGACTACAGTAGTTCCCCAAGCATGGGCCTGGCGTTTGTCCTGGCAGTGACCTGAGTTCTGCTCTGGCCTCGGCTGGAGAGATTCTTTTTATTTTTACACCTAGACTCTGAGAATACTTTTGAAGACTTGCTTCCTTGGTCTTTTTGTCATTTATCTTTGAATAAAAGTGTTGGAACTCTTTCTATGAGAACTGGGTTTTCAGACAAGTCTTGGTTTGTATCTCACTGTGCTGCCTGCATCACTGCCATTGCATTTTGTACTTTTGAATACGTTTCATAAATGAGATTTTGCAATTTTTGGAGGGGAAAATGGACTGAGTTTAATCTCCCCTTTTCTAACTCAAAGGAGAATAAGTTACAGTTGATTATCTTATTATTTAATGTTACCTTCCTACTCTTGTTTGCATTCTTAGTTATCTATACTCATGAAAGCTGAATAGATTTGATCCTTTTGACTTCATTCCCTACTACTCTTTATTAACTCTAGGTATCATTTAAAAGTAATTTTTTAACTTCGGGAGAGAAGGCACAGTATAATTTCCTATTTTGATAATGTAATATCTATTTTTTTCCTACTAGCAAATTCCATGCTATTGCTTTTTAAAGAAAAGCAGAGGCATCTTTCAGATCTGTGCCAGGCAATCTGTTGTGGTGGTTTAATATACTGACAAATGCTCTCACAAACTGTATATGTATATTTAAATATAATTAAAATACAACGTAACTAGGATGATTAGTTTTTCAAAGTTTGTGCGTCAATGGGAAGGGCTCTCTCTACCCTCTCAGCCATTTCTTTAGCCATTATTTGGAGCCATACTTTTGAACAAGAAAATTGTAGTCAATATGATAATTGAATTGGAAAGAGTACTGCCTTCAGACTGCTGAGGAATACTAGTACTTAAAAATAATTAAAAATTGTGTCTTAAGTCTCTGTGTTTTTTGGACATTTGTTTTTCGAGATGGGGTTTCTCTGTGTAGTCCTGGAACTCACTCTGTAGACCAGGCTGTCCTCGAACTCAGAAATCCACCTGCCTCTGCCTCCCAAGTGCTGGGATTACAGGCGTGTGCCACCACTGCCTGGCTGTTTTTGGACATTTGTATTTGGTAATTTTACAGTACTGATTCTTATAGCAAGTAAATCAATATTCTAAATTTTGAGGTATTCTGTCTTTGCCAATCATATTTGCCTTTCATCCAGCATTCTTTAAAAATCAGATCTATCTATTCTTGTAAGAGACACTCGGTTGAATGCTGTGTGACCACTTTGGTGAAAATATCAACTCATTTTCATTGTGTCCCTAGTCAGAATGTGTATAGTTTCTTTACCCCTTGCACAAGTAATGAGCAAGCACACATGAGGAGAGAAAAAGGAAAGCTAGGGCAGTTTAACGCATAACTGAAATGGGAAAAAAAAAAGTCTTCTCCAAGAATTCTGTAGTCCTGCCTCAGTGGGAATTTGGCTTTGGGAATATTCAACTACACTGAGAAGTAACATTTAACTTCTCATAAAACTAAGAGGGAATAATGCTAAAGTAACCAGGGATTCATCTTCATTGTAGCAATCAGGAAATGGTTGCACAGAGTTTATACATTTGGATATTTTTGGTTTATATTCTACATGCTTATAGCTCCTGGGTACTCAGGAAAGGTACCAGCTGTAGGCCGTGCTGCTATTAGACGCCAGTAGCAAAGTCTGCAGTGAGTCGCTGCCTCTGCCAAGTCTCCATGCTCATTTCGTGTGATACACTCGCTTTGTGGTTAGGGAGAAAAGAACAGACACAAATGTTTCCCACTTAAGAAAATGAGCTGAGGTGTTAATTTCTTTGACTTTCTAAAAATTCTTTTATCCTCGGCAGTTAAAGTTTTCTTCTCGACGTTATTTAAGAAATGTGCAGCGGTCCTGCAAAGCTGATCACAAGGTCTGTAAATAGAATTAGGAGAAAATGGTAAATTAGGAGAAAATGGTTTCCTAATTCATGTTTACCTACTGGGCCAGTGTGTGTTGCATCTTGAAGTTACTTTACTGGATAAAATAGGTAACAGGGAGTTTCCTGAGAAAGTCTAGAGGAGCCCTGAACTGTAGTCAAAGCACTGAAGGGTTCCCAACCCTACTCTCAGCTGCTGGCTGGACAGCTGCTCCTGTGTTCCCGCTGGACAGGCGTACCCCGGCCTCCGCCCTTTGCTGTAGGGAGCTATCTGACCTGGCACAACTTCTCACACCCTGTGCACTCAATACCTGTACTCACAAACAGTGTGTCCTCTCACACAGACTCCAGTCTTCTTAAAGCATAATTCTACCTTGCTCCGCTTGGTCTTAACCAGTGGTTCTTAAAATATTTCCTGGAGGCCTTGTTAACAGCACAGATGTGGCCAACTCTAGCGTTTCTAACTCCATCGATCCAAACTGAATTTGCACTCATGAGTTCCCAGAGGCTGCCCTGCTGCTGACCTGGAGAGCACCACTGGCCCTCATGCTAAGCATGTGGTGACTTTCCCACTGTTCTCAAGGTGCGCACGGGCTGAGGTTCCTGCTCCCTTGCGCCTGTCTTAGCAACCTAGTCCTTTATCTTCCTATCGTTCTCCCCAAACTCTATCAGTTCCGGCTCAGTTCAGGATGTTGTAACGGTGCCACATGGATCACAGAGTGAATTTGACCTTGAAAGTGCACACCGGCACAGAGATTCTGCACTTTCCTCCAATTTGCATGCTTCTAAACCACATCTTTGTTGTGTTGGGTTTTTTTGCACTGCCACTGAAGCCTATTACTTCTGCCTTCATGTGTAGGCAATCGTTTGCATCTTGTGAGATCACTTTGGCTTATGTCTAGTGTTGCTAGCATATACTGAAAATGTTCTGAGCATTTCAACTAAAGTAACTAAGGCTTAAATGTATAGTTTTAAAAATATTTTTAAAGGAAATCTTGGAGTTAAATGACAACATAATTCATTTAAGATTATTCCAATGAGAGAATACTAGGAAGGGAATTGAATTATTTAGAAACTCTCCTTGTTCTCAGTGGATATGATCATTGGAACTAATATTTGTTTCTCTTGTGGAATATTTCATATTAGTCCCAATAATTAAAAAGTAGTTTCCATTAATTTTTATCTCAGAGTTAGTTATGATCTGTGTTTATAATGTCATGTTTGCAAGTTAAATAAATATTTCATAAAATAGAAATGAGTTTGTCGTTAGACTTGAAGCTGAGCTCTTGAGCCTCTGTTTTGCTTTCAGAATCTCTTGGCATAAACATATTTGTTTTCAGTAGAATTTATTTCTTTACTAATTCCTAATTACTTTCTTGAGGCAAAATTCCAAATATTCACAATTAATTTTTGTTAATATATTGAATTTTCTCAATTCCTCTATCTTAGAAAAGTAATTAGAAATTTAATTTTTGAAGGCAGTAGTAATAACCAATTTTAACCTCCATAACATATTTTCTTCTTTATATTTTAATTAATTCTGCTGTAAATTTATGAAACATTGTAGCAGGAGAAGTTGTTCCACCGAAGCAAGAGCCGTGTCCAGTGAGCGGAATAACAAATTGATTCCCATGGGCTTCCAAAAGCCACTCTATCTAGGGGCTGGGCTTTCAAATAGCTTCTCTTGACAGGCCATTTGGAAAAGATGAGCGCTTAGCATTCACTCGAGAAAGGAAAAAAGTCTAATATAAGAACACTTCTATATGTCTTTAAAGGTATATCAGAAGCATGTCTTAGGATCCATTCAAGGCTGGATGTATTACAGGGATCTCTTCCTCAGATTGATTGTTATATAGTTCATCTTAATTCTGAGTAAACAAGAATCAGAGGAGAAAGTGGGCACCCAACCATTCCCTATGACTTCTCTACACTGCACTATACAACCTTAGTCTGATTCTGTGAGAAGAGACACTCAGATCATGACTGGTACGTTTTATGTTGACATGTTGCATCTTTTCAGGGGGAAATTGGGATGAGGCCAAGACTAATGTTTAGTCTCCCTAGTGGCCAATTGGCTTTATAACGAGGGCAGCTCTTTACCCCTGGAAGCCACTGTGTTCACTTAGATCTGCACCATTGCCAGTCCATGTACTAGCCTGCTCTGTCCCGGACCCTGAGCCAGGGAAAGGTCTTGCAGGGAAAGACTGCTGCAAGAGGTGGCTCAGCATTGTCCACAGGTCCTTCTGGGAGGAATTCTCAAGGCACAGCTCGTACTCCTTAGCATTCCTCTTCCGGGGTAGACCTATGGATGGGCTTGAGGACGGGTGGCCTAGGATAGACTATTGCAATCGTTGATTTCTTTACTATAGCTATTACACAAGCGCGAGACGTTTCAGAGTACTATGTCGTGGGAAATGTTCATGACTTGGTGTGTACTGTCTGTGCCAGGCACAGGGATGTGATGGCTGATGTGAAGGCACAGGACATCCAACAGCTGCGCTCTGCTGACACCGGCACATGCTAAGAGCCTAACAACCATTCGTCTTGCTGGAGCATAAAGTTTACCTAATTTGTCTATGTCGATTCAGCTCAGAACATGGGAACTGGCCTTGGGGATTTCCTGTGTGTTTGAGAGAACTCCACAACATCTCTGCCCGCAGGGAGTGGCTGCTTGGAGCTTCCCTTCTCTCCCGGCCACCACATCTTGTTCTAAAGTGAGAGGGGGTGAGAAAGGCGTCAGACATGAAGGTGGCCGTTTCATATCCCCAGCCCTGCTGTAGAAGTGTCATTACAATCAGCAACCCTGTAAATTGACTAACGGCGCACAGAAACATCCACTCATGCCTAATTAAAAATGGCCGTGACTTAGATTGTACCTATTCCGTCATGTTCAGCCAAGGTGCTGCTCCAGAAGCAGGAACTACGCCGTGTAGTTGTTTGTTATGCTTGTCTCTGAAGAGCACGAGGGGCCAAGAGGCTTCGTGGGTGGCTCAGGTAACCTTTCTGCTGTCCTTGACTCTTCTGTCCCTTCAGGTTTTAATCATTCCCCGAGTGACCTCTATCACTGCTTAAGACTGATGTCCCTTGCCCAGATCAACTATTTCACAAAGAAAAAGAGAGAGAGAGAGAGAGAGAGAGAGAGAGAGAGAGACAGACAGAGAGACAGAGAGACAGAGAGACAGAGAGACAGAGAGACAGAGACAGAAACAGAGAGACAGAGACAGAAACAGAGAGACAGAGAGAGATGGGGAGGGAAGGAGGGGGAGAGAGACACACACACAGAGAGAGAGAGACAGAGAGAGAGAGACAGAGAGAGAGAGAGAGAGAGAGAGAGAGAGAGAGAGAGAGAGAGAGAGAGGCTGGCTAATGTATTTGTGGACCACAGAGTGAGGAATATGGACTGAAGTTCTGTATTACCTTCCCCAGAACATTTGCTCTTGAACATTTTAGGCCAAGCTTTTGCCTTCTGAACCTCAATTGTCCTTATGCAGAATGGGGATTATAATACTATTTGTGCCCTATAAATACTAAAGAAAAATAATGTGTCATTCAGATTATTCTTAGGCAAGAATTTAGGGAAATTCAGATTTTCGTTAATATGCATTTATTCATCCGAATCTAAGATTTGAAGCCAAAGAACATATTTGGCTTTTCTTTAGACTTAATTTATATGCTCATGGATTCAAAGTGAAAACACCACTTCATCTGCAGATGAAAGGAAGAAAAACTGAAAGCTACGCTACACCACTGACATCTTGTACCGTATTTTAAACCATTACTGTGGAGACCTTGATAATGAATTGCAGAGATAAGAGCCCATTTACTGGGTTCTTCCTATTTTATGGTCTAGAATAATATATCACTTTCTACTTTTAATGAGAAGGCCTCATGTACAAGATAAAGACAACCCTATGAAGCTTTTATTGACTCAAAAACTGTAAATTCTTTTTTTTTTTTTTTTTTTTTGGAAAAGGTTGTTTCCAAAACTACATACTTTCAGGACTTTGGAAAATATATCTCTTTCACAGAAAAGGTCAAAGCACTTAGTAGGAGCAAACATCTCAGCCACAGAGCAGAATTAAATGGCAAATGGAAATTATCTCCCAAGTCAACTCAGTTCACAGTACTGCCGGTTCACCTGTGTGGAAGGCTTTTCCAGGAGCTCTGTAACCTCACAGTGCTTAAACCTATGCAATGTCAAGGCATCTTTTTCTTGAGCCCTGCAATTAAATTTTAACAAGCCTTTAAGTGTTAAATAATAGGGCACATTTCACATTAGATTTGTAAGGAAATATAGCCTTGAAAGTATCTTAATGTCACTAGTTCATACTAATTGATATTTTTTAAGAAGAAAAAAAAAAGGCTCCTCATACCTTTGTTAGTAAAGAATAGACCAGGGAAAATAGTGTGTTTCATAAGCTCAAATTTTCTTTTATAAAATATATGAAAAGCCAAGGCTTTGAGAGCTAGTCAAGCATTACCAATGGAACAGAATGGAATCCACATGTATGTGTGTGTGTGTGTGTGTGTGTGTGTGTGTGTGTGTATACATACATATATATGCAATTTGTGTATATACATATATGTGTGTATATATATGTATATTATATATATACACACACATGTGTGCATGTATGAATAGGAACAGACAATAATACAAGGAAGAAATAGTATTCCTTCTGGCTGAATTATCAGGATAGGTAAGTTAATTCTTTCTTTACATAGCTGTAGAAGATGGTGGAGAGGATGCCCAAACCACTTTAGTGGTTCCGCAGCGCGTAGGAGGTCAGCTTGGTCACTGTTGCCTGCTCAGCTGGCGGGAGGCACCACTCCCTGCCTTGTGCTGCTGCACTGTCCCTGGAGGCCACAGCTTAGACAGGACACAGTGGCAGTAGCCAACTAGAATGTTTCCCTGCTAACTCTAAAGAAGCAGATGATCAGGGCACTTTTCTTGAGCAAATCAATAGAAAGCAGACTTATTCTCAGAAGTAAACGGAGAAAGAGTGAATACATCCATTAGGACCTTGGTTCTTTGGAACCCCTCGTGTGACACTTCCACAAGGCCACCCAAGCAGCAAGCTGAATAAGGAAGTAAGTAGGGAAAAGGCGGGATTTTCAACATGGCTCCAGACTCCCATATTTGGTTTTGACCCTGTCAGATTAGATATCATGAGCTTGCTACTATCTCATTTTAGCATTCGTAAGCTTGGGGTATTAAGAAACATGGGCACTGTGCCAATATAGTCTATGGCCAGATCAGGGCATATCCACCATTCTGATGCTTTTTGAGCTTTCTATGTTCATGGCTACATAACCTGCAATAAGCAAACAGCAGCCTATTACCTCTTATCCCACAGAAGGTCCTCAGGTCAGAATTACGAGATCCAGTTGCAGCAGTGATAGACACCTAAGTTATTGTAATGCCCCTCTCAAAGCAAACAAACAAAACAACAACAAAACCCAAACAGGTCCTCGGAGTAACTGCTGTTAGGTTGTACAGCCAGACTAGGCAGCCCTTGAGGTCTTGGTTTTGGGCTTCTCCCGCTCTCCGCCTCTGGAACCATGGCTAGCTTGAGATATCGCTTAGGATTTTGCTGTTTTAATTTAGTGACAGGGCCCTGCGGTGGGAGCCTGTGTTGGACTCACGATCTACCAGGTTCATCCACCCCAGAGGCAGGATTACAAGCATGGGCTCCCACGTCCAACTTTACACATGAATGTTTTATAAAACATTATATGCTATAGGTGGACAACAATGTTTGCTGTATAGAACTAAGGATATGGGCATTGGATAAATACTTTTTAAAGACTCTCTCCTCCTCATCAAGTTCCTTTTGCCGATGCCACAGTCAGCTTGTTAATCGTGTGCATGTCCCCCTGGGGGAGGGGCAGAGATGCAGGCGTATGCTCAGAGAGGGGAGACGAGAACAGATGGTTCTCACCTGAGAATCCAAGGAGGCTTTTCTAAAATAATAGATTTAACATATTTAAACGTTTTTGTTATTGTTACTACAAAGGCACAATTTCTATATTAAGTAGTTAGGAGATTGTAGCTGCCGTTCCTTCAATCGTTCTTTCTCTATGACTGTGTAATATGCCCCAACTGCTGCTTTAACAGGCACATCCACACATCCTGTTAGAATTTCCAATTACGATTTTTCCCATTAGCAAACAAAAAACAAAATTAATGGCAGCTTCGCACCCCCCCACCCACCCAAAGCCTAAGCTATATTACGAAGGATCTCTCAAAGAAAACTCTCCATGCAAAAATAATAAGGTGGAAATTACTGCAATAATCCAAATGTAGAAATAAAGAGCTTTCCGAGATGCAGGAAATTTTGCTTCTCATTAGCTTCTGCAATAGCCTGTACACAGTGGTGCCCTGACATTCTGAAATTCACAAAGTCCACTTATTTTATACTCTTCCCTAGACTCATATCAGATACGGACACGGCTGCTCATAACCATCACACTCTGGCTTAGATTTAACATGCCGTTGTTGAGATGAAAGCGTTCGGTTGCATTACCATAGGCATTGTGGTCACGTGTGGTGAATATAAATTCAGTAAATCACAGAGCGTTTGGGGGTTCTGATCCCTTGTCCAACACTGAAGAATCATAATTCTCTCCAGTGCTGTCTACAGTTTCATCCCTTGGGTCCATGCCAGTAGGTAGATTCATCTGGCGGATCTGGGATTATCAACTACTCTTGTATGGCACTCACTTTGCATTGCATTGCACCACCTTCATGTATGTTTCAAAGAGCAGATAAGATTTGAATATACGATGCACAATAGCTTTAATGTAGTTACCATTAAACCTCAAAATAGATACAATGTTACAGCAGAGCTCCCGAGGCCTTCAAACATGGATTCCCATCTGTGTTCTGGATAATTTACTAACTACCTAATGGCCTCCTTTTTGCCTGGGAGTCAGGTAAGAAGTGAGTGCCTGAAAGTCGCTGTGTTAGGTTACTGACAGAACGCAGGTAATGTTCCTGAAGTGCCTAACCACATCTGACATGCTGTTAGGCCTCCTCCTCGGCATGTGTCTGTCATTTTTATGCCTTATACTTCTGCGCTGATGCAAGGACACAACCAAGTCAGCAGCCTGTAAGTGAATTAAGATAATGCATTTTTCTTGAAATACAATTAGTATATAATGTAGTAATTAGTCTGTATTATATATTCTTGAAATGCGGTTAGTATGTAGAATATGGTGATGAGGCATCAGTAACACTAACAGGGTGGACAGTAATGCTTATTGACGACTCTGTGTTCGTGCCAGGCCCAAGTACAATTTTTAACCAGTTAATTTTCATAACAGTTCTGTGATTTAGGCATTATTGTCACCCCAAGCTTGTAGCTGAAACATTAAAGCTTAGACTCATCAATGGTTTGAGTGGATATGGCCTGACAGCCCTGGTCTTCCAATTCCTGGAGGAGTTCTCTCTCCATAGACAAGGGCTTTGCTGATTAAAATGAGTAGGGAAACTGAGGGAACGAGGTTCCTGTCTGAGCTTAGAGAGTGGATCATGAGGGTTCAAGGGCTCAGGACCCACACTGTCCAATGGGCAGTTGATGGTTACTTTCAGCACATCAAATGAGGATCCGCCCCAGTTCTCCCACCTACTTGATGTGTTAATGGTATATCATTTACATTCTCTGTGCCTTTCATACAAAAATTACCTCATAAGCAATTGTAGGAATAAAATGTGGTGATCCATATAAAAGGCTCAAAGAGTCTTCAGTGAATAATAAGCTTTCTGTTTGCTTTAAAGTGTGTGTGTGGGGGGGAGGGTAAGTAGTCCTAATGACACTTAAGAGGTACACCTGATTATAGAGGCCAAGAAGGAGGTGCTGTCACAGTAAGTCCAAGCTAAGGGGTAAGTTGACTAGAAAAATTGCTCACAATAGCATAAGCAATGTGGAAAAACAAGGTGGTTGGCATGAATTCATTGCAGCATAATCCGCAGTAACAAAAGATGGTAAACACCCCAAGCCTCCCATCAGTAGGAGGCTGGTCACATTCATCTACCAACCCCTTAGGGCAGCCAGAGAATGAGGGAATGCATTGATGGAGCATAAAGCCACCTTGGGTGTGTGCTTCTAAATGGAAAGCTATACATGCAGGACATGCAGACATTTTCTAAAGAAGCACAGAGATGGTAAATGCACACACACACACACACACACACACACACACACACAAGTGCACAGATGCACATGCCCCTGGACTACCTCTAGAAAAAGTAACAAGAATCTCTACATCTCCGAGAGATGCATTTCTAATGACTCGGGTGAGAGGGCTATTACGGTAGACCTTTCAGTAGTGTTTGAATTTGAACCTTGTCAATCTAAATACATAACACATATAAAATGTGCTGATGCATGTAAAAGGCTCAAAGGGTCTCCTGCTCATAATATGCCTTCTGTATGTTTAAAAGTGTGTGGGGGGGGCATTAATGACACATAACAGGTAACCCGGTTATAGAAGCGGAGGAAGAGGTGCTGTCTCAGTAAGCACAAGCTAAGGGGTAAGGTGACTAGAAAGATTGCTCACGGTAGCATAAGCAAGGAGAAAAATAAAGTTATTGGCGTTAACTCAGTGAGGCGTTATCCACAAAGGTTCAAAGTTAGCCTCCAACTGGGAAAACGTGGAGAAGCAGCTGCTGGAAAGGAGATGTCTAAAGGGTGTGGCCACGGGGTGCTCAGGACTCGGCTGCCCAGACAAATGGCTACTGAGATATTTTTATTCTCTTTAATTTTGAGAAAGGGAAATAAATACTAAGTTGTTTTTTTTTTTGTTGTTGTTGTTTTTTTTTTTTTTAAATCTCGTAATGAAATTCCATTGCCGTCTTACCAGGTTAAGCATTTCCTAGAGATTTTAGCTCCTGCCGTGCAGCGCTGGAGAAGGCTGTAGAGTTCGGTGTTCTGTTTGCTTCTGCGAGTAGATACATGCTTAAAGGATGTCGGGAGGCTGATGGCAGAAAAACCAGGCCGGGGAAAAACCAGGCTGGTGTGGAAGTAGCACTGGCTCCAGGCTGGGGAAATCTCTGACCCACAGAAGACTTGGAGATGAGCAACTGGATGGAGAGAGGGTCAGGAGGAAGGTGTGTCAATATGCCTGTGCATGTAAAGGTCAGCGAGTCGCCTTCCCCAGTCGGGGGATTAAGCTCTGTCTTGAGGAAATGTCATGAAGTCTCTTTGATCGTGGATCAAGGTTTTCCTATGTAAATTGAGTTGTTCAGCAAACAAGTTTGCAAAGTATACTAATTGGCTCCTAAGATAGGATACATAAGACAGTGTTATTGAAGAAATAATTACGTGAGAAAGATAATAGATAGAAATGGGGAACTTAAGGGTATCTGAGAGTTACTTGCAACCAGGCTGAGGCTGGTTTAGTAGAGAAACCAGGCGCATCGGGCACCAAGCTTAGGTTCTGGGCTTTGTTTTCATTTCTGTATCCTTCCTGCCTACAGCTTCAGCACCTGCCCTTTGCCCCTGGACCGCTGTCCAGAGTTTGTTGGACTCCGCAGACAAACCGTAGTCAGTATCACCCTGAGCTTTATGTCTTGCAGCTCCTGCTCCTGGCCAGAGAGTCACCGACTCTCACGTGGGCCTTGCTCCTTGGCAGTCCGGGGATAGTGTGCAGAACTGCACAGATGAAGGGTGACAGCTCCCTCTCCTGAATGATGGGGAAAGTCACCTATCTGCTTGACAGTCCCGGGAGCGACTATCCTGCTGCCCTGACGGGCTGAGTGGGTGGGCCAGCCTGCCCTTCAGCTCACCTGACACACAGCCCTGAGGCCACTCCCTCTCACCAACTGCCTTGTTTCTCTAGGCACAGCTGCCTGGGTCGCAGCTCATGAGTACAGGCCCCGTGGCTGTTACTGCCTATGTACGGTACAGCTCGGGAGTACAGACCAGATGGCCACCTCACCTAGAACACTGACAACTCCCATCCAAACAGAGCTCTACTTTGAGCACATGTGCATTGACCTATTGGGTAAGAAACCTTGACCCCAGTGACATGCATGTGCCGGTCCCATTTTCCTGGTGAGGGTCTTTCCCTTAGTAGGAGAGAGACGTTCTTGGCTGTATTTGAAGACGACAATTGTTAGACAGCTCAGGTTTAACTCTGCTTTCTGTGTGCTGTGCACTGTGGTGAGAACTGATTACTAAGATAGAGAAGGTCTCCAACAAGGTCCCTTTTGAACTTTCTCTGGAGCTTGGGAGCAAGACGCAGACCAGGTACGTGCTGTGGTGCAAATGTTTCACTATTCTGAGAGCGCCAAGTTGGGACTTCATCTGAGCATGGGAAGCCCTGAGCTAAGGAAGCGGGAACAGCAAATCGCTAAGGGTAGGGGGCTCTCAGGCAGGCAGAGGTAGAAGGAGCGGGATGACAGCATCAGCCTGTGTTTGTGTCCCTAAACTCTGTGGTACAACCGGGGAGGGCAGGACTGGAGAGACCAGGGTTGGATCACGAAAGGGTCTTGTACTGAACTTCACCCAGGAAGCATATCCATGGAAGGCTGTCAGGGAGGGCAGACAATGGGGGGAGGATCAGAATGATTGACAGGAGCTCATCTGGGCTGTATGAGCCCTGAGGGGGAGCTTTTGTGGAGTCTGTGTTTGGCCTTTGGGGCAGAGAGGTTGAAATGAGAGTCATACAGTCTTCGCGCGCCTGTGAAGGTCCCTCCAGCAGGTGTGTGTCTGGGACCAGCAAAGCTACTTGGGAGGCTTGCGATCTGATCCCGGCAAGCCGCGTCAAGGCTCGGCCAAGGAGGCAGCAGAGGATAGAAGGAGGGCCACATCTACCACTTTATGCTGGCCGCAAATTATTTTTGCTTTTACAGAACTTGTGAAACTTGAGGTATCCATTTAAAAATCTTTATCTTTGTGCCCTATCCTGTTCCACACTCATCCTATGTACTGGGCATATACATCCTTTCTTGGGGAAGTCAGCTTTGCCATCTACAGGTTATGCTCCATGGTGCGGTCACCTGTTGGGGCAGCCAGCCTTGCCTACGGGGCAAGCTGTATCCTGTTGGGATAGCTGATCATCTCCTCTGCGCGATGTCAGACCCCCTGTGGGCTCGATGCTATTAAGTGTCTGGTGCATGGTGTGCAATGGGTGCTCTATAATTTATAGAATAGATACTATATTAATAAGTGAACTTTCTTGATGGCTAGGCTCTCTGTATTTTGGCAGAAAGACCTAGAATTTCACATTTTGCTTCGAAAGATAATGGCTTATATGTGTTACACAGAGAAGAAATGAATGACAAAATATTAAAATGTGTGGTGATTTAACTATCATGTCTATTGTCCTGTGTTTGTAACAGTTTTTATAAACTATAGAGAAAAGCACCCACCTTTTAAACATTTATAAATGCCGAGATTAGTTCTCTTTCTGTCTATGTTGGAAACAATGCCAACTTGCTTAACTTAGAGTGGGAGGGTCAGTCATGGTAGCCATCAGCATTTCCAGCACTGTGATCTTGGGAAGCACTGCATATCACCTGGGGAGGCTAGCTCCTCTCCCTGTGACAGCACGCTGAGGTACAAGCTCCTGAAGGACCCCTCCGTCACTACCACCTTCCTCATGTTAAACCTTGGAATCCCATAAGCCTCTGCGGCAATCTTCCTGATATTTCTTCCTGATCGTCGTAGACATTTTTGTAAGTTCTTATCTGCCATGCCACGATCCCAAACTCCCTTCCTCTGGGTGAGGAAACATGCCTGGTGGAGAGTATCTTCCCACCATGGTCTGGAGCTGTCTCTGCTTCTCCTAAATGCCCTCCTTTGCGATCGAACTGGACAGCTCATCCCTCGGCTCTTTACTGTCATTTCATTGATCGTCGTATCTGTCCGGTCTCATTTCTCTTTCGAGGTATCTCACAGGGCAGGGATTTTGTCCCCAGCCACATCGTCCCAGATTGCTATGTACTTGATAGTAGAAGCCTAGGGGCCAACTCTTCCCACGAGGTGCAGTGATTACTTCATTGGACTTGGCACGTTGGACTATACAGACTGATGCAAGACCCGTTAACTTTTGTTCAAAGGCATCAAGATATGAGCACCATGTATCTAATGTGTGCCACTTCGTCCCCTAATACTTTTGAGGGGGTTGGGGCTCTTATCTAAATAGACTTATTGTGTTGACTGAACCTCTATGTTCAGAGGTGACACCAGTGTGTGGTGCCTAGTGTTTCTGTTTATCACACTCCTGAGTTTCTTACCTCTCAATGTTTTTATGTTTTGTTTTCCCTCCTGTTAGGGTTCCCTCCCGGCATCTCTTTCTCAGTCACGTCGAGTCTGCCTAATCAAAGACTGAGGTTATGAAGTCGATCCTAGATGGCCTTGCAGACACCACCTTCCGAACCATCACCACAGACCTCCTCTACGTGGGCTCAAATGACATTCAGTACGAAGACGTCAAAGGAGACATGGCATCCAAATTAGGATACTTCCCACAGAAATTCCCTCTCACTTCCTTCAGGGGTAGTCCCTTCCAAGAGAAGATGACCGCAGGAGACAACTCCCCGTTGGTCCCAGCAGGAGACACAACCAACATCACAGAGTTCTATAACAAGTCCCTCTCGTCACTCAAGGAGAATGAGGAGAACATTCAGTGTGGGGAGAACTTTATGGACATGGAGTGCTTTATGATCCTCAATCCCAGCCAGCAGCTGGCCATCGCTGTCCTGTCCCTCACCCTGGGCACCTTCACGGTTCTGGAGAACCTGCTGGTGCTCTGCGTCATCCTGCACTCCCGCAGTCTCCGCTGCAGGCCTTCCTACCACTTCATCGGCAGCCTGGCCGTGGCCGACCTCCTGGGAAGCGTCATTTTCGTCTACAGCTTTGTTGACTTCCATGTGTTCCACCGCAAAGACAGCCCCAATGTGTTTCTGTTCAAACTGGGTGGGGTTACGGCCTCCTTCACGGCTTCTGTGGGCAGCCTGTTCCTCACAGCCATCGACAGGTACATATCCATTCATAGGCCTCTGGCCTATAAGAGGATCGTCACCAGGCCCAAGGCCGTCGTGGCCTTTTGCTTGATGTGGACTATTGCGATAGTAATTGCTGTGCTGCCTCTCCTGGGCTGGAACTGCAAGAAGCTGCAATCTGTTTGCTCGGACATCTTCCCGCTCATCGACGAGACCTACCTGATGTTCTGGATTGGAGTCACCAGCGTGCTGTTGCTCTTCATTGTGTACGCGTACATGTACATCCTCTGGAAGGCTCACAGCCACGCGGTCCGCATGATTCAGCGGGGAACCCAGAAGAGCATCATCATCCACACCTCCGAAGACGGCAAGGTGCAGGTGACGCGGCCTGACCAAGCCCGCATGGACATTAGGCTGGCTAAAACCCTGGTTCTGATCCTGGTGGTGTTGATCATCTGCTGGGGCCCTCTGCTTGCCATCATGGTGTACGACGTCTTCGGGAAGATGAACAAGCTCATCAAGACGGTGTTTGCCTTCTGCAGCATGCTCTGCCTGCTGAACTCCACCGTGAACCCCATCATCTACGCCCTGAGGAGCAAGGACCTGAGGCACGCGTTCCGCAGCATGTTCCCTTCGTGTGAAGGCACCGCGCAGCCCCTGGATAACAGCATGGGGGACTCAGACTGCCTGCACAAGCATGCCAATAACAGCGCCAGCATGCACAGGGCCGCGGAGAGCTGCATCAAGAGCACTGTTAAGATCGCCAAGGTGACCATGTCTGTGTCCACAGACACGTCTGCCGAGGCTCTGTGAGCCTGCTGCTTCTGTGGCTGCCCAGAAAAAGATTTTTTTTTTTTTTTAGCTTAAAATCTAGAAGTCTGTTGTCTCATCGGTTATATATTTTTTTAAGTTTACCATGTTTAGTAAAATAGTGACTGTCAACCGTGCTTACTTAGTTTGCTGACATCTCAGTAGTTTAGGTACTTACACGCCATCCACCGGGGGTTTACAGTGAAGAAAGCCTATTGGCTTCAGGTACTCGGCGGTCCTTCAAAGTCTCTGAAATAGAAGGGGAAACGTTGGCTTCCAAATCCGAAGCCTAACTATCCATAGAAAATCACCACGAAATAAGAAATGCCTTTGTAACCACAACTTTCCTGATGCTGTGTCTGTCCATAGTAGAAAAAAGGTACATTTTTTTTCAGTAAGTATAGTGCTAAAGTAGAGATACTTTGTAACACGTTTTCTGTCCTGTTAGTTGTGTGTCAGTGTTTACTGTGTCGTTCTTTTGTCTAGCTTAGCAAAACCAGAATGTAGCCCTCATAAGAGCGATGGCATACAGCAGTGGCTATGTAGCAGGGCGACCCCTGTTTAGATAGTATTACTGTCCATGATACAATTTTAGAAACCTTAGTATTTCTTCCAATATCCGTATCTAAAGTTAATATTGAAACAAGCATAAAGGTTTATTTTTCTGTTAAAACAACAAGAAAACTTTGAAGACTGTTCAAAGTTTCAAGCAGAATTCATGGACACTTAAAACTGTGTTAGGCCTGCATTTTATATGAGGACTTTCCATATCTTCTGGACCACAGCTGTTCAGCTGGGTAATGGATTATAATCAGAATGGAAAAGAGAAAGCACATTGACTTTTAAGGCTGACACTCTGACTTCCTGCAGTTGTTAGCTATAACTGGACCTCTTAAGACAGCATGTGTCAATCTTAGTGTATACTGTGATCACTGTGCAGTTGTTGTTTACTTGACCGTGTATTGCATTGTTATGTTCTGGATTTAAGTAGATTTCAGGCCTGAATGGCCAAAAAAAAAACCCAGTTGTCTTCTCTTTAATTGAGAAGAAATATTGTCTGGCTCAGTGAAATTGTGAGTGTGACTGTAAATGTGTATGTGTGTATATGTGCGTGCGTGTGTGTATTCTATCTTGTAACTGTTACAGCAGTGTCCCCCCCCCCTAAGAAAACTGACCAAGTGTGAACCGTGCCCCTTGCTGTGCTCTTGCACATGAACTTAGTTTCTGCAATTGAGCTCTCCACGAAATTCTGCTTATAAAAATTGCGACTAAAACTTTTCAGAAGAATCTCCCCCCCTAGGAGATTGGATTAAGTATTCTGATGACATTGAGGTGTTCCATAAGGCCAGCATTTAGCAAGAAGCGATCAGTAAGCAGTGCCAAAAAGTAGAGGATCCTCCTGGGAAGAGGAGCATGTGGAGGAGAGCGAGCACCGACTATTAGTCAAGTCCGTGGAAATGGAAATCAGTGGAGGGGGATGGCTCTGAGACCTTCTTCTAAAACCCCCTGCAGTAGCAAGTTTCGTTGGTGCATGTCAGCAGTGCAATCTCAGGTGAAGTCACACCAAGCCAGTCACCAGGTCCAGGCCATCTCTTTACTGAGGGTATCAGTAACAGATGGGCACTAAACATCTGGTGACAGCCCAGTACCTGGCACTGCTTAGATATGTTTGGGCTAAGGAAAAGGTAGTCCTCCACTTGCTGGTATCAAGATGTGCCAAAACATGATAAGGATGAGGGTGGCTACGTTCTGATTGTCATCTCTGCCATGGTGCTCAAAACTGGGCCCTTTTCTGATAAAGAGAAGTATTGCTTTCAAGAAGCCACTCAATCCTGATAAGCTCTATGTAGTCTCTCCTTGTACAGGTTCTCACCAGTCCTCAGGACTGCACAGCATGAAATGGAGAGCTAGCATCTGCCTGTGATTTCTAGCAGTTGGGGTTCCCAGCCTGATGGGGCAGTGCCCCTTCTTGGGATCAATGTGACCCGAGGGCCAAGCTAGGATCTATCTAGATTTTGCCTGCTAAGTCTCTTGCTTTTCCTTTCTGTGCACAGAGGAGGACTCAGGATGCTGGAGGATTAGTAACTCCATAGAAAAGGGTATTGATGGAATACCACCAGGGGCTAGGAATTGCCAGACTCATCCTACATCAACCTGAATATCAATCCACATGCCTCTAGCTACCAGGCTGTACCACCTCCTCTCACAGCTACAAAGACCTGGTAGGAAATTCTAGGTATAGATAGGTATTAAAAAATAAATCCAAGATTCACTTTTAGAACTGTATTTGTGTAAATGCCATTTTAGTGATAAGATTTTATAGCGTATTGAACTTTCAAGACCTAACTCATATTTAATAAGCTAAGGGACAATGGGGCTGATAGCACTAAACTTGGTGCTTATTGATACTCTAAGAAATATCTGTGAAATATCATCATGTGTGCGTTAAGCTACCTTCATTTAAAAGGACTTAAGATTAGTTGGATCCACTTTGGCTTTTCCCATATCATTTCCTAACCCGACTGACCAACACATTCTCCCTAGTGAGTATTAGTCATTAGAATTACATTCATTAGTATCATTCATTAACCAGCTCCTTAATTAGATTCATTAATTGAAACGATTTTAATTTGATCACGTATCCACTCCGGCGTCAGGGTTCTCTACTTCCCTCTGACATGTGTCCGGAACAGGCATCCTCCAGTCTTGACTCATCATACAAAGGGGCCAATTCCCAAACTGTCTGACTTCATCCAAAGAAAGACTGAGTCCTAGACTAACAGTATCAGTTAAACAAAGAAAGCTGTCTCCCAGAGCCCCTAGTTTTTCCACTACATATTAAATACATGTAAAAATAAGTGTGCGTCTGGGCAGCTTAGACATGTCTGCGCCAGATGACTCCAAAGCTGTCTGACACTTACTGTCAGGTTTAGCTGGTATCAAATGCCAAGGAACTTTTGCTACCCAGACCCATCTGCAGGAAGCAGGCCCAACTACCAGATGAGAACTCTGGTTACCATTCAGTTCTTTCATTTCTGTCATCCCATATCCATAAACAGGACCACTAACATCATGCACAAAATTAGGTTCCTCATACTCCTGACTGTATATTTGTATGATATTTTAAAGTCTCCTAAGTGGCCACTCACAGTTGCTTTGCACTGGCCTTCTGATAAAATGCTAACACGCCTATTGTAATATACACAAAACATTCTATCTACTGATTTGGACTGAATGTATGTACATAGGTTTTACAAAAAAAAAAAAAAGTCAGACGTCGAAGCAGTGGTTTACAGATCAGTGATTTTCAGATAGAGTTTCTTTCAGTTGCTGTGGAATCTTTAAAAAACACTCTTAGTGTGAACTTACTGAGCTCTAGGGATCCTGGTGATCAGAGTCCCCTAGAGAGGAAAACTTTTCTTGTAATAATATGAACCAAGATACCAGATTATCTTGAGTCTCTCTTCCAGTGTTTCAAGTGGACAATGTATCTCCTTATTGTCTCTGTAATGGAACCTCCTAACTTTTCCTCTTAAAGAATATTGTACTGTTAGATGTTTGTTGAACTGGTAGCATCATTGAGACTGCTGTGCTGTCTTTGTCAGTAATCTGTATAATATTTTGTATACAAGTACTGGTAAGATTGTTATTAAATGTAGCTCCAGTCATTAAATTACTATAGCAAAGTAGTACTTCTGTAATATTTACGATGTATTAAGCCTACAGTATATTTTATTTCATTGATGTAATTTAATTGTTATTTATTCAAGAGAAAGCAGTTCATCATGTCTATTGTCTAAAATTACCTGGAATCAAATAAAAGTTCTAGATTATCACGAAAAATCATAAAAGGCCTTTGAATTCTGCCTTGTATCAATGTCTAGTAGTAAAGGGGGTATTGTGTCTAGGTGAGGCAGCCCAGTTAGACGTAAGGGATCCAAAGACATGCAGTTGTCACTGACAGCCCCTGCACTAGTTAGGGATCCCACATGAAGACCAAGCTATGCACATCTGTTACGAATGTCCAGGCGGCCCAGGTCTGTCCCATGCATGCTCTTTTATTGGTGGCTCAGTCTCTGTGAGTCCTTATGGGATCAGTCCTACAGTTGATTCTGTAGGTTTTCTTGTGGTGTCCTTGACCCCTCTGGCTCCTTCAATTCTTCCTCTTCCTCTTCTACAAGATTCCTAAGCTCCACCTCATGTTTGGTTGTGGGTCTCTGCATCTGTTTCTATCGGCTGCTGGGTGAAGTCTCTCAGATGACAGTTTTGCTTGGCTCCTGTCTGCAAGTACAGGCAAGTATCATTAATAGCGTCAGGGGTGAGCGCTCTCTCATGGCATGGGTCTCAAACTGGGCTAGTCATTGGTCCATCTTTTTTCCTGCATATATTGTAGGTAGAACAAATTGTGGGTTGAAGATTTTGTTAGTGGGCTGCTAACCCCGGCCCTCTATTGGAAGTCTTGCTTGGTTATGAGGTGGCCATTTTGAGTTCTGTATCCCCTATTGCTAGGAGTCTTAGCTCAGGCCCCCCTCATAGGTTCCTGGGAATTTCCTTTGTCCTAGGTTTCTAGTTGTCTCACCACTGTGGCTTTTATGCGTTGTTTAATTAAGGATTCTAGTGATGTTGTAATTTATTAAAGCAAACAGTTGCAATACATAAGTTAAAAGTTAACACACACACTAAAACATAAATCTTAAAAAGGGCATAATCGAGCTGGGCGTGGTGGCACACACCTGTAATCCCAGCACTTGGGAGGCAGAGGCAGGCGGATTTCTGAGTTCGAGGCCAGCCTGGTCTACAGAGTGAGTTCCAGGACAGCCAGGACTACACAGAGAAACCCTGTCTCAAAAAAAAAAAAAAAGGGCATAATCGTATTCCTTGTACCATATCAAAGATACATGTCTTTTCAATAGTTTGCAAAACTGGGATTTCTATTCAATTAATAAAAAGAAGCACTAGAAAAAAAGTTTAACTTTTTGAAACAAAAGCATGTAATCAATTTTGAAGAAAGGCATTTAAATATTTTGAAATTATGAGTTAGTTGAGTATTTAAAACTAGGCTATTTTTGTTTTTAATAAGTAACCTAAATTAATTATTCTGCCTCTTTTATAATGCAAATTCTTAATGCTCTGACAAAAAAATTACATCTATTCTTAGATATTACATTTTATGTTAGTACATCAAAGGAAAGGCATACATATTTTAGTATTATTATAGAACTTTTTAAAACCCCAAACTGGTTTTCCACTGACATGTGTTTCTCCCTATATTGAAATGTATGTTTTAAATGATATCAGGATAGAAACACCAATGTAGTTCACAAGAATTAATCTATGTTGGAATCCTTTGTGCTATCGTATCTGACTTAACTTGTGTAGACCTTTCCTCTCTCTCCCTTTCCCTCCTGTCTTCCTCTTCCTCACTTTCTTCATTGTTTTTGAAACAGGCTCTTGCTACATGGTCCAGGTAGGATTCACAGCTTCCAAAGTGCTGGGATTACAGGCACACACAGCCACACTGGCACCAGACCTTCAGCTAAGGATCAGAAATGAAATAGCTCTGAAACATTGTATCTAGCACGACAGGTGTTGTGGCATCCCCTCCACAGAGCAAGTTATCTTCATGCTCTGTGGTATCTCAGCTCTGTGATGTGTTTGCCACTGTTAGTGTATGGGTAAGAAGAAAGGCTAGTGAGATCACAGAGCTAAGGCTAGAATCAAGGCTTCTCTGATCACAGGGTCCAGATTACTCTGTTTATAACAGTGCTTTCACCTACACATTCATGTTTTACTTAAAGTCAAATATATGCATTTCGTGAAAATTCCCACATGCTGGCCAAGTTAAAGATGAAGAACACTTGCAAATGCCAGGCTCAGGCAAATGCAAAAATCAGGGCTCTTTTCTCTTTGCTAGAATCAAGTGCCCTACAAGTCACTGAAGAAAAAAGAGCTTTCCTTTGCCTCACAGCTTGGGGGGTGGAGTCCGTCACAGAGGGGAAGTTATGGCCACAAGAGCGTGAGGCAGTTGGCCAGCCATGTTGCCTCCACAGTCAGAAGGAGAGCAATGAACGCTAGTCCTCAGCGCCCTCCTTCTTAGTCAGATGCGGACAGACTGTGGAATGGTGCCGGCCTCATTTAGGATAGCTCTTCCCACCCCCATGAACTCAGTCTAGAAATTTCCACACGCAAACGTCCAGAGGTTTGTTTTTACCCTGACTCTAAATCCTGTCAAGTTCACAGTTAGCAGTCAGCATTCCTCTTCTGTGTTTTCAGCCTGTTTGTAGGCTTCCAGAGGTTCGATGACGTGTATAGAGAGTAGGAAGTTGCATTTCTTTTGTGGAGACCTATGGCTTTGGGCTCTAGATTTTAGATCCCTCCACCACACCAACTTGCAACAGAATAGGAGGGACAGAGTGGTGAATGACTCTAATCAGTTATTAGGGTTTTCTTTCCTTCATTTTTCAAATAACACTTGGTAAACTTTATTATATCTATCCTGGTGATCAAATAAGTTTGTACTCCTCACCTTGTCATGCTCACCAATAGGAGCATGACTCACCTTGGTTAGGTGATGGGGTAGATGAGGGGAAGTTTGATTTATCTCACTAATTAGGCACAGCCTGATCCCACTGGTGCTAGCTACATTTCCAGCCTTTGCTTGCTTACGGCAGGAACGTTTTAGATTCAGGTCACTTAAAGAAACAAACCTGCCTTCCGTCTTTTAGCCTGTACACAAGGCATATAGAAAGCATATTCTATACTAGTCAATGAAATATAACTCATTAGGATGGTGATAACCACATAATCGGTTTATAAACCTGTCTTGTACCTGGCTCCAATAATAGTGGTTAAAATTGAGCTCATTAATTATGAGAGAGGTATTATCTCTCACTCCCCCTGTGAAATATGATTATTCCTATTTGACAGATAGTCTCCTGCCTAAGGTCAAGCAACCAACAAGGGGCACAGCGTGAACGTGCTCACGGCTTACCAGAAAACTGAGTGAAGATCCAGTGAGTTTACAGCAAATGAACAGTGCATTTATCCTATTTATTCCAAGCACTGTTTATTATCTACCGTGCTAGATTATCACATTTTAAAATATCTAGTAAAAAGGTGAGCTATGCAGCACTATGCAGCACAGCCAATAATTAAATGCAGAGAGCAACCAGACGCAGGAGGGAGCGACACTGGAGCAGAGAACTTACTGAAGAACACCCTGGAACTAGCCTTGAAACAGGAAAGTGTCTATGGGCATGCTGGGAAACAGGAAAGTGTCTATGGGCATGCTGGGAAACAGGAAAGGGTCTATGGGCATGCTGGGAAACAGGAAAGTGTCTATGGGCATGCTGGGAAACAGGAAAGTGTCTATGGGCATGCTGGGAAACAGGCAGGATGAGAAATAGCGGTAGGATGAGAGACAACAGCTAGAGATGTAAGCTAATATAAACTGTCCCGCAAGTGGAACCCGTGCTGGGAGCACTCACTGTTCTCGGTGAAGCCCCTGCAGCTTAGGTGACCTCAGCAGACCGCGCTAACAGTCCCCAAAGCCAGAGCCTACCCAGCCTTTTGGTAGTCATGACGATTCAAAGGCACTCTTAAAACCACCACATACACATAAAGAAGTTTCCCTTCCTGCAAAGCAAACAGCAGAGCAGAGCAGAGAGCTCAGGGGTGGAAGTGGGGCCTCCCTCTGCATTTCTTGTTAGCTAGTCACTTTTCTCTTCTGACGTCACCATCCATCGCTGCAAAAAGAACTTTATTCACTCGGAACAGAAGGACATGAATTAGCTCCCCAGACGGTGTAGTCACCAGTCCCAAAGTGTTCTTGGTCATTACTCAACCTGGGCCGCGGCAAGCCTTTGGTCTCAGAATGACAGGCACCTCATTGAGCTCCAGCCCCTGGGGCTCCCAACCCTCTGCCCTTCTGACCTCCTTGTAAATAAGATTATTGTTGTTGCTTCTGTCTCGCTTCTGTCTCGATTGCCTGAGGGAAATCCCTTAGGAAACAGAAAGATAAGGACTAAGGGGGAGAATCTTTTAGAATGACCCGAAGCAACCCTACACCTGACCCAAACACAGAATGGTTTCATAACATACTGCTTTCAGATGTGAGGCTGGCTTGTTTCCAAATTAATCACCTATCTTATGTTTTTAATAAAGTTTTCACCCTTCATGGATACATACATTCGCAAGAATTTCTTTACAAAGATCTTGTGTCATTTTAATAGATGAGGGGTTTATCTTTTATTGCAACAGATTTTATTATTTGAATTTATAAACCTGACAATTTTTTTTTTTTCTGGCTCGTGCCTTATTCAAAATCATTGATTATTCCAGACAGACACAGCGGCCTTAGCCACACGATCTCACCTCTGATTTCTTGCTTTGTTAAATCTTAGCCCATTTTACATGAATGACTAGGAGCTACTGTCACCTGGCCACTTAATATGGATCTTTTCAGGTGTACAGCTCCCTCCCCTGAGGAGGAATTGGAGAAAGAGCACTTTACAAGTAATCCCTCTCCCCTCCCCTCCCCTCCCCTCCCCTCTCCCCTCCCCTCTCCCCTCCACTCCCCCTTCCCTCCCCTTCCCTCCCCTCCCCTCTCCTCTCCCCTCCCCTCTCCCCTCCCCTTCCCTTCCCCTTCCCTCCCCTCTCCCCTCCCCTCTCCCCTCCCCTTCCCTTCCCCTTCCCTTCCCCTTCCCTCCCCTCTCCCCTCCCTTCCCCCTTCCCTCCCCTCCCCTCCTCTCCTCTCCTCTCCTCTCCTCTCCCCTCCCCTCCCCTCTCTCCTCCCCTCCCCTCCCCTCCCTTCCTCTCCTCTCCTCTCCTCTCCCCTCCCCTCCTCTCCTCTCCTCTTCTCTCCATTTCTTTCTTCATTATTCCCCCTTTACAATGGGACAATCTCTGTATTTTATAGGTATTTCCTTAAATAGTGGATGTAAATATTTGGAGTAGTCTCATTTAACTGCAGAATCCTACCATGTCCCTAGAATAACCTTTAAAGAGAGATGAGAGTAATTGGGACATCTGTCTATTGCAGCAAATAGTGCCCAACAAAGATCACAGCTAAGTTGCTGTCCCTGAAGATGGGACACATGAGAATTTTCTTATCCCAGAATGCCAGTCTTGCCAACCATGGCTATGTTCTGTGGAAGGGAAAATAATGTTCAGTGTAGACAAAGGGTGACTGCACATTTTCTCAAAGCTCAAATGCTCTTGGTTCCAATTCTATTATGCCTAAGCAGAAGGAAATAGGAAAAGAAATATTGATTCTTAAAAACAGGCTATGAAAGTACATTCTGTAACACTGCTGCCTCTGGAGAAAGCGGAACAGGAAGCTTCGCGACTACACTGTGTGTTTCAGAGGAGAGCCGTGACACTATGGCCACCACCGCGACCCACACCCATAGACCTGCATCTCTCATTGTCCTTCCCTGCCTTGTTTTGTAGGATATTAAAGTAGAGGCGCACACTCAAGCTTTTCAAAACTGAAAAGCAATCAAAAAGAGTTTCCATGTTTTGTTTTTTTTCTCTAAAAGGTGGGTAGGCATGTCTGAGGGAAGCAGTCATTAACCAGAACATGACTCTCATCCTAGCTGTGAAGATGGGGTAATATGAGAGAAAAGCTGTCAAACAAGGGACTTGTTTTGGCAACTGTTGTGTCTAACAGGAAGTGGTACAAACCAATCTGAAAATATAGCTCTGCCCGTATATCAAGGTCTCAACTATTTCGGGTGGACCTAAAGCATATCGAGCAGTGGGTCAAGAGAACCTCAAACAGCAGGCGAAGGACACTTCCTACAGTCTTTAAAAACATCTAGCTTATTTTTCCAGCTCCGGTGTGTTTGCTCTAAGACCCCGAGACCGTCTACAAAAGTGACAGCAAAGGGAGACAGTCTTTGGAAAATGAAGATATGAGCTTTTGTTTAGAACAATCAGAGGCATGAACAAAAGAGAGTGTGACACTAATTGAAGCATTTATTTTGACTTTTTGAGTCAAGATAAAAAGTTCTACAGGCCAGGGATTAAAAATGTTTGCAAAGATACCAGATTTAGAAGCTTTAAACGAAAACAGATAGACCTCTCTATGCAAATGCAAATAAATGCAGTAATGAATGGCTTTAAACAAGACTTCAAGAAGATGCATCTAAACCTGACTAGATGAGCCCAGTTAATTTTCTTCTATATATGGAATGTTAGAGAACTCTGGGACTTAATCAGGTGTGTCTCATTGAAAGCCTGTGTACAATTTATTATAAGCAGTTCTCTGCTTCGAAGGTAGGAACAGCACTGAAGTTTATAATGTTCCCCTGGGAGAGTGAGTCCTCATCTATTAGATACTTTATAAAAAACATCTTAGTGGGAGTAGCTATACAGGTGCTTTAGACAACTTTATGTATTAAAATCGAAATTATAAATAGATAGACGAGGAGGAAATTATTTCTTCATTTAAACACACTGCCTGCACAGAAGCTCACAGTATAGCATGCTTCAAGAAGCAGATACTGCCCTGGCTGATTCAAATGCAACCAAGTGTTTATAGATCTAAGGTACAGGAACCTTTAAGAAGCATCCTTATTATCCAGAGTGAGATGCTCCTACAGTGTTACACTGTCCACTCACCCTACCTGACCTCATACAGGAGTCTCCTTCCTTCCTTCCTTCCTTCCTTCCTTCCTTCCTTCCTTCCTTCCTTCCTTCCTTCCTTTCTTCTGAAGCCTGTCATTCTTTGCTGTGTCTGATGAGCTGACTATGCTCACCTCTTCAGGGCATAGGGCCCATCTACAAATGTGTGATTATACGTGGGCTGAAATCAACTCAATGATTGTAGATATTAGTGGGTGAGAAGGAGTGAATCCCGAAATTCTTGACCAATCCCCAGATTCCCGGATGTGGGTCGCCCAATGCGAATGGCTGTGTCCCGATCAGTGATCTCACTTAGTGGCGCTGGCAAGCAGACGGGAGGCTGGCTTACAGTCCTCTAGGTTCACTCATCGACCTCCATTCGCTGATAGAAACAAAGGCAGACAAATGGGCAGAGGGTGGGCATCCCATCCCTGGAGCAGACATGCCCGAGACTACTCAATTAGCTCCTAAATAACAAGACTCGATGAAACAGGAACAAGTTAAGGGGGGGTGGTGGTTATCTCTAGTTAGCAAGGGTTGCTTCCTATCTGTGGGATGCCAAAGCCACAGAACTCCTTAGCTCAGCATAGTATGTTGATGCTGATGGCTGCCGCCATCAGCAACATCTTTAGACAGAGGCTCCTCTGAGGTTGCAGAGACTCCGTGAGGTTCCTGTGGTGCTGGGAAAGCCTGAGTTCACGGCCTGGCTGCACAGTTGGCCTTGATATAAGCTTGTACTTTTCCACTGCCCCACATATGACACTGCAACAGTCCTATTGGTTGGCATTATTATAAAATAGGATTGCTTCCTTGGCTAAACTGTATGTACATCTGTGGTGTCCAATGTCGGGAACTGGATGGAACTTATTCTGGGGAGTTTCAAAAATGAGAGAGTGGTCAAATACTGCTGGATAGACTGTCTTCCCATGAGCCTGCCCTACCACAGTCCTTTCATGTCATCCTGTTCTATGAGTTTTTATCCATCCCTAAGCCCTCAAAGAGCACAGCAACTGAAAATCTTGAAAGAAAAAAAATATCAGATTCCTGCTGTGGAGCTACACCATTAGAATTCCTTTAAAAACATGATCTGTCTTCTAGGATCAAACTCAGTGCCATCCAGTTCTCCCCGGAGCCTCGTAGTGACTCAGCAGCAGGCAAGCAACACACAGATCTCAGAGACAATGCAATAAGTTGTATTTCCCACAAATATCAAACATAGGTAAACAATTGAAAACACGGAAAATGGGGGGCTAAATCCAGTTGGTTCCTGGTGGATTTAAAGTTTTGCTGGGAAGTTGGAGTAACTCGTGCTTCTATCTCAGTGTTACTTTTGGATCTACCTTTGACAATCAGTGTAATATAGATTGAAGCACTTAAACGTGTGACTGCTCGCACAGCAGAGGACCGTGCGATGATTGTCAGCTCTTACATATTTTGATGAGATGGCTCCTTCCTATCTTTCACTTCACGTTTCAGTGAAGCCAAGACACCATGCAAAGAGCAGAATGCTTGATTCGCTTCCTTGGCACGAGTCAACCAGAATTTGATTGTTGATTTATACATCTACTAAAGGATCTGTCTAACATGAATTAATTACGAAGGAGGAAACGAAGATTTATTCAGCTAGAGATTCATTCATGTCACCAAGATCCTGTAGCAGATGGTAAACCCTGGCACATTGAACCTATCGGTCATTTCTACCTTAGCATGTCTTCAGGAGTGGCTTCAGTTATACATACATACATACATACATGCATGCATACATACATACATACATACATGTGTATATACAGTTTTAGATTTTTTAAAAAACTATATGAACATGTGTGTCTGAGTTGAACAATACACACTTGCATGCAGAGGATATCAGATCCCCTAAATGGAGATGGAGATGGAGATGGAGATGGAGATGGAGATGGAGATGGAGATGGAGATGGAGATGGAGATGCAGATGCAGATGGAGATGGAGATGGAGATGGAGATCCAGATGCAGATGCAGATGCAGATGCAGATGGAGATGCAGATGCAGATGGAGATGGAGATGGAGATGGAGATGCAGATGCAGATGCAGATGGAGATGCAGATGCAGATGCAGATGGAGATGGAGATGGAGATCCAGATGCAGATGCAGATGCAGATGGAGATGGAGATGCAGATGCAGATGGAGATGCAGATGGAGATGCAGATGGAGATGGAGATGCAGATGCAGATGGAGATGGAGATGATGGAGATGGAGAGACACAGGTATCTGTGAGCCACTTAATGTGGGTATTGAGATCCAAACTCTGATCCTCATGATTGAGCACATAGGTCCTCTTAACACCATCCATTCTCTGGTCCTGGCCGGCTCTCAGCCAGCAGGTCTAGGCTGAGAGGAGAGAACACAGTCCAGCCAAGTCTCTCTGGGGCTGAAACAGGATGGCTCTCCCGCCCTCAGGGGAATAACCACCCAGGGAGTCGGTCAGGCAGGAACTCACTTTATTGCATCAGTCTCTTGTTTATATAGGGTTGGGGAAGGAGGTGGGGATTTCTGGTGGGGTGAGATGACATGGGGGCGGGGAAGGGTGATGGAGGGATTGGGGTGACTGACAGGGCCAGTAAAGTTATTCTACATCAGCAGTAGCTAGGCAGGTCATGCTGAGTCACTCCAGTATGGAAGTGAGTGAGACAGGCCTCTAAACTCAAGCAAAGGCTCAGGCTCTCTCACTAGTCCTCAGTATCTGTCCAAATAAGGCCCAACACGTTCTTAAATTAATATTTCTAGCAGATACCTTTATTTCACGTGTAATACGCTGACTTCAAAAACATTTCTTTAGTCATGATTAACCAATCAGAGTAACCACATGGTACACTCAGGAAAGCTCTTCCCCAGCTTTAAACATGCCGCCGTGTGCAGAGAAACCTCCTCTGTGTATTACCCTGGAGGCATGCTGGAGCTGCTTGCTCCCGGATGAAGAACTCTACCTGCTTCTGCCACCAAGAGGAGGGAAAGAAACAACTGGACAATCACAGTCCGTGTTAGCTCGTTGATTCAGTCTAACTTAGGAAGTGGATGCCCATCAGACTAAGGATGTGACAGTGGGGAAGACGGGAGTTAACAGAGATTAGTATAGAATAGGGGACCTGGAGGAGGAAGCTTATTTTGGAAGCAGCTGGAAGGCTTTGGTCAGTGAAAGGAGAGTCAGAGATCCTCACACTCTTTTAGCCTGTCTGGATATGAAATATGAATCTTTGTTTTCAGTTGTTAGGGTATCATTGGACAGGTTTAAAAATAGGGCGGCTTTAGAATGTACAAGAAGAATTTATCATTTCTGGCTGCACATGAACTTCGTATGTTTAAGTAATGTGCTATACAATGTGGAGCTTCTGCTTCTGAATAGATGCAGAACTCTGCTGTTGACATCTTAGTCATATTTGTAAGACGCTCTGTTACTGTCTTCACTACCTCAGTTCAATTTCTTTAAGCTTCTGGTTACATCAATAAAATTGTGTGTCTTCTGTACTTTGACACTCAGATTCTAAGTATAATTTGCTGTAAGGCATTTTTCAAAATAGAAATAGTTAGAGGTGATTTCAATGCACATGAGTGTAAGGAATTCTACATTACTTTTGAAATCTGGAGTGATTTTGTCATGTTTAAATATGCTTTTTCTTCTATTTGGAAATTATTTTCTAACAAGTGTCTGAGTTTCACTAATTTAAGTGCATTGTCTCTTGGTTCTCCGTGATTCTGATTGTCGACATGATCTTTTCCTTTCCAAAACTTCCTGGAGCAGTGCCAGAGCCTTTCATTTCCTGTTTTCATTGATACAGATTTTTGACCCAAGAAGCCAAATATCATTCACGAACAAATTGATTTCTAAAAGTTCGTCATGAAGCAGCTGTCACCTTCCCTGTGTATCTGTAATTGCTTCCATTTACCAATTCACCCAGGAATTCCTTAGATCTATAGTCATGTATAAATATACCATAGATGCAGAAACTGAAAGATTCTAAGCACTCTAATACACCCTGGCAATGAGTCGACTGTTGAGGAGAGGAACATTTCAATGAAATTCTTTCACATTACATCAACATGCCTCTCAGTTTTACTATATTGTAGCGAGATTGTAGAATAGTGAGGCTATCTTAATTATTTTTTCTTTTACTGGGATAGGACACCATGATCAAAGCATCCTATACAATAAAGAGTTTATTTGGGCTTACAGTTTCAAAGGGTTAGAGTACACAACCATCATTGTAGGAGCACAGTGACAAGCAGACAGGCAGGGCTCTGGAACAGTAGCTGAGAGCTCCCATCTTGGGACACAAACATGAGGCAGAGGCGGAGACAGTGGGGATGGCTCCAGTCTTTTGAAACCTCAAAGCCAACCCCTAGTGACATACTTTCTCCAACAAGGCCACATCTTTTCAAACAGGCCATAACAACTGCGCGCTAAGTATTCTGACATCTGAGCCTATGGGCGCTGTTCTCATTCAAACCACGCCTGAAGCTAGACACTTCAGTCTGTAAATCCAAAGGGACTCAAAGGCAGTTATGTTATCAGGGATTTGGCTAATTAATAGCTCATACATTAGAGAAATAGTATATCCTAGTGGTAGATCCTACCTTTGGGGAGTGTCATGATTCCTGAGGTAGTGTCTGGGTTCAAAACTCAATTCTACTACTTTGTGACCTTGACGGAATTACTTCTCTTTACCTACAATCTTTTTGTTTCTACCTATTTGATACTGCAGTCATTTAGAAAATGTACATAGATGACAATATGAGGCAATCATTTGAAGTATAAAAACTATTCATTCATTGGTGCTAGAGAAATGGTTCAATGTGTTAAAATGCTTTTTGTGCAAGCATGAAGACCTGAGTTCAAATCCCCATAATTCATGTAAAAAGCAGATATGGTAGCACATATCTACAGTCTGTGTGCTTCTGTGGCAGTCTGGGAGGCAAAGACGGGAGAATCTCTGGAATACTGTGGGCCAACTAGCCCATGCCCAGATGGCCCTGGCTTAATATGGAAGGTAAGAAGTTGATACCCAAAGTTTTCTTTTAACACATTGTGGTATGAATGGACCTACATACCCCCCCACACCCACACACACTCCAAATTATTCATGTCCTTTCTAAAAATCTTGTTTACCCAAATACCAGTGTCCTATGATTAAAAGCTTTACACCTTAATGATATCTTTTGTCATGAGGTATCTCTTAGCTCTGTGGCAACCACTCCTTACTTTCTCCTGTTCTCCCACATGTTGTCTGACTTTGGACAAACACTAAAGGGAAGACCTAGATCTATGGAAACCCTTTGCTTCTGAGGGAAACATTTACAAGGAATATTCTCTTGTGGTTTGTTTCTAAAAGAGACTCTGGGTGTGCTTATAATTTATATTAGAATATTCCATATCTTGCATTAGTTGTAATATTCTGGCTACATGCTTTCTGGTTCTCCTTTTAATGAAAAGGCCAGTACCTCCATTTCTTTAGGACCACATTTAATTTTTTCTAAACAGGTGGCCCTTCTCTATATAGCAGTGACTTTGGGACTCATCTTTCACCTCTCCTTCCTACCCAAACCCTTGAAGCCCCCAGTATAGAGTGGCAATATTTTATGCCAAGTACTTTCTTACCTAACCCAAATGTAGAAATGCAAAAACACTCCACCTTAACTGAGGGAATCATCCTTTCTTTTATGTTGCTGTCCTTCTTAGGACAGATAAAGAGTCACTAAGGAAGAAGGAAATAGTCTGTATCCAATTGTGTCTCTCCCCATTCTTTATAGCTGGTGACTGTGCCTAGTTAAAGTAGCTTTGTTAATGACATTCTATAAACACAGTATGGGGCGACCTAGAAACCACCTTGTCCTGATAATAAGATAACTACAGGAAATTTCGCCTCAAACCATCTTACAAACAAACTGTGCACATTACCCCTAGACCACCTTCGGCCTCAAAGATGCTGCGTCCATCTAGGGCATTTGTGAGATTTTGATTAGGTCAGCACCTTTACCTTTCACCTTTTAAGGTGAGCAGCTCCAGAGAATGGACCATTTAGAGAAATTTGAATGTCGTCCTAAAGAAATGGGTGTCACCAAGTCATCTCTTATTGAGTTGTGACATGGAACTGTCCCTCTGCCCTGGTGTGTCCTGGATTTATAGCAGCATGGGCAGGCTGATCATTTGGGACACTTTAGAATGGATTATCATTAAATGATGTCTTCAATATAGAGTTGAGTATTACTTTGGAGGAGACTCAAAATAGAAAAAAACCACAGGTTGTATTGTCCCAATTTGTGTGCCCAGATAGAGAACAAAAGCCTCTGAGGTACACACTGACTCACCAATCCCATACTTTTAAGAATAGCAGGGCAAGGGATGCCATCTACAGGATGGGTTCTCAGAAAAGCCAGTTTATGTGCATGGCTGACTCTTCTTTTTGAGATCCTTTGGATGATTGTGGAGTTCCTCACTAGCTGCAGCAGGAACATATCTTATTTCCCTGAGGGTAACAAAGAAGGGAAATCAAACATACTATAATTAGCTATTGATTTCTTTCTTAAGATTTTACCAAGATGCAATTTAAGGAACAAGTCTTTTAAACTTAAATTAGTCTTAGGGAAAAAAAAATACATGAGAAACTGAAGGCTTAATGAACATACCTGAAGCCAAGTATTTCAATGGTTCCATTCAGATCTGCCAGGGAGTTTTCACTTCAATAAAGATCTCCCATTATACTTCAAGAAGTAAGAGCCTAGTATCACGATGATGAAATAGTCTAGGAACTTGACAAGCATTCATGTTCCTGGGCTCATCATGCCTACAGGTTTTGTAGTTCCTCTTTTTCTTTTACTATAGAAGAAACTAAACGTCAGGGAGATTAATTGACATAAAAAGGCTTCATTACTGATAGGTTACAGACCTGAGACATAAACCAGGCAGCCCATCTCCCAGGCACCCATGTCTGTGCCACCACATGGCCTTCTTCCATCCTTGTGAATCTCCCAGGATGCCCATGGTCCATCCCAGCTCCTCCTTCACGCCTGCATCCCTCTGTTCGGCTCTGCAGCATTCTGTTTAGTCTGAATCTTCTACTTAATGCCTATCTCACTTCCGTGAATCTAAAATGACGTCCTTCCTTCAAGACTCATCTCAAGTATTTCCGTGAAGAGTTTGCTGATGAGCTTCTGCTCACTCAGGCCCAGCCACTTCTCTATTTAAACTCTCGTCACACCCTGCTTTAGCTGGGATGCTTCGTAAGACTTCAGGAATTTTGTTATTTAGAATAAAAGCATCATAAGGCCAGGAGCTGGATGGATCTTAACTAAATCTGTTATCTTCAGAACCTAGGATTCTCAGAGAGGACATTAGGAAATATTGCATGGACTCCCTTAGAATATCTATCATCACTATACAAAATAAAGCAGGTTAATTCTTATCACACTAAATTTTATATCCTTTAGTGGTTTTTTTAATGTTAGTTGCTGCTCTTCTCCTTTTCAGAAGTTCTATTTAATTCTTTTAAAATCTGCACGACCTCCAATTCATCATGTTCAAGATTTGGATAGATAAATTTCACTTGTTTTTAAGCCTCGATTCTCCTTCATGGTGATTCATATTCCTGCGTGGTTTGCAATTTTGTAATTTGTGAACTCATCTTCTGCAGGGCCTACTTTTCCCTGGAGATCTTGATTTCTCTGCATGTGGAAGAAAAAAGAAGAAGAAGAAGAAAAGGAGAAAGAAAGACAACCAAAACTGTTTTTGAGTCGTTTCAAATGTGTTTTCACTACAGATTTGAAGATCTTTAATAGTACTAAAACAGCTTCTCATGCAAATTTCATGACTTAAGTTTTTCATATTGCTTACTTAAATACATTCAGCTTCCATGTGTACGTGTGGCACGGCACACATGTGGCTTAGAATTGATCATAACTAGCTCTCCCATTTTGCTTCTGGGTTTCGGTGAATAGTAAGCCTTCCGGTTTCTTTTTCCTGGGTTGACTGGCAGAGTTCTAACAGATGTCTTTCCCCAGATAGGGTAGAATTTTAGCTGTGCAGTGTGCAGGAGCTCTCCCAGCTTCTCACAGATCCATGGCTTACCTCTCCAACCCTGGCCTCCTAGGTGCTCAACACACTTCAAATTAGGTTCATTGGGCGAATGCCATCAGCTCTGGCTTTTGTCCTGGTTCCAGTGGTATATATCAAGTGCACTCTCAGCTGTTCACTTTTGGCTTCTGGACAAAGTAATCGTATTGGGATTTTGTTTCTGTACAAAACATCGGACATAAACTACATATAAGGAAGAAAAATATGTTCCACCTCACGGCTTATAAAGGCTTCTTACCCATGGCTGGCTCTGTTGCCTTGGGTCTTCAGATCCCATGGAGGAAGCTTGGGAGTGAGAGGCCTCTTCACCTCTTTGTGATTAAAGAAAAGGGTGGTGGTAGGGGGTCCCAACAGCATACTCAAGCTTCAAACATCTTTAGATTAGAGCCCTTCTCTTTAAGATAAAGCCACACTGTGTAGCTCTGGGCTGTTCTATAACTTACAATTGGGAGTGGCTGGAGTCAAACTCACACAGATCCATTTGTCTCTTAAGCGCTGAGTTGGAAGATGTGCTCCATCACACCTGGTGAGCAGGCTCCTCTTAAAAGTTTCATCACCTGCCAGTAGCTCCACACCCTGGATAGTGAGGCCTCGGAGGAGCACTTCCAAACCAAACTCGGTACCACGCAATGCGTGGAGAAATGTTTTCTAGCGTGCCGTGCCCGTGTCTGTAGTGAAGTGAGGGGCAGCTCTGTCTTCTAAGTCTGCTGTGTTGCCGGAAATCTCACTTGAGATTTTCAGAACAGTGCCCTATGCCTTCTCATGTGATCTATGTAATAGTTTGCATGAAAGAGTCCCCTGGACGTTGTCCATGCAGCTGCAGTTTAGTGCCGACTGATGATGTTCCCCAGACAGTTTTGAAAGCACAGCTCTTCTTATTCTAGCTTCTGACTGCGCACATAGGGTAAAGGTAAACCTCTGGCAGTAGGTCCTCAAAGTAAGAGCAGCCATTGCTCTGCTGTGGTCCTGGATGGAGGACATCCTCTTGGATCTCAACATTGCTCCACCAGCCTCCACTGTTGACCCTCCATCGTGTATGGATATCTGCAGTTCCCACGCTGATGAATAGTCATTTCTACCCAGCTTCCTCCTTTCTCTCAAATGTCTCAGGTTTACCCCAAGCCTTTACTGTCCACAGGAGTAATTGTCACTGTTTCAATGACAGCGAAGGCCTTCCTCTTTACTCATACCTCAACGCTCCCACTCCACCCTTTCCAATGCGTTTATCCTTCATCCTGCTCACTACATGGGATTAGGAAGATAAAGAACTTGGTCCACTTTGTACTGCTCTGAAGTGGAAACTTCAAGGGTTCTTTGACGAGTCAGTCATATTGGATGGTGTTTTGCTGGGGCAAACATGGGAAGGAGTGTTTTCCTGAAGTGGATGCAGGTGAAAGACTAAGGTAGACACATGAAGGAATGTGTTTCACTGAAGCAGACACAGGAGAGAGGATGTTCTGCTAAGGCAAGCACATGAAAAGACACATGATCAAAGATTCCGTGCTAACAACACTCATGTATTAGTCCGCCTTACATTGTATGGTTGAGCTCTGTTTGTCAGGACTCCTCAGACTGGGGCTGAGTGGATGCATGTGCTAAGGCAAGACACAAGCTGAGGCGACACCCGCGCTGAGGCAAGGCACAGGGATGACACATGAAGTTTGGAAGGCATAAATAGGACTCCACAGAGTGATGGAGACAGGGCTCGGCTTGCTGGTACAGTGAGCCGTGCAATGCTTGTGGGTCTCTCATATTTGCTGATCTTTGCTTCCCTGAGAGAGGCACAGCCGAGAACTTCTTCTGGTGTTCCCGTTGGTCCCTCTTGCTGACTCCAACCGAGACTGAGGACTGGCTGTCTCTGCTAGGTCAAGTCACCACTGTTGCTAACCCAATTCTATGGAGCTGGGCTGCTGGTGTATCCATAAATTGTTTGTGAGCGGATTGAACTGCTAATGTGTGAACTGCTGATTTCCAGATAACACAGTTGGGACTTGCTCCAGGGAACCTTTCTAAACGAGTCCACTTCCCCCATATCCTTTACCAACACCTCTGGTGGATAGTGGGCTAAAAGAGGGGTTAAACTGTTTAAGAACCATCACTAAAAATGAGGTCTGAAAAAAATTAAAGTTATGCCACTCCAACAGAATACCACAGTCTTGGTAATCAATGAAGGACAGAAATCTATTTTCTTACTGTTGCAGGCTCTGGATAGTCCAAATTAAAGCACCACCATCTGCTTTGACCTGCCTTAAAGAGGAAGGGCACGAGAGAGCCACACTTTGGGTCCTCATGTGGCAGAAGTGAAGATAGCAAATCTTCCCCCTTTGTAGCCTAAACGCTTTCACAGAAGTTTTACATCCAACATGGCTACAACATACAAGTTAGCTCACAGCAAATTAAAATTAAAATTATAATAAAATAACCCAAAGATCTAACCCATGGGTCTAGGCCCTTCATAAAATTATGCTTCTTTTCTGCCTAAAAATGTTTTTTTCCTGTTACCTAAATTTTAATACCTCAGGATAAAACTATACAAATATAGTGTGCTTTCAAATTGATCTGAGTGCTATGATCAGAATCCACATGTAGAAGGGAATTATATCACTCCCTTCGAATCAGCCTCTTCCATCACACTTAATCCATCAAAGGCTACAGGTACCCTATATAGAAAAGCCAAAAAGCAGAATCTGAGCTGGAAAGCAAACTGTTTTTTCTTCTACTCACACACCATAAAAATCTGATGCTAAATGTGTGTATGTGGTGGTAGTTTTCCTCACACACCAAGCAAGCCATCAGTCCTGGAGTGGAAACCATCTGGATGTCCCTTAACTTAATTGGATTCTGGCATTGTGTCCTTGGAGATGGTACGTGATCCTTCAGTTTGAGGATCCAGTCTCAAGACTGCCTGCACTCACTTTAGATATCAGCTGTTTGTATTTCTGATCCAATAGCTATAAACTGAAGCTTCCACTAACCTCTCCTTGGGTTTGGCTGATTTTTCTTACACAGTACAAAACTCAGGAAAACACTAACTTGGCTGGTGATAAATAAAGACTGTTATGGAGAAATCCAGATGAAAATATGCACAGGGTGAGGCATGTGGCAGAGAGTACAAAGCTTCCCCGCCCAGGACGACTGTACTGTCATCCATGCACCCCCTTGTCATGGCCGAAGATTCCTGTATGGGTCCATTGTTTTTTAATGGAAACCTCATTTCATGAGCATAATTTGAGCATGGGCATCCAGATCAAAATGTGAAATGACAGAAGAACTCATAATGTGTCCATAGACTGAGCAGGGAAACCCAGGGAGGCCTCTCTACATTTCTCTTGTCTTTACTAGCCTTACTGTGCAGTGTTCCTGTCTTTTAGGAATATGGCAGAACTTCTTCTAAAGTAGAGGTCCGTCATCTACCGTCAGACAAGGGGAATGGAAGGATGGCTTTATGATCAGCTGTGAGACAGCAGCACAGGGGGATCCAGTTTCTATGACTTGTTTAGAGGAAGAAAATTCTGTTTGCTGTGGCCTGCCTTGGGGAGGAGTGAGCCATTGCAAACCGTGGATGAAAACTAAAAAACATAGCACAGCTCATCTCAAATCAGCTGGCAGAGCTTTAACTTGTTCCTTTAAAACATTCCCCTTGTTGGATTCCCCAGGCTCTCGGACTTGGCATTCTTAAAAACTTCCCCCTTTTCTCGATTAGGCGAGCTTTCTTGGCTTTGGGTATAGGCTCTGGAAATTTTCATCATCTTGTGGTTGCCAGTGAGACTAAGAAACGCACTGTTAGATAGATTCCCTGAAGAGTCTCATCTTTAGCCTCCAACAATCTCAGTGCCTGTGAGATATAGGAGGAACAGAGATCACAAAGCTACATATAAATCCTACATCAAATACTGCATTTGCACTCGAGGTAGAAAGAATCCGCCCCACACAACCAAAAGAGCTCAACTGAAAGCCAATCAGGAATAGCACTGGCCTCAGATGTGAATAAGAGAAAACTGAAAAAAATTAAATGTATACAAAGGCCATCAGAGGCATAGACACTCTTAAGCATTAACTTCAGCACATCCTGAAGATATGCTGATGATGGTAATTCTTGCTTGGGTCCATGTCTGTGAGGTAGAAACATTTGTTTTTTTTTTAATCAGTAGTTTGTCAGTTGATGCAAGACATTTGCATCAAAATGGGACATTTAAAATGATCTCTTGGCTGACGATGACACTTGTCACAGCTGATTGCTAGGAACAAGGGAGAATTGGTGTATATAGTCTAACGTCTGCAGTGTATTTCATTATCATCATAGAAATCTAGGTTAAGCATACCCTCCTATTAGAGTATATTTTTGCTGCTTCTTTCTCCTTCTAGGGATCCAAGATGGAAATACGAAAAGAGAGTCCACTAGCTGTGATCCTAGGAAATGAGAGGATTAGAAATCATTCCTTTGCCGGGCGGTGGTGGCGCACGCCTGTAATCCCAGCACTCTGGGAGGCAGAGGCAGGTGGATTTCTGAGTTCGAGGCCAGCCTGGTCTACAGAGTGAGTTCCAGGACAGTCAGGGCTATCCTGAAGACAGAGAAACGCTGTCTCGAAAAAAAACAGAGAGAGAGAGAGAGAGAGAGAGAGAGAGAGAGAGAGAGAGAGAGAGAGAGGGAGGGAGGGAGGGAGGGAGGGAAATCATTCCTTTTAACCTACTTTTTGTTGTTGTTGTTGTTGTTGTTGTTGTTGTTGTTTTGTTTATTTAACCAAAGAAAAGCATTCAGAAAATGTCGATTAAGCAGCGGATCATCTGAGTGTAGACAATTGGAGTTGCTGGAGGAGCAGAAGTGACTCTGAAGGCTCTACACTGCATCGTCATCTCGATTACGTCCTCCTGTACATATTTTAGATAGATGCTGTTATGGAAACCAGCTCGGGATGTCAAGGTTGTTTTCCTTCTTCAGATTCCCTCCGTAGAGACGTTGCTTTCTGGTAATTTGGACGCTTCCTTGGGGACTCTGTAGCTCTGGTCAGTAAGTATAGCCTGAGAGTCCGCGATGTGTGGGGAGAGAGAGCAAGGAGGCTACAGACCATGACAGTCTCGTCTAGCAGGAGGCCATTTATATGTGTCTATTGGGGGCAGTGAAGGACACTGTTGATGAATGTTAGCATGCCCGTTCCTGAAATCAATGCTTTCTTCGGGATATTATGTTGCTTTATTCTGGGACTCTGCAGGATTTCTGTAGCATTGGGCTTTGTTTGAAAATGCAAAGAATTCTCCAATGGCAAGCTTAGCTGTTCTAAAAAAATAATAATAATTAATTAAAAACTCAAGTGCTCAAGTGCTTTGGATACTATGAAAGCCAGTCACAAATGTTTCTGGTCTGCATCTGAAACAAAGAAGAGAGAGAGTGAATGTTGTTTTAGATCAAGGACAGCTGTCACCTAATGGGATTAATTCCCTCCACAAAGAAACTACAAGCAATGGAAAATGCCAAGGTCTAGCATTGTGCTAGCAGACAAAACCTAGCTGCAATAGATTCTAAATATTTTACTACAGTGTGGTTCGTTTTATTCTGTGGCTTTGTAGGTATGGAAAAGATGGAGAGAGGATTTTTGGAGTACTAGGGTCTGTAGCCCTAGAAATTATGTTAGGATTTTCATTATTTGGTCCCGCTGACCTCCTGGAGAGGTTTTCCCTAAAGTTACATGTTTTACCTTTCCTTGTGCACTGGCTGCTCCTGCCCCATCTAGCCCCGTTTCTCATCCTCTAGCTTTATCAATGTGAAAAAATAGCCTGGGCTGAAACCCAACCATCTTCCTGTAACCCGTTCCAGAGATGAAGGCAGAATCAGTCTTCCTGATGACACTCCTCAGACAGTAAGTGTGAACGTGTCAGCTTTGCTGACAGAGTGACGCAGATTGGGTCCTAAGTGGAAGAAGGTTCTGCTCAAGGTTACTTCTGTGGTGATGGTAGAGAACACTCCCTCCAGCAGGAGCCACCACTAGAGCTTCGGAAAGCAGTGCCTAGCCTCATAGCCAAGCTTTCACGGCGCCGGTGTCTACTGCGTGCTCTGGATGTGCCGTGTGCATCCAGACCCATTCAATCCTGTGTATGGAGTTCCCAGATTAAAAACAGTAACCATCAGACATTCCACAAGGCTGATCAAATGTGTCTGACCTAACATACTCATGACTACCGTTCCTTTTCAGAATATACAAATGGATCTCTGACTCTCACCACTCCACAGGCCATGAATGGCGTCAGAAGACATCTGCGGTCTATAGCACAGACTTCCCTGTATTGCTTTAGCTTGCTTATCTGAAGTTTTCACTGCTATGCTTTTAAGGTATCTTTGAGGTAGCAGAACTCAAAGTAATAAAACTGATCATATAAAGGGTTTACTAATAGATTTATTCAGGAGACAATAATCCAAAACACCCCAATGCTAACTAGTATGCTAACCAGACCTGTAGGTGATGAGCAAAACTACTCTGCTATCATGTAAACATATGTTCACCAGGATTCACCTGCCATTGGGCCCTTCCACCTAGAACATGCCTCTAACTGGCCGCTCAAGGGGCAGCACAGGGTCACAACTAATGGTGAGTCCTGGGCTGCTATAAAGTCCTCGGATCTCTTGAGAAAAACATAATTCTTCCAGATGGTAGAAGACCCCAGGTAACAACGATATGGAAAGAAAAGCACTGGCATACTTCAAAGGAGCCTGGTTATATCTTTGCATGTATCACATCTGCATAAGTCGCCAGGCTTGCAGTCTCCTGAAGCAGAAGCAGAAGGGTTCTTTAGAAAGTCGGCTGGATGGTATTTTGCTGGGGTAAACACGTGAAGGAACATTTAGCTGAAACAGACCCAGGAGAGAGGATGTTCTGCTAAAGCACATGAAAGGACACGTGATGAAGGATTCTTTGCTAACAACATGCACGTATTGGTCCACCTTACATTGTGTAGTTGAGCTGCATGTGTCAGGACACCATAGAAAAGATGCACCAAAAAACTTCTAGTGGTGTGCTGCAGTCGTCACTTCCAAGGACTTGGGCTCATTGGATGCACGTGCTAAGACAAGGCCAGTGCCGAGGCAAGGCGTGTGGTGTTTGAGGTATAACTAGGACTCCACAGAAGGATGGAGCCAGAGCTCGGCTTGCTGGTACAGCGAGCTGTGCAACACTTGTGGGTCTTGGCGTCTTCACTGATCTTCGCTTCCCTGAGAGAGGCACAGCAGAGAGAGAGAGAGAGAACTTCTGGTGTCCCTCCTGCGGACTCAAGCCGAGGCTGAGGCCTGGCTGTCTCTGCTAGGTCATGTCACCGCTGCTGCTAACCCAACTCTACCAAACTGGACTGCTGGTGGATCCGTGAAGTGTTTGCGAGTGGATCAAGCTGCCACCGCCTGCTAACCTGTGAACTGAACTGCCGATTTCCAGACAACATAGACAGGAGTTGCTCCAAAGAACCTTTCCTAAACAGGCCCACTCCCCAACCTCCCTATCCTCTCTTTTTCACTACCTCTGCTGGGTGCTGGGTTACAAGGAAGGTTAAAGAAACTAAGAGCCATCATTAAAGAGAGGATTTAAAAAAATTAAAATTACAGCCTCCCATCTTTGCTCTGCTTAGATTATCCACATCACAAGCTGGGGCCAGGATCTGAAATGATCCAAGGATGACAGCATGTGTAAAATGCAGAAGCCTAAGATGTGCGTAAGGTGGCGAAATCTTCTATCCCAAGCCCCTCCTCAGCCCTATGAGCCACAGCTGACTGCAAGCCGTTCCAGCAGAGACGTGCTCTGCCTCAGTCTTTGAGACTTTCCTCGGAGCATGGAATGATTTCTCACTGCGAAGGCATGTTATTTCTATGTCATCCTTACTTACGGTTCGTCTTGTTCTGTTACTCTAGAAGCCTCATGAAACTGTTGCTGCAATGGGGCACAGGGTTTGGAGCACCCCAACTCTGCGTCCTGGGCCATGGCCACCCGCATTGGCTCCGTCATCAACTGTCTCTTACTGCTCTTGAAGCGAGAGCTGGAGCTTGGCATTGACGACTCCATCGGCCCTTCCACAGACCGGCAGCTGAGACATCAATAAGTTTAGGCATGTGTCCAAAATTATAGTGAAATGGGATTTTGGGTCCAAGCAGTCTGCCTGAAGCTCATTACTCTCTAAATTGTATTGAATATACATTGACTAATGTCATCAAGACAGAACACAGAAGCATTAAAAATGGAGACCATAAATTGTTCTAGTATTTGAAAACATAGACCAGGTCCTAGATTCTATAACAACAAGCAGTGCTTGGCAGAAAAAAAGACAATGACCTTGACCTCTAAGGGCACATATACATGAGAAAAGCTGAATGGCACGGGGGTTGGCTTTATGGTGGTGGTATATGTATGTGTGTATGAATGAGAAAGATATGGTATGGGTTTTCCCCCAGATTTGCTTTTCTACAGTTTTAGCTTCTCCTTTGTAATGGACCTACGACTGTGGATAAAATATATTTGATAGTGAAAATCCAAGTAAAGTGGCACAGCTTCTATTCTGAATGGCTATTTTAACTGTATGGAAATTCACTGTGTTGTATACTCTTTGGGTCTGGATAATGTGTGTGTGTGTGTGTGTGTGTGTGTGTGTGTGTGTGTTTGTGTGTGTGTGTGTGTGTGTGTGTGTGTGTGTGTGTTGACAGGTTAAGCCACCTTATATTTGCTGGGAGTCCTTTTCTGTAGCCTTTCTCCAGGTTGATTACAAACTTTCTTGCATATATGTTTATAAAGAATGAATGTGTGCCTCTTCCTTGGAACCAATTTTATTTATTTATTTATTTATTTATTTATTTACTTACTTACTTATTTAGCTATTCTGAGTGTCTTCTCATCCTTTACACTTTCATTAGAATCATGTTTATTTACCCTATGAGCTTTTTTGGTAGTTTCAGTCACTATTAGCCTAGGCTAAATATTTAAGCTCAGATTCATGTCCAGAGGTTCTTAGGTAGTAGACACAGTACCTCTGCCATTTACTTGATTAGAATAAATTATCTGACGGTAGAAATAGGTGAGACTGGATCCAATTGAGGGATCCTAGGAGAAGAAACATTGAAATCTAAGTCTGGGGAGAGGAATGCATCTGGGTAAATGCCACCAAGAGGCCTGGGAGACTTCAAGGAGATTTTAAACAGGGATGGCATTATGGTAGAAAGTTCTTACTGAGAGAGAATCTAACTCTTAATAATGTCAGACATACCCAGGGTCCAATGACTCCTTTGGGGTCTATTGTGTTCAGGGCTTGTATATAAATATATCAGTGCTGTATCCAAACTCTCAGGGTATATTCCTTCTGTAGAAAAACTGACTTACATAACCTGTGAGGTTTAGTGTTGCTAATATTTCTTCCCAGGAGGAGCTACAGCAGCGTCTACCTCTCCTTGGAAGGCCCCAATGGCCAACAGAGGCACTCTGGAGGACCAATGCGTTTATTGGACTTTCTTACACAGCACAGATGATGAATTACTTCCACGGAGCCGCTACAGATGGAGCCCCTCCCCTAGTCTTTCCCAGTTTAGACTCCAGCCCTCCTCTGATGCAATGTGCCATTTAGGAGGAGTTGCATACAACAGGTAGTATGGAGCAGTTAGATACTCAAGTGAGGGTCTTGTGGTCCTCTCCAGCCCTCCATGGGTGGACATTAATAGTCAGAAAGCCCAGTTGGGATAATCCCTTTTCAAGGGCAGACAGTTGAACTCCCCAAGCTGATTGTTGCTTGGCTTTGAGGATAATCACATGTCCAGCACTTGGTATCACATGAAAACGTAGGCTCCCTTATTTAAAGAATCATAACAGCAGAGGCTGGGGCAGTGCCCAGGTGGCTAAGAGCATTGCTGCTCTTGCTCCTCTTCCAGAGGAGCCAGGGTTGGTTCTCAGCACCCACACGGGGATTCCCAACTGTCTGGATGTCTATTTCTAGAGGACCTGATTAAACCAGGCATGCACATGGTGCACATACACATGTGCAGGCAAACACTCATGCACATAAAAAGAAATAACTATTTTTTTTAAGAACTGGAATCGTGACAACAGAGTATTAAATCAAGGTTCCAGCCTTTATAAACAGAGCCCATGAACCCACAGAGGCCACGTTTCCATAAGCCCCATTCCCTGCTGGAAATCTTCATAAAAAAAAAAAAAAAAAAACCAAAGTCTGTTTCTGCTGGAGAGCTGGCTATTTTACAGTTGATAATTGGGTTCTGCCTGTGGGTCAGTAAAGGAGAAGACCTGTGATGTGCTAGAGATTCTGTCGGAGAACTTGAGTGAAAATATGAATTTTACAAGCAACTGCCAAAGCATGCAGAAAAGCATATGATGAAGTCGTATGAGCAGTTGGTAATCTCCGAGCAGAAGCAGCTATCATTTCTGTCTGTGTGTGTGTGCTTGCAGATAACTTCATGCTGAACGAGACCTCCCTTGAGGTCACTGAGTTAAATTTAAAGGTAGGAAAGGGAGAAAATGAACCAGCATAGTTTTAAGGGATTAGAGGAGAATCAGGAGGGAGCAGCCTGAGTCATAAGCAACATGAGGCGGCGTGGGTCGGTCTCACCTGATGTGGGTCATCCGGGAGAGCGGCATGCAGGAAACTGTGAAAACGGAAATAGATAGGCCAGGCAAAACTTACTCTAGACCAAGGAATCAAAACAAACCTCCAAACCCTAATGATGTGGTTAGGAAGAAGATGGTTGGTCAGCGTAGTGCATGGGAGGCCGTGAGAACCATGATCTACAAACATGGGAGCTCTGCAGTTAGTGACTTACAAGAAAAAGGAGATTTCTTCCTTATGAGCTGCTATTATATAAATCAAACTGCATCAACAATAAATAGTAAATAACAGAACATTTTGCTACCGCAGAGCAGAGGATACAACTGCATTACTGAACACAGCCCCTTCTGTCAGTTGCTATTGTGAAGTACAGAGAGATTCCTGGGTGAAGAATGCTATAGAACCACCCATTATTGAAATTCTGGTTGCAGGTCAGATGGACACAAATGAAGAAGACATAAATTCTATACAGGAATGTGTGCATGAGAAAACCACTATTTATATTTATTAATATGAGAAAAAAAAAAGACTGCTTCTTGGTTCAAAAGAGTATGCAGGTCACCTCTGGGAGAATAACAAACGTACACATGAGTTCTGTTTAATGTATTTTTATGGTTGCTATTATGGGACCAGTCAGGGCCAATGAAGGTCAGAGAACTGGCTAACAGCTGTTCTTCATGTTGGAATTCTGTCTGCCTCCTGCTGGCAACCTGAACGGAAGTGGTGGGGATTCTAATCAATGTACCAGAAGGACAGGAAATCTGTTTAGTGTCCCTGGGCTGCCGGTCACTAGGGAAGGCTCCAAAGGAAAACATCTATAGACTCCTGCAATCTGGACTTTGAAAGACCCTGGAAAGAAACCATAGCCACCCCAGAATGGGACATGTGCACAAGGAAAATTTGTCTCTTAAGAAATGAATGTTTACATAATATTCTGCCCTCTCTTCTCCCAACCTGGGTATATGAGTGTATGTGAGAAAAAGAGGGGGAGAAGGAGGGGGAGATAGTGGGAGGGGGAGGGAGAATAAGGTATGAGTGTGTGTGTGTGTTTGAGGGTGGGGGAGTAAGGGAGAGCATGTGTGTGTGTGTGTGTGTGTGTGTGTGTGTGTGTTTGAGTATGAGTGTTTAATATGAGCAGTAGGGTGTGTATAGGAACTACTCTAACTACCTTCCTTGGGAATTTGGCCTAAGAAAAACAATTCTTAAAATTCAACAATTCAAATAAATGAATATTTAGCATATTCATTTCATTAAAGAAGAAGAAGAAGAAGAAGAAGAAGAAGAAGAAGAAGAAGAAGAAGAAGAAGAAGAAGAAGCAAAGAAACGAGTGCCTGACACCGAATGTGGATAAGAAAACAAGCTGGCGTTTGGAGAGCAGGGACACTGACAATTGTCAGCAGCTCAGATAAGAAACAGATCATCTGGACTTAGAAAAGGATTATACCAATTGCTGCGGGGGATACATATGTTGGCTCACATGTTTCATTCTGACCTTCACATTTGAGTGAGAAGCTCGTTTATAGCTAAGCCCTGCTCATTTCTGCATTGGGATTTGTAGTTGTCCTGATAGAGAATGGCTTCACTTTGGGGTCACACCGATGGAAACATACTCCACCACACGTGGTAGCAGATACGGGTAGCCCGCTTGCCAGGGATTATGTTTAGACTTGGCACCTTCGTACAGCAGGCTGGCCTTCAGGTGCCCTCTAGGTTGGGTAAAGAATAAAAACAAGAATTAGAAAGTTATCCCTGCTGCAAGCTGATCCACAAACTGAAAATGTAGGAGGAGACCATAAAAAAATGGAGTCTGTAGAGAAATCAGGTGACCCACTAGAAAGGGCTCCGACAACTCCGTCAGCTAACGGCGCAGACGCGCGGTGAACACGGCTGCCTCCCACAGCCCTCTGCTCTGCGACTCCCGCTTCCATGTTCTTTAGAAAAACGGGGAGAAAATACAACAGAGCGTGAGAAGAGGAGAGAGTAAAAGACAAATCTGGAGTTAAAATATGAACTCACTCTGCATCTTCTACAGCTATGGAAAGCTCAGAGCGGAGGAGAGGAAATCACTGGGTGAATGTGCATTCTCCTCCAAAATTCAATAGGCCTCACCTGATAGATCGATGACCGATCGATCGATTGATTAGAAACTAGATTACTTTCTTTGAAACTAAGAGCAACCTGGAGCTACTGATGTTCAGACTAGTGCTAAGTGCACAGAACTCTTGCATCAACTGCCGGGTGCTGGGCTTGTGGGAGTACAGCATCAGAAAGCTTTGTAAATACTGCAAATGTCCTAATTAGATTTTGCCCAAATTTTGTTTTTGGAAGGGAGCCTCCATATCTCCTGTCTTCTATTCTCTCTCCCTCTTACAGGTTACTCCTCAAAGGCCTGGGTGTAAGGCTTAGTTCTAGTTTGGCGCTGTTAGAAGATGAGGGAAATATTAAGAGACAAATGAGAGGTTTTCTGGCCACTGAGGCAGTTCCTGGCCCTGTCTTCTGCCTTCACTTCCATATGTCATCAATGCGACGAGTGGCTTCACTCTGCACATGCTTTCAGCATGGTGTGATGTATTCCACAGGCCCAAGGCGAGTGGAACACACACGCGCGCGCACACACACACACACACACACACCCCATACACACACACACACACCACACACCACACACACACACACACACACACCACACACACACACACACACACACACACACACACATATATAACATGCACACATATAAAACACTGTATATAATTATATAACAGTTGGGAACACAACACAAAGGTCCTTGTGCACGGGATTGTCTTCTAAAGGAATGGACAAAAAATATGTTTTCCTATCAAGAAACCTGGGAATTGAAGTTGATTAACAGCCAAGTAATCTGCATTATCTGTTGAGTCAGGCCATACAAATCTCCTACAATCAAGAATGGCTAGTAATCTAATGACTCTTACATTCCCTGTAGAGCCAGGGGCTTCCCCAAGCTCCCACAAATAAGTGTGTAATATATATACAACTATTTGTAGGAGCTTGGGGAAATATATAATATGAATTTAATATTAACACAATTATACAATATAATTAATCTAAATTATCATTAATTAAAATATTTTAATTATAAAATATAATTATAATCATAAAATATAATTGATTGAATGTTAATATTGATATAATTAATAATATATTTAATACTAATTATACATATTGTATAGTATATTGTGTAATGTAATTAACATTTATATAATTAACATTAGTAAGTAATAATTAATAATTAACATCTCAACTAAATGAGAAATAACCCAGACACCAAATGGACGTCTGTTACTTCACTTTGTGTCAAGGCCTCAAGTTATCACGAAAACACGAAATGTTCACTTATCAATGTTTTTGTCATTTATATTTACCCAATTCACTCCATTTTGATCACTACATTTTAATTGCTTGTGGTAAACAACAAGGTATTTGAGATGCGATAAGGTATTTGAATGAAGTCTAAAGATCTTGAGAAAAGAACTAGAGAACAGATAGAGGGTTCTGACAATAAGGGGCACGGATGCCAAAGGGAAGAGCAGATCAGTACCCCAGGGCGGAAAACAGAGTCCAATCTTGGTCTTTCAATCCGATATTTGTATTTCTTTTGCCAGTGACTTGCTCATTCCATTGTGTCTACCTTGAAGTTGCTCTTAGGACCGGAAGGAAGAACCCCTAAGACGCAGTGGCGTCTCAGTCATTTCAGCCGCGGAGAAATCAACTTAAGAAATGACAAATGGCAACCCTCAGTGGCTCTCTGCCGGATGGTAAAAATGAACTTCATCTAGAAGGTGGGCTGGTTTGATTCTTATATATCACTGTTTCAGTTTTAGTATGTGGCTGCTGTTGAAAAACATCCCATGACCAAGGCAACTCACAGGAGTGTTGCGGGAAATAGTAAAACATGAAAAGGCACCATCCCGTGCTAGCACCGCCTACTCTCTGGCCCGGCGGTCTCGCTGCCTCCATGGCTAGCCCAGTGCAGCGACCGCCCAGCTCGACCGCCCAGCTCGGGGGTTCTCTCGCTGCAGATTCTGCTCGTCTTCCGAGCCCCCGGTAAAATCAAAACTGTAAGAAGCTCGTAATTTATCAGTCAGATTTATATTACTAAATCCTCAACCCACAAAAATGCCTGCACAACGAACTCAAAACTCAATTGTTATAAACACAAGCTACACACCTAGATGGGGGAGACGCACCCTAATTATTATTTAATCATACTGATGGCTCCCAGGACTGTGTGGTTCTGGCTCCTCTCCCTCTCCCGTAAGTTCCACCTTATGTCTTCTTCTCCTTCCCTTCTTCTCCCTCTCTCTCCCTCTGTCCCCGTCTCTAAAATTCTCAGCCCACCTTTCTTCTCCACTGCCCAATCCCAGGCTCTCACCTTATCCGGTACCTGCTCTCACCTGCATGTAGACAGCATTCTACACAGGAGGAAAGGATTCAGTTAGCTTGTACTGCTAGGTGTAAGAAATATGTATCCCTGAGGGGCCATGGCAGGAACACAAGCAGAAACTATGAAGACCCACTGCCTGCTGGTGCAGGCGCAGGCTTATGTATGGCTGGCTTTCCTCTACAGCCAAAGACTACCTCCCGGGGGATGGTGTCATCCTCACTGGCCTGGGCCATCCTGTACCAATGAGCAATCAAGGCAGTCTCCCACAGACACAACCGCAGGCCAATCTGCTGCAGGCGATTCTTCAGTTAACACTTCTCTTCCTGGGTGAGGCGAGGCTGCGTTGTCAGTTAAAGTTAACTAGGCCCATCCCCTAAAGACCTGTGTGAGGGTAGCTTGGCCCCGGTCTGTGGCACTGCTGGGAGTTGGTGGTCCCGTGGAAGGACGTTAGGCCATCGCAGACAGAGCATGCTCTTAACGGGAATATTAGGTCCCCACTCCGACGCCACTCTGAGAATGGGTTTTCACGGCCTTATCTTATGCTTACGTTGTGATGCTGTGCTTCCTCCAGGCCCCAAAGCCATTGCAGTCACATGATCGTAGACTAACATTTCTGAAACCACACACTAAATAAACAGCTCCTGGGTACAAATTGATTGTTTTTAGGCATTTATCACAGAAGCGGAGTTGACAGAGGAGTGGAAAAAAATGACCCAGGATGCTTACAGTAGCATTACTGAAATTTGATTGAAAGGTCTGAACTCTAGCTCGAATGCCTTTAAATAATTTCCCAGTGGTAACTTATGTCTAAACGACCAAAACGACAAAATTACCTCGGTGCTTGCATCCGTACGCATGTGGGCACTTCCTCAACTTCCTGTAGAAGGGCAGGATGCAGCCAGGCAAAGCCAAAGAGGAAGAGGAGTTTCTAGATCTGTGGTCTCCAAGGCACAGAACAAGAAAGAATTGAGCCTTAGGCGTGATGAGACGGAGCTGAGCTCCTTTGTGTTGATTTGCCCTGAAGCATCCAGCTTGTCTGTGAACCTTGAGGAACTTGGGAGACAATGAGTCACCACAGCCTATTTAGTATGCACAGGGAACTTGGAACAAAATCAGTTCAGCAGTGGAGACTGGCCAGTTACCTGGAGAATGGGGAAGGGAGGACTGTTTCTTATTCAAATGGCTGCTGGGGTTATTCTCCAGAAGCCAGGTGCAGGCAAGGAGGGAGGCAATTAAATTTTTCTGTGCCCTCTGGAGATCTCAGCAAAGCCTTTGGCTAATGTATTTCTATAATTTACTGAGAGATTGTTAGTATGTTTCATTATAACTGACTCTATCCATCTTAGCTCCCAAAGATGGTATTGCCTGGAATTCACACACATTCATGGGCAGAAGGGTCTGCATCAGACTGCATGTGCACACACAGTCCATGCACACTGCATACCATAGGTATACCAGTACTCTGACTTTGTAAGACGGGAGAGGCATGCCGAGCACACAGAATAAGACCAAAAGGAGCTCTTCTTCCTTTTCCCATACCATATGACTTCTTTGCCACTAGAGTGGTTTCCCTATCCTCAGTTAGCTTGGGGCAGTAGCTCAGTGAGATGTGGAAATGACTAGGTTTTCTTTCTTGACTTCTTGCTCAGTATAAGGCTGGTGCCTGGTCTTGATGTCTGGTTTACATACTCTAACACAGAGATTATGGAGAGAGAAGTTCAGTCAACATCACCCTCCGTTGCTTTTTTTATCCATAAATAACAGTGCTGCTTTTGTCGTGGGACATGCATTCAGGCTTGTACCTACCCTGCTTCTACTGAGGGCCGAATGCCTAGTCATGGAAAACCAGCTCATGTCCTTGGTCCCCAGAAATCTGAACAAGGCTTGGCGCCTTCACCCAACCTGCCCCGTCACTCTGAGATCTTTCTGTTCTGTGAAGTCAGCAGACATGCCTGGCCCTGTCGTTTCCTATCTGAGGCTCTCCTTGCCTGGCCTCCTTCAATCTGCTCAGACCTCACCTCCTCATGTCAACCTGACCATTTTATTTGCTACAAACTGCCTGGTCTCTGCTGACACTTGTGGTAATCTTCATCTAGTCTGAACGGACCTTTTCTCCGTAACTATCATCTAATTTACTGCTTAAGCTAATTGCTTGCTGTCTTTGTTGGTTGTTTCTTTGTGAGCACCATTACAGCAGACGTCACAGATGTCATTTTTTATGGGATGATACACCCAGTGTATCGGGTAGTCTGTGGCATGTAACAGGCACTCAGTAAATATTACCAAAACAAGTCAAGCTACCTAAATTTGTGTCAGGCACGTTTCAAAAAACTGATTTAAATGTGCCAGTGGCCAACAGCTTGTACAATTATTCTGATATTCCAGTTGAAATCGAGGCAGAGGTTAACATCACGGATCAAGAAGAGAACTTCACTACTAAGAAGTGGATCCAGAATACAAACCTTTGTTTTGTGACTCCATAGCATATTCTCTCTTATGTGGCCCCAGTGGGAAAACGAGATAAAGGAAGAACACTCTTTTGAAGGGGGCAGGGTATTTTCTTGCTTACTCTACTGTAGAATAATCTACACGATCTCAGGCCTTGCTCCTACAAAGTGATTTTAGTAAAGCTTTCAGAATCTGAAACTGTGACGAAGGATGAATATGCTAATAACTGTAAATAGAAATTCCATTTACTAAGCATATTAGTGAGTCTCTAGGTTCAACAGGTATTAAAATATGCTAATGTGGTGACTGAAGAAATTGTTGACCCCCAAAGCATTCAATTTGGAGAGGCAAACCTATTATCTCAACCCAAAGTTATTTGCAATTGCCCTGGTTGCTGTTTGATGTGTTGATGGCTTAAAATGCAAGCCATTCATTTATTAATTTCAGCTTGTTAAATTTGAAAAGAAAACGGCATATTATTTTTAATTGTATGAATTAAAATGAGAGTCACATACATAACATGAATAACACTGTATGTTTCTAATTAGGCAAGTGTCTAGAAAAAAGACACTAATTAACATAAAGCACATCAACAAATAAGAGAATATTGCGGGTTTTAAGCTTCATTTAATATTATAAATTAATAGAAGTGTTCATAAACATAGTCATCTAGTCATTTAGTAACATGAAAGAGATAGAAAATCCAGGTAGCCATTTTTTTATTTTACTCCGATTATGGAACTATATATTTAATTTTTCACTTATTATATGCTTTACTCTCTGAGTTACATTTTAGTGTCCTTTCTAAAATATAATATAAAAAATTCATTAAATTAAAAGTTGTGTGGACCCCAAATCTTTTTTCCCCTCCTGATAGCTTTGCAAGGTTTACTCATGCTGTAATGTTTAATGGCAGTTCATTTAGTTTAATGTTGGCACCCACTGTATGAATATATCATTATTTATTTACCGTTTTATGGCTGATAGACGTACTTATTTTTAACATCGAGCATTATAAATATAGCCCTATAGATATTTGTATGCACATTGTCTGGCATATATTTGTTTGCATTTTACTGCATGCATTTTCAGGAGTTAAATTTCTAGGTCATCGTTATAATTATGATTTGCTTTAGCCAATGATACCTATGCATCAGAAGCAATCCTTGAATCAAGCATTGAGTGTTTATTTAGGTAGTGATTCCAGGCAGCAGTGGCCATGGAGATAGAGAGTAGGAAATGAAATGATGCCTTAAAGTGTCTTATCAAATAAACTGTCACTGTGGTAACTGGAATTTAATAGAATATGCCTAAACTAGCCAATCAAGGGGAGATTTGGGTGTTTTCCTACCAAATCTGACATGTCTTGGGGAGCACCTTGGTTCAACACAAATTGTGGGAACAGGGAGGGAAGGCATTAAGTCTCTGGCTTTTCTCACATATCTGTGTGTCAAGGGCTCCACTACTGTCGGAGCGAAACATACCTAGTTAAAAGCATAGCAGTGAGGAGAACAGGTCAGAGTCAAATGCCAAGAAGATAATGGCCAACTGCGTCAGCCATGACAGCTGAGATCAAGAAACAAAGAGAACTCCCTCCATTGCAAAAGGAGGGGATAACTTGAAGCTGAGACAGGGACTGGGAGGCTAACCCTCTGCCCACGCGTGTTTGAGATTAGACATAGGCTCCGGGAGCTGAGAATCAAAGACAGGGGCTTGGCCCCTGTGACGCTGGAAATGAATTCCTGCATAAAACAAGGTCTACAAACCTTTGTCCACCAGTATGGGGCAGGGAGATTGAATAGGGGGAAAAGACAGCCGGATGCTTGTCCAGGAGAGCAAGGAAGGGAGTCGGGGCACTTATCACCTGTCAACTAGACTAGCCCGTGCCTCCATGTAGATGTGAGACTGGATCAATACTCTAATTCAAAGCACTAGCATCAGAATTTGGTGCAGGATCAATAATACTTCTTGGGTCCCTGATAGAAGTGAGTCTGAGACAATCTCATATTACTGAGAAGACTCCTATTACTGGCATCTGAAACTCAATCCCAGCAGCAAACATTGGAAGTACAGGACATAGGCCAAGTGATCCCAGCTGAGGGGTGGAGTGTTGTAAGCACTCCCTACGAGCTCCCATCAGTCACCAGTAGAGGCAATATGCTGTTTGCCCCCTCCTCATCCCTGTACAGATTAATCAAGGTATGGCACCCTGCATAAGCCCTCAAACAAGGAGCTGAGGGAGTTCTCTGTCGGGGAACAAAATACCCACAGAAGGAGATATAGAGACAAAGGGTGGAGGGAAAGAGCATCTGGAGACTGCCCCACCCAGGGATCCACTCCATATATAGTTACAAAACCCAGGTACTACTGTGGGTGCCCACAAGTGCTGGCTGACCGGAGCTGGATATAGCTGTCACCTGGGAGGCTCTGCTAGTACATGACAGATACAGAGGGGGACACTCTCAGCCAGTCACTGAACTGAGCACAGGGTCCCCAATGGGGGAGCAGGAGAAAGGACCCAAGGAGCTGAAGGGGTTTGCAGCCACAGGAGGAACAACAATATGAGTCACCCAGTACTCCCGGGGACAAAACCATCAACCAAAGAGTACACATGGAGTTACCCATGGCTCCAGACACATTGGCAGCAGAGGCTGGTCTTGTTGGACACCAAAGGGAGAAGAGGCTCTTGGTTCTGGAAAGATTTGATGCCGTAGTCTAGAGGAATACCAGGACAGGGAAGTGGGGGAGGGTTTGACTGGGGAAGGGGAGATGGCTTATGGGATTTTCGGGTGAGGGGGGAGCCAGGAAAAGGGAGAACATTTGAAGTGTAAATAAAGACGGGTCTGAGTGTGAAGTAGGGGCTGCTGAGCAGGCGGGAGCAGGGCACTGGCTCCATCTCTTGTCTTACACTGCTGCATTGTTTGCTTTCCAAGCAAGCGGGATCATTTCCCTTCACTTCACATTTTTTCCAACAACTAGAATGCTCCCCACCTTTTAGTTAAGATAAGCTAGTGAGCAGCATCCTACTGTGCCTTCGTCCTGCGGTTTCTTGATGATGACTTTAGAGAACAGGAACTCCTCATGTGTGGACTGGCCATTGGACAGTTTTGTGAAGGGAAAATTAAGTCACTACTTGTCTTGTTGAGTTGAAAGTATTGTCGGTGTTCTGGATATGATGTCTCCTCAGCCACATCAGTCACAAACATCTTTACCTTAGTGGCTTTTCCTTTAACAATCTTAATGACACCTTTTGATGAAAAGAAATTAGTTTATGTAATTGGTCATTTACTTCCTCTGTGATTGGAAGATTTTTGTTTAAAAACTCTTTCCTTATTCAAAACGCAAATAGAGTTTGGGAATTTAGCTCAGCAGCAGAATGCGTGAATCATTCTTCAACTTCTCTTTCCCCCAAACGCATAAGTAAACATCTTAGATACTGTGGTAACCTTAAAATTAATTTTAAAAAATTATTCAGCTTTTCTACTTGTTCTTGTAAGAAGAACTGACCTGCTTTGAGCTGTCTCCTCGTATCTAAGTGGTATTTTGCACAGCACACTTTGCTAACAGATATTGTAGCTAGCACTGGCATCCGCTTTCAGTATGATTGCTAAGTCAAGTCCCTCATGCTAACATTGGACATTCTGATCCTGATATATCTTCTGAGCCATGAAAGATTAAAGGAGTAACTTCAGTGTTGCACACGTTTGATCAGATTTAATTCATTCCATAGGTAATCCGTGAATAGTATCTATGAGAATTAGCTTTCAAATATTCCTGTGGGCTTCTCATCTGTCTCAGGTAAGTACATCCACGAGGAAGCCCTTCTGCCGTATGACCATGTGAGCAGGTCTTAGAGAAGAAAGGTCTTGTTTTCTCTCTGCGCATTCCACCACATCTCTGATGGAAGGGGATCCTTGCCAGCTGGCTAAGCCAACACTTATGGTAGGCTATACGGTTTTTACCTAAAAATATCTGCTAACAAGATGCCTGGAGGCTAAAGCATATGAGTCACCTAATCTTGAATTACGTGCTTTTGAGCTCTTATACAAAACTCATTTAAGATTTAGAAGGAATTGTGTAGGGATATACTAATTGCTCATTTCTAGCTGCATAATATAATTGTTTTAGGAATGTAAACACACACACACACACACACACACACACACACACACAACTTCTCATCGTCACCAGATCAACTAAATTAGTGAGACTCATGGTCAAACAGGTATTTTAAAATGCCTTTTTGATCAGTGTAAAACTACATGTTGATAGTGTATTAGTTTTACTCCTGGAGAAATATCTTTACACAGATATCATCTAATGTTTTGCCATCTTTTATTAAATATGAATTTAAGAGTATAAATATGAGCTGCTGCTTACATCATCTATCACTTAAAGCAATATTGTTTATAATATGGTTCATTTTCCCTGATTCAAAGGACAATTGTAGTCACATGAACTCCTCACATGGCTTCCCCCACCACTGTTATATGAGTGGCACTGTCGCCGGCTTTGCTCAGGCCTTTCTCCTGAGCCAGTGGCATGGCTCTGCCTAGTTATGCCACAAGTAGTTCAAGCCTAACATGCAAAATTGATGATCATCATTAATATCTGTTAATTATGTTACCAGAAAAATCTGTATTCCCTCATTGAGTTCATAGTCTCATTAATAAAAATAAATTAAAAAAATGGACTTTAAAGGAATGTTGAGAACCATTTTACTAAACATTGGATAAAAACAACAGAGAAGGCAACCTGTCCATCTTGGTACCTGCTAGGAGGAAGGAGATAGAGATGAAAGCCACGCCTTCAGAGTTAGGATCCAAGAAAGCTTAGTTCTACAATAGAGGCCAGCAAGAAGCCTCGTGGCTGGAAGGGAAGGTATCTTGAGAGAAAGACTGAGAAAGCCTAGAGTGTAACCTAGGGTTTTTCCACCATGAAAAGCCAGAGGCCAGTTCCAAAGCTCTGTGCTGCAGGGGACTGGAGTTTTAGGCAGACCCTGACCTGTGGCAGGTGCTCATTCAAGAGAAGAGGGGCATCACAAACAGCTGCAGCTCCCTTCTGGGATGCCCGGCATCTGGCCAGGACAGAAACAGACATTTCCAGATTCTGACCAAGAACAGGGATCAGAGCTATTGGCGTTTCGGGCCCCAGCACCTAAAATTGGTTTTGCATCCCTATCGCCTGTTCCCATAGGTCACCTACCTCCCTTTTTGAGTCACTCAGCAAGTGACATCTATACCAACTTCAGGGAGAAGTTTGGCTCGGCAGTGCTTTCCACATTTCCTCCAATCAGATCTCGAAGTCTGCTTCTGGAATGGCACTCACACCCCGCCCATTTCTGTGTCTGGTTCTGTCTCCCGAGTTCATTACTTTTCACCTGGATTCCTACAAAAGACTTACTACTATATTTCTTGGTTCTACTCATCTTTAGTTTAGCTCCATAATATGTATAAAACCAACTTTAGTAAGCAAAACACTGTTTGTTGCTATCATGACATTCTGATGGCTCCTCTAGGGACTTTAGAGTAAGGTAAAAACTTTAGGATTAAAATTAAATCTCTTTTAAAATCAGCAAACTGCCTATCTGCATATCCTCCTCTCTCACCTTACGTCTTCCACGGTCCAGAGTGGACAGCGCTCTCAAGCACATGCTGTCTTTCCCCAGCTTCTCTGTTTCCACTGTTCCCTAAGAACATCCGATTGACTGTCTTCCACTTTGGGAACCATTCTTTCTTAAAGCCTCTGGCTCGTCTAGGCTAGCACATTATGTGCCTTTCATTCCCGAAAGCACCGGAATTTGCTGTCACATTAATCCACAGAATTTGCTTATCTCATTAAACCTGCAATGGCCATTTATATGCCTGTCTTTGTTTTCACCTATATATTATCTTTAAATTTGCAGTCTTACTGTCCAGGAAAATTATAAGCATGGTGCAGGTTAACACACCTGCAGACTCACAGGTAAACGGAGGGAGATGAAAAAAAAATCACTGTGCGTGAGTCAATACAGAGCAAGAAACACACAAATGTGGTCCTTTTCTCTATTTTGTGGGTGCTGTGGATGCTAGCTTTGTGTCCTCAGGAATGTGTGTTTCATTTGGCATACTCATGTAAGAGTCCAGAGGGGTTGCTTTCAAGGGAAGGAATACAGAAGACAACAAAGGGTTAAAGGAGAATGAGACAATAGGAAGGGATAAACTCCAGCAGAGATGGGCATACAGAGTATAGAGTAAGGACTGCCTTTCTGTTTTTGTTTTTTTAACTACAGTGACAAAGAACCACATCCAAGGCAACTTGAAGAAGAAAGCATTTAATAGTGGCTTATAGTTTCAGAGGGTGAGTCCGTGACAGTCACTGTGGGGAACATAGCCGCAGGCAGGCAGGTGGGCAGGCAGGCTGAGAACTCACATTTGACCTGGAAACATAATGGGAGGATGAAAGAGAGAGGGGAGCATAGGTAGGGAGAAGAGGCGAGGAGGAACAGGGAGAGGGAGAAGAAGGGGAAGGGGAAGAGGGGACAGGAAGGGGGAGGGAGAGGAAGGGGAGGGGGAGGGAAGTGGAGGGGAGAGGGGGAGGAGAGGAATAGGAAGGAGAGAGAGAGAGGGAGAGAGAGAGAGAGAGAGAGAGAGAGAGAGAGAGAGAGAGAGAGAGAGAGAGAGAATTGTGAATAATATAGGCTTTTGACACCTTCCCAAATAGTTCGACCAATTTTGAACCAAGCATTCAAATATATGAGCCTAAGGCGACCACTCTCAGTCTTCAAAACACAGGAGAAAATAAGAGGAGAGATAACTAACAAAAAGTCACATGGAAACATTACTGTAGAATCCTCATAAAATATACTTACACACATATAAAAAGAGTTTAAATGGGGTTACTTTATAGAAGGACAACAAAGATCCTCCTACTAGACACCAGAGGCTCTGAATAAAGTACCCAGTGCAAGGAATGAGGTACCTCTTTCAGAGTCGTTGGCTTGTGATACCGTGTGGGAATAGTTACCCGTATTTTTGGTTACCTTCTGGAAACTTGATGATATACTAGAGTCGTAGGACATGGACAAATCAAGCTTTATTCCTAATGGCTAGCTTTCATAGTGCTAGGAGATTCTATGCGTAGTCTCAGAAAAGAAGAGTAACCCCCATTCTCACCAGGCTATAAACCCCAAAAATCTACAGTAACAACTGTCTTGGCAGGGTGTGCCCAATGGAGCAACTGTAATATGAATGCCTCGGAGAAGCTAACCCCTTTCTGATTAGCTTTAAGGCCCACTGTGCAAGATGGCACTGTTACTGAGGTCAAGAACCCGTGGCTAAGCAGATCTCAGGCCCGGAGAGAGCACCCGCTAGTATTGTTCTGCTAGATGCGCGTAGTAGTAAACAAGCCCTCAATGACATCATTACACACAGACGACTGCATCGCTCAGACCTCATCAGAGATACTTCTTTCTTCAATGGGTGATGATTATCATAGAGTTTTACAACTAGTCAAGGTAAAAAGAATAAGAAACTGGATGGTCAGCTCTAAACAGGCCATCGTCTGTACCACGACCCCTCCTCCAAAAGCTCAGTGCTCAGGTTCACTGCAGAAGAGGAAGTGGAAAGACTGTAAGAGGCTGAGGCTACAGGAAAGCACTGTCTTCTGTACACAGCAGGGAGGGTGCACATATACACTCACAGCCAGTGTGACAGCATGCCTGGGGCCTGTACATGCCCAAGCAAATTCAAAACTTCAGTGTAAAAGGGCACATAGTTACCGCTAGCTGAGGAACTATTGCAACTGACAACTCCTATGAGAATTAGAGTCCATTCTCTTTTAGGGTTTAGCCTGGGTAGGTTGACCATGCTTCAGTGGAGGACCAGGAATCAAAGCTTGTGTGGACAGCATAAGTTTAATATATATATATATATATATATATATATATATATATATATATATAAAAGCTATTTGGGAAGGTGTCAAAAGCCCATGTCATATAGCATAAATTTATATATGTATAATATATGTATATATTATATATATAAAACTATTTGGGAAGGTGTCAAAAGCCCATGTCATATAGTATAAGTTTATATATATATATATATATACATATACATAATATATATATATATACATACACACATATATATACACATATGTATATATATGTATACACACATATATGTATACACACACACACACACACACACACACACACACATATATATTAAAGTGGAGAAAACAATGTTAGGTAGACAGGAAGTAGGATGTGGGTCCGGGAGAAACTGAGGGAAAGTGTCTAAATGTATGAAATTCTCAAAAGACTAATAAAACTGCAAAAGAAATAAATGAAATTTTGATGTGACCTTTTCAATTAAATAAACAGAGCTCCGTTTTAAACATATGACTCAAATGCTACAAAGTCTGGACTCCATATTTGTCATAATTTCAACCTCTTATCTTGGACCAAAGCTTCTCATCGCAAATCCCAGCAGCACTGCTACCATTTCCATCCCTCGTCGCCTGTTTTTAAATCCTTTCATCATCACAGTGAGCTGGCTGCTTGTGGGGTTACGGGTGACCATTGGAAGCAATGAACTATGGGCTTTGCAAACAGAGCGTGGGATCAAGCTTTGGCCCACTGCCATCACTTAGTTGTGCATTTTTGGGTAAGCTATGAACATCTTTCAACTTCAGTTTCATCATCGGTGCAGCTGGGATGATCATAGGAGTGCTGTGGTCAAGATAATCCATGGTGCTTTCCTCAACGATGATGGTTTATAGGACAACGGATGTTGTTATTGTTTTTCCCTTTGCAAGCGCACTGGCAGATAGTACAATAGATAAAAGTAGTAGCATTTACGTGTCCAGTATCTTTAAGGCAGTGAAACGCCTACCACATTAGCACTTGTTCACCACAAAGTTTTTGTTTTGATTAAGGACCCCAGATAGCTGAGTTTTCTTTTAATCATATCATCATTGTAGTTCTGTAAATTTATCTTTTTTATGTTTTGTTTTAACGTACCTTGCCTTAGTCTTCTAAGTTCTCAGAGTTTCTATACATTGTTATTCCCATTTTTTAAGGTGATGATGATGATAGTGGTGGTGATGGTGATGATTATTCCTGTTACCTCCATCTTTGTACATAGACAGACACATAGCCCTGTTTTTCCTTTGGCCAATATAATTCATTTTGTTATACGTGAACTAAGAATCTTAAGTCCCCCCTTCTTAGGTGTTACAAGGGCAGTTGAAGGTTAGAAACTAGGTATTTGAGGCAGGTGAGTACATTTACCTAATAGGCAAATGGTGGCATCCAATGACAAAGAGGCAGGCTGGTGAGGTGCCAGTCAATAGCAGCCAAGGAAGCAGAGAGGGTTGGTGAGGCTGAACTGAGAGTATGCGTGTCTTGGGACTGCGGGCATCAGAAAGGAGCATGATTCAGATGGCCTGCTGGGGAGCATGGGGTGCTGGAGCCATCTTACTGAGCTGGCGTGTGCCTGTGTCTTGATGTCTAGTAGGATGCTTAGTATGGAATCGGGTGGCCCAGGGTTTGGCGTACATTTAGGATTATAATGAAGCATTCTTGTCTTTTTAATTACTTCAGGTCTGAGGTCGATTTCACCAGCTCTTATAACAGTGATGCGTGCTTCTTTCTACTCTCATTAGTTTGGGATATGTTTTTCCATCCTTTCAACTTTAAGGTGCTATCCGTTGAAGGTAAAATGAGTTTCTTTTTTTTTTTTATGTTAGTTTTTTTTTTATTTTATTTTATTTTCTATATTCTATGTTTACATTCCAAAGGCTTTCCCCTTTCCCAGTTCCCACCCACCATAGTTCCCATAGTTCCTCTCCCCCCCCATCTGTTCTCCAATAATTCCCCCTCCCCCCTCGGTTTCTTTACTAAACTGGATGCAATCTTTACAGGCCCAGGGTCCTCTCCTTTCTTCTTCTTGGGAATCATTTGACTTGCTATTTGTGTCTTGAGTATTTAGTGCTTCTGGGCTCATTAATATCCACTTATCAGTGATTGCATTTCATGTGTATTCTTTTGTGATTGGGTTAGCTCACTCAGGATGATATTTTCCAGGTCTAACCATTTACCTACAAATTGCATGAATTCATTATTTTTAATTGCTGAGTAGTATTCCATTGTATAAATATACCACATTTTCTGTATCCATTCCTCCTTTGAGGGATATTTGGGCTCCTTCCAATTTCTGGCGATTATAAACAAGGCTGCTATAAACATAGTGGAGCATGTGTCCTTATTGCATGCAGGGGAATCCTCTGGGTATATGCCCAGGAGTGGTATGCCAGGGTCCTCTGGAAGTGACATGCCCAATTTTCTGAGGAACCGCCAAACTGATTTCCAGAGCGGTTTTACCATTTTGCAATCCCACCAACAGTGGAGGAGTGTTCCTCTTTCTCCACATCCTCGCCAGCACTTGTTGTCTCTTGAGTTTTTAATCTTAGCCATTCTGACTGGTGTGAGGTGGAATCTCAGGGTTGTTTTGATTTGCATTTCCCTGATGACTAATGATGTTGAACATCTTTTAAGGTGTTTCTCGGCCATCCGAATTTCTTCTGGTGAAAATTCTTTGTTTAGCTCTGTACCCCATTTTTTGATAGGGTTATTTGTTTCTTTGCGGTCTAACTTCTTGAGTTCTTTGTAAAATGAGTTTCTTATAGGCCACAACAAGGTGTATTTTGTTCCTTTATTGTCTAATCAGCTTATGTGTTTAGATGGGGGAGTTGAGGCCAGCAATATTTAAATTTATAATTGAAACACACATGTTATTTGCTTTCGTTTTTTCTGTTTCTGTTCTTATTCCTATTCTGTGTTCCAGCAATTACAGCCTCCTTTGGTTTCTTCCTGTGGTCTCTTGACTCTGCACATTCTCCTCTTCAGTCTGAAGTATTGTTTCTGGTCCTCTCCTAGGGCTGAATAGGATAGTTTTACTGGATTCAGCAGTCTGGTTTGGCATCTGTGGTATTGGATCCTTTTATTTGATGTTTTGTGTTCTTACATCTGATGGGCTTGCTTTTTTATCTTAAATTGGGAGTTTTCTGCTATGATCTAGTTGAAGATCTGGTCTGTGCCATTGAGCTGATTCTTCCTCTATACCTAAAGAGTTGGACCTTTTGGGGTGCTCCAAAGTGTCTTTACATTCTTCCTACATGTTTTAAAGACATATTCTTATCCTTGGACTGAGTAGTCAAATTCCTCTACTTTGTCTTTGAGCCCTAATATTCTGTTTTTGATCCATTCTACTGATTAGGCTTTCCACCAAATTTTCTTAATGAATTATTTAGTTTTTTTCTTCCAATTTCAACTTGAATTTTCTGTTTCCATCTCATTTTTTCAATTCAGTTTTCAACGTTTGAATTATTTCCATCATTTAATTAATGTATTCATTTCTGTTTCACTGAACCTTGCTCAGGAATTTATTCCCTTCTGCTTCAGGTTCATAAGGTGTTTGCATCTTCCTTAAACTCTTTCAGACCTTAGATTATATTCATGACTGTTCTTTTCAACTCTCAGTCCTGGGGGTCCAACTAGGTAATTATCCCTGGAGAACATTGCTACATAACCAGTGAGGTTTTCTTTGTTTTGCTTTGTTTTTTGAGACAGAGATATTATCTTTATCATCCATATTGCTTATTTTGGTGATGTGGCCTGGGCATATGAATTTCTTTTGTTGGTTATGTGTCTGATGTAAGATTCTAGCCTGCCTTAGGCTGGTAGATGCAGGAGCCAACAGAGGCTGAGTGACAGGAGATAGGTCTAGATGGTTGAGACAGTGAAAACTGAACTTTAATTTTTTTTAGTGAACTGAATTGTGCCTGTCCTCAAAACACTATTGGGAGGGGCCATTCTTTGGTAGCCTTTCACCTTATTTTTTTGAGACAGCATCTCTCACTGGACCTATAGCTCATCAAGAAGTAGCTGGCCTTAGACATCCCGTCTCAACCGCAGCAGCATGCCTGAGATTTGGATAGGTGCTAGTCATCCAACCTCAGATCCTTGGGTTTATATGATAAGTACTGTACTGACTGAGAAACTTCCCCGCTTTTATATCACAGATTCTTATGCTACAAACCATGTTTCTGGAAAACCCACAAAATCAGGAGGGTTAGCACAAGGGTTTTGCAGCAGCCATGATGGTGGTCACACAACTGGAGGAAAGTAAGTCCTAAAAGTAGAAGGCTGCAAGTAGGATATTAGAGTGGTTGAAATTTTGTGGTTACACAGAATGAAATTGAGTCGGAATTCCTCGTGGGTTTGTTTAACCTTCTAGTCCTTCATTGTAACCTCTTGTTTGAATGAATCTATAAATTACCATCTAATTATTTCAATATTTTCTCATCAAGGGAAATACTTTAATGGAAATGGGGGAAAGTCAAAGATGAAACGTATTAATCTATTATGTGCCTAATAATTTAGCTGTTACTATATCTATAGACCAGGTTTCATTTTTCCTTGACCTCAAACACAGTGATTATGGGGCCTTCCACAGCATTTTCTAAGCAGGTTACCAATTGTTGATGTGAGACTCATTAAAAGAAAAATAACGAATAATCATGAGAAAATGTGTGAAGCTTGTTTGTTTTACCATGATATGAACACACTGCAGTAAATTTCAAAGCAAGAAGAGGCTGAATCATTTATGATCACATTTTTACACTTTCTTATTCTCGTGAAACTTTTGCCAAGGTTAATAAAGAATTCAGAATTACATGCTCACATGTTTATTGAATGGTGCATAATTTTGGTTAGGGTGTCGTTTCTACTTACTTTTCAACATGTGTCATTTTGCTGAGGAAAATATGCTTAATTTCTCATTTTCTCATCTGTGTTACACAGAGGTTGTCATGATGAATCCAGGGCACCCCAGCTAGTCTCCTTACGTTGATTGCCAGCAGGATGTAGTCCTTTCTTGTTCACAATGGTTAGAAACATGTCGGCAGAAGAACTGCAAAATTACGATGTAATGACATCCTGTAAAGCAGACTGGAACCTCAGAAGCTCATTTTGTCCGAGGAACCAGAGGAAATCTCTCCGCCACACCAGTGCCTGTCTCTAGGGCAGCAGAGGCCAGGTTAGGAGCTGCCTTCTTTCTCCCTTGCATCTGCCTCCATGAAATCTCCAGTTTTAACCCCTTCTACTCTGAATGGGAGGACAGAGGGAGCTGAGTCAGCAGCCACACATCTACAAGGGCCTTCAAAGTACTTCACAAATCCCATTGAGGGAAGCCCAGGGACCTTACTGTTGAGGGGAAGAAAGACAAATGCAAGGGGGACAGAGGACCGTCCGTAATCAGCCCTTCTCCACCACTGAAGTATTATTACCTGCCTTCCTTTGTAGAAATGCCCCCGGTCCTAGTTGACTTAATGTAGCCATTTATCTGAATCTACATTCTCATTTGAGTGGACTATTGCCAGATATTTAATGCTGTTTAACATGAAGGGAAGACATTTTACTCAGGCGACTTAAAATGGGTAGGAGGCCACGCTCCAGCTGAAGTCTGTGAGCCAATGTCTCAGGCAAAGCTCAGAGTCAACTCCACGAGGAGGACCTCCTCAGACCCTAGGGACGAAGTGGGTTCATAGAGACTCAAATATGACCGGGAGGCTCTTTCAGACAGCATCAAAAGAAGAGAGTAAGAGGGCCATAAATATGATGATAATATCAAAGGTATTTCAGGGACCTGGGGATGTTACAAGTCACTTTTACAAAAGTGTCTAGGAGGCCTTTTGTCATCCCTCCCCACCTCTGAGAGCAGCTGGGAATCAGTGGGAATCAGCCTTAGCAGGCCAAGCCCGAGGGAATTTAGGTACCTGTGACGAGAATGACAACTTCCCTGGTATGGACGCTTGGAGTGTTCGGAGAAGGCCAGCCCAGTGCTTGTGGAGCAAACTGGACAACTTGGACCCTGATCTAGTTGTCCCTAGTCTTTACACACTTTGGAGTCTAATCCCTATGAAAGCTATATTTTCCTTTCTTTATAATTTTATTTCTTTTATTGAAAATTAAGTTGTTTTCATAAAATATATGACTTTTTCATGTGCTTAAAGATGCCGTCTTTGTATCTGCTTTGCTCCTTAGAGCCAAGTTTTTAATGGGAAAATCTAGACAGTGGGGACTTTGACTTGGCCACCCCAGGGGTTTAGCAACTCTCTAACTATTTTTGGTACCATGATAGCCTCAGATTTAAAACTTTCCCAGAAGACAAACATAACTTTACACACCTCCAATAAAGGCATGACTTAGCGCTGGCCAGAACAACAGAAGGGGATTGGACTGCGGGAACATGGTTGCTTAAAAGAAGGTTCAACTCTGTTAGCAAAAGGTCAAGCAGCTTGGGTTCTATTTGTCCAAAGGTAGCATCAGCTTGGTCCAGAGAATGTTTGCTTTATTCTAATCCCAACAATGTTATGTCAGGTTCAGAAATCTCTCAGGTAGTTGACTGCTCTTGATTCTGGGAGACTCCATAGCAATGACTTTAATGGAAAAGAAGAGTACTGGCTCACCAAATACCAGTATGGTCGGATATCTGGCAGAACCTAAAGCATTGACCCAAACCCTCCAAATGGAAGGGAGAATAAGTGTCAATATCTATCCATATATAGAGAGTCTAAGAAAGCCTTGACCACACTCCATGTACATAGGCTGTTTATAAGGAAAAATCCATGGATTTAAGCACTCTCTAGAGTTAAGCAGACTCTAGAGCAAGAGAATAAGGCATGGCCCAGACATAGTCCAAGCCTTACCTAACCATATGATTTCTCTTGCCAAGGGAGAATCTTAGGGGCTGGCAGGAGCAACAAGACCAAGTACTCTATCTGCCAGTAGCAAAACCAACACACTATTTGGACACACACTACTTCCCTAGTGGAGAGTAGTTTATGGTCTGGCACTCCTGAGATGGGTGACATTTATTCGATGATCCCAGGTCCCCAACTGGCAGCGCCAATACTTTTGATATGTGTATGACAGTTGGCAATAACTTTTTGCTGGTCATCAGTCATAAAAGCCTGTCGTGGGGATGGAATACAGGCTCAGTGATAAATATAAGTGAGATTAGAGCCAGTCTGAGCCACGTGTTCCAGGGATCACTGGGCTTATTGTCCCACCTGGAGCTGTGTTTCATGGACCACCGACAGGATAAAGAGAAAATAGTGCTTCTCCAAAAGGGCGCTACCACTTCCAGCCGTAAATCGGGAGCCTGTAGCTCCCTCAAACTTAGAGTCATTAAACTAGAAGACCTGGAATAAAAGAATGTCCACAAAATTGCCACACATGAGCTTGTGAAAACACAAACACACACACACACACACACACACACACACACACACACACACACCACCCCTATGTACCATACTATATTACTTTAAGAGGGTCACAGTTCCAATTCAGGTTTCATCTCAAGAGATCATTCATTCCTTTAATGAAGAAATAAAACCTTCTCATCATCCACCATCCCAGGAAACCTGGCAGAGACAGCTCAAATGCTAAAAGGTTGCATCTTGCTTTGTATATGGAGAAACTAACACAGGGGACCAACGTTCCTGGGAGCTTCCAGACCTAGATTCGCTTGAGCCTTATGATGAAAGGGGTTTGGTTGCTCGAAAACATCAAATATTGGGAAATAATTTCAATGCTCAATGGGGAAAACAAACCAATATTTCTATGAGGATTGTGATCTATCTAGGCCAAAGATTTTATAACATACTTGCCCCAAAGACCCAATGGCAATGATTCCCAAACCATTCAGAGTCAGTACCACACCCCTTGCCTGACTCTTCTCATCTTTAACAGGTATGGGACAGTGTTAACACTGATGTCACATGGCAAACTCAGGTGACCTGTGTTGGATGTTAGAGAACAGCTTATGCACTGCTTTTCCCAAACTAGGTCATGATGCTGTGTCGGGACCGTCCTGTTCTCTCTTGTCAGAGGGGGACACTTGAGAGCATAGGTGTGTGAGGACTATGGAACCTAAACAGAATACCAGGCTATATAAATTGGTACAGGAAAGAACATGAATGCCTCCCTGAGTGTATAATCCATTATGTTGTCCAGCCACCTGGGCAGAGGAGTGGTCATGGGATTAGCATGCTCTATGTATATCTTAAACTGTCCCATCTGTCTGCAAGCTACAGTTATAATCATAACCAGTGAAGTTCTTAACCAAGGCCCTTAACATTTTAGCTAAGCAGCAAATCAAGATGCACATACTATGGAATCTGTTTAGCTTTAGACTGTCTTCTCGCCTTTGAGGGGGGAAATCTGTGGAAAATTTAGTCTTAGCAACTGTTATTTATGAATAGTTGATGGCGGAAAGGTCACAGAAAAAGAACCGAAATACACACAACACACATACACACACACACACACACACACACACACACACACACACAGAGAGAGAGAGAGAGAGAGAGAGACAGAGACAGAGACAGAGACAGAGACAGAGACAGAGAGACAGAGAGACAGAGAGAGACAGAGGAAATGAAAAAATTGCTGTTCAGACCTGGAAAGTTCAAAACCCAGATAATTTCTCTGAAATATGGTTTTCAATTTGGGGGAGATTCAAGACCCTCATAGATGCTATGCATTTGATTCTAGGAGCCTGCTTGACTTTAGCTTGCATAGACAGCCTATGAAAGGTGAGTTTGTTCCCCAGCATGTAATAAGGACACATGCTCCACTATGTTTATAGCAGCCCGATTTATAATAACCAGAAGCTGGAAAGAACCCAGCTGTCCCTCAACGGAGGAATGGACAGAAAATGTGGTATATTTACACAATGGAATACTACTCAGGTATTAAAAACAATTGAATTCATTAAGTTCTTAGGCAAGTGGGTGGAACTGGAAAATATCATCCTGAGTGAGGCAACCCAATTACAAAAGAAAACACATGGTATGCACTCACTGATAAGTGGATATTAGCCCAGAAGCTTGGAATACCCAAGAAACAATTCACATATCAAATGATGCCCAAGATTAACAGCAAGAATGTTCCAATCATGTAGAAGGTTTGATTCTAGGCTAAGAAAGCATGCCTAATCCTAACTGAGCTGAGACCACCAAACTGAGATCTTGGGTTGAAGAAGGGAGAGTCCCCTGGTCCTGGAAAGGCTCAGTGCAGCAGTCTAGGGGAATACCAGGACAAGGAAGGCGGAAGGGGTTTATTGGGGAATAGGGGGAGGGAAGAGGGCTTATGGGACTTTTGAGGAGGGGGATCCAGGAAAGGGGAAATAATTTGAAATGTAAATAAAGAATATATCCAATAAAAAAAAAACAAAATAGAATTTGGGAAAAAAAAGTAAATTTTTCCAGCCTCATAGATACATGGTCAAAAGAAAAATGGCCACATACATTATGTTAGAGAAATATACATCTCTAAACTAAGACGATGCTCTTTAATATCCACAACATATCTGTGCCTTCAGGGGATGTTGTGATGGAAAACCCCCAAATGCTAAGAGGAAGTAAAACAGGAAGGAGTCATGTGGGCAGGTGAGTGTCCTTGTGTGTACACAGAACACTGCCACATCCACGTTTGTTCTTTGAGGGTTTGGTAGAATTCTGTGGCATTGTCATCTGATACTGGACTTTTTTAAAGTTGGGTGGTTTTTGATAACTGCTTTTATCTAACTGATAGTTATTAATGTATTTAAATCATTTACTTCACCTTGATTTAAGGTTGTTTATAGATTTCTCATGAAACAGAGGCCTGGAATTTGTCCCTTGGTATGGATATATACTCTCATCTTTGTTGAGTGGGTGTTTTGATCTTCGTTTGCTGTTATCTCAACTTGGTGTGGACTAGCTGAATGGTGTTTGGTGTCAATGTTGAGAGACCACTTTGTGTTGATGTATGGGTGGGGTGTCAGAAGTGGTCTCAGCTCAGTTAGGATTAGGCATGCTTTCTTAGCCTAGAATCAAACCTTCTACAGGCTTGGAACATTCTTGCTGTTGATCGTCTGTGGAGAATAAGTGGTTCTAAGATGAATTCAATGAAGGGAAATGCATTAATGGTTTCCGTATATTTTGATCATATTCTTTTCACTCCCTCAGCTCCTCCACATATACAAATTCTGAGCATTTTTCTGCTTTCGATGATCCAGTAGGGCAGTCTAAATGGAAAACGTCGTCTATAGACTCATACGTTTAATATTTCATCCTCAGTTGACAGCACTTCGTGGTAAAGCCTTGTTGAGTAAGTATGGAATATGAGGGTTTAAAGGCTTTTCCCACTTCCTGCACTGCTTGTGTCTCCTGGGTATGAATGCAAATGTGCTTTGTCAGCTTCCTGCTCCTCCCACCAGGTCACGCCTTTCTCACAACCTCTATTCTCCTGTAGCTGAATGCTAAAGTAAATTCTTTCTTCCTTTTGTTGCTTTGAAAGCTGGCATTTTGTCACAGTAAGAGGAAGTAACTAATACACAGAGGAAACTTAACAGCAACAATAACAAAGGCAACACCCCGCACTTGTTTCAAGATAAGTCCTCTTTTAGATTTTATATGTCTGGGCTGATTTTAGACATAGCTCACTTAAATTCTGATTTGCGTACAAAGGAATGAAAGATGAAAGGGCAGAGACGATTTCTAGGTCTTCTCGGTGGCAGGGGAGGACACTTGCTGCGTCTCTGATGAGACACTCAGCAGCTGTCTGGGAAAGAAGTTCTTCTCCTTCCAGAGACAGGTAGGAGAAGATAGAAACAGACTGTGATGTGCAGCAGAGCACGGAGAGGTAAGTCACAAGTGAGTGTCCCAGGAAACCCTTCTCACAATTTCCATCAGAAATGGAGGTTGACACAACCACCTTGTCAGGCGCTGGCCTGATGGGAGCTCACCTCCAGGACCAGAACGAGCAGATTAACTGATAAAGCACCGGTCTAGCGATAAGAACATGAAATGGAAATGTGGGTGGAGAAGAAGCCGGAAATTCCTACTCTTGGTCACAGCCGGCCAGTGACAGCCCTGGCTTGGACCCCTTTGGTGTAGGACTGCTTGCTTCGACATTGTCTCAACCTACGAAGTTGGTTAGGAAGAAGAAAATTATTTTTATTTTCCAATTTTCTGAGAAGTATCTGCTTTATTTTTTTTAAATTGCTAGTTGAGAATTTTATACGTGCCGACAATGTATCTAGATCCTATCCAACCCACAAAGTGCATTCCTCTCTCCTAGGCATACCACGAATACCTGCCCTTTCCAATTTCAGATCTTCTCCTTTGTCTTCTGCGTACTACTGCTCCTCCCCCTCCTCACTCTTTTTTTTCAAGCCATTTAGTCTGGTTAGGCCCTCCTGCCTGCAAAGGAGCATGAGTAGACTACCACAGCCACACTCCTGAAGGAAAATGGGAACCTGCTCTAGGATTCATCCGTCGCCAGTAGCTCCACAGTCAGGCGTGTTGACGGGGTGTCTCATGAGTCCTCTGATCTGTGGTTAAATATTGGCATGCCAAAGCTCATGCACGTCTCATGCAGACAAGAGCAGCTGCTGTGAGTTCAGGAGGGCAATGGCATGTGTATCCAGAAGGAGCATCTTTGTTGTTGTTGTTGTTTGAGATGTAATTTTTTAAATTTTTTTATTCGATGTATTAATTTACATTTCATATGATTTCCCCCTTTCCAGGCTCCCCTCCCCGTAAGTCCCATAAACCCTCTTCCCTCCCCCTGTGCCCCCATTCACCCCTTCCCTCTTCCCTGTTTTGGTATTTCCCTACACTGCTGCATTAAGCCTTTCCAGAGTCAGGGGCCCTTCCTTCCTTCTTCTTGGACATCATTTGATATGTGGATTGTGTCTTAGGTATTCCAGTCTTCTAGGCTAATATCCGCTTATCAGTGAATGCATACCTTGAGTGTTCTTTTGAGATTGGGTTACCTCACTTAGGATGATGTTCTCCAGCTCCATCCATTTGTCTAAGAAGTTCATGAATTTATTGTTTCTAATGGCTGAATAGTACTCCATTGTGTATATACACCATATTTTCTGTATCCATTCCTCCATTGAGGAACATCTGGGTTCTTTCCAGCTTCTGGTTATTATAAATAGGGCTGCTATGAACATAGTGGAACATGTATCCTTATTAAATGCTTGGGAATCCTCTGGGTATATGCCCAGGAGTGGTGTAGCAGGGTCCTCTGGAAGTGTCGTGCCCAGTTTTCTGAGGAACCGCCAGACTGATTTCCAGAGTGGTTGTACCAACTTGCAATCCCACCAGCAGTGGAGGAGTGTTCCTCTTTCTCCACATCCTCTCCAACACCTGCTGTCTCCTGAGTTTTTAAACTTAGCCATTCTGACTGGTGTGAGGTGAAATCTCAGGGTTGTTTTGATTTGCAGTTCCCTAATGATATTGAACATTTCTTAAGATGCTTCTCAGCCATCTGAATTTTTTCAGGTGAAAATTCTTTGTTTAGCTCTGTTCCCCATTTTTTAATAGGGTTGTTTGGCTCTCTGGAGTCTAACTTCTTGAGTTCTTTGTATACATTGGATATTATCCCTCTGTAGGATGTAGGGTTGGTGAAGATCCTTTCCCAATTTGTTGGTTGCCATTTTGTCTGCTTGACAGTGTCCTTTGCCTTACAGAAACTTTGTAATTTTATGAGGTCCCATTTGTCAGTTCTTGATCTTAGAGCATAAGTTGTTGTTCTATTCAGGAACTTTCCCCCTGTGCCCAGGTCCTCAAGGGTCTTCCCCAGTTTCTTTTCTATTAGTTTCAGTGTGTCTTGTTTTATGTGGAGGTCCTTGATCCACTTTGAGTTGAGCTTAGTACAAGGAGGTAAGAATAGATCAGTGTGCATTCTTCTGCAAGCTGACCTCCAGTTGAGCCAGCACCATAAGTTGAAAAGGCTATCTTTTTTTTCCACTGGATGGTTTCAGCTCCTTTGTCAAAGATCAGGTGACCATAGGTGTGTGGGTTCATTTCTGGGTCTTCAATTCTATTCCATTGATCTATCTGTCACTATACCAATACCATGCAGTTTTTAACACTATTGCTCTGTAGTACTGCTTGAGGTCCAGGATATTGATTCCCCCAGAAGTTCTTTTACTGTAGAGAATAGTTTTAGCTATCCTGGGTTTTTTGTTATTCTATACTCAAAGGATAAGCAGGCTGAGAAAGAAATTAGGGAAATGACACTCTTCACAATAGCCACAAACAATATAAAGTATCTTGGGGTGACTCTAACCAAACAAGTGAAAGATCTATATGAGAAGAACTTCAGGTCTCTGAAGAAGGAAATTGAAGAAGACCTCAGAAAATGGAAAAATCTTCCATGCTCGTGTATTGGCAGGATTAATATAGTAAAAATGCCCATATTGCCTAAAGCAATATACAGATTCAATTCAGTCCCCATCAGAAGGAGCATCTTATACTCCTCTGGCTCTTCGCTCCTTTCTTTCCTCTGCTACAATGTTGCCCAACCCTTGTGTGTGTGTGTGTGTGTGTGTGTGTGTGTGTGTGTGTGTGTGTGTGTGTGACCTAAGTGTTCTGTTTAGAATGGAGTCCTCAATGGTCATTCATTCCCAGTACTTTAACCAGTCATGTCTTGGCACTGACTGCTGTCCAATCCAAGAAGCTTCTCTGAACGAAGTAGAGAGAATCACTAACTTATAGGTATGCAAATAAATATTTAGAAAGCGGTTTGGCAAGATGACCCTTTAATAAAATATCAGTAACAAGTTCACCATACTAGAGCATCTGACCTCCTTAGTCAGGGCCTTTAGACTTACAGCAGCAGGCATGTTTTCCCTCCTGTGGGGCAAAATCCAATCAGAAACAGCTGGTTACTGCATGACCGTCAAGGTGCCACCATTACACCAGTTAGCACATGTTGCCTGGTAGGCCAGAACTATGACATGCAGGAGCCCTTGCTGGGTAAGAATGCTACTAATGCTTCTCCTCAGTAAGCCTAAGTAGCACCTTCTAGTACTATGAGAGTGAGCCAGCCGGGAAGAAGTTTCTAGATCAGTTTCAGTCAGTTCCAGATTGAGGTTTCTGTCATGCCACCACAGTGTGTTCTTTCGTCCTCAGCAGGGTCTCACCACATTGTCATAGTAGACAATGCAGGGCAACGACAGTAGCCTGTGTTGTTTGGAGACTTTTGGAGTCTCTCCAACAGAACACTGGCAGGAGGGTAGTCCATGCCCAGTAGTGGAATTCTTACTTAATAACTCATAGCAGTTGAGGGAAGCATTTTCCACGCATGCAGGTTACTTCCATTCATACTAATTTAAAGGAAATTGCATTTTAATTATTTTAACAAAACAGTGGGCGCATCTTCATACATCCTTAATCTGGTTAAACCTAATCCCATCCCTTCCTTCCTTCCTCCAGTTCCGATCTGATCCCTATTTAAAATTTTAACCTCCAATATCACCAATTTTTACTTTATTAGGAGATGGTTTTAATCTCTCTTCCCCATTAGTTCCCAATCCAAGTGAACTTGCTAGTATCCCAACCTCTATACACATTCTGAATTAAACACACAAACCTAAAACGTCAAAGCTAAGCTCCGTGTATGACTGAAAACATGTGATGTTTGTCTTTCTGCCTCTGGGTTTCCTCGCTTCCTATTATTTTTTCCAGTTCTGTCAATTTCACTGCAAATTTATGGTGTCATTTTCTTTAATACTGAATAAAATTCCATTGTGTACATGAATATTTTCATTACCCACTGTTGATGAACATGTAAGATGATTCCAATCTATTGTGAGCAAAGCAGCAAGGGGCAGGGACATGTAAGTAGGCTGGGTCACATGGTAGTTCTAGTTCAAATTTTACAGACCCTTCACACTGACTAAATGGTGGCCACACCAATTCATATTCTTAACAGCAAGAGATAAGGATATCCCTTTAATCACATCATTTCTTTTCATTTATCTTCTTGAAGATAGCCATTTTGGTTGATGTTTTTCTGATGTGAGAGTTTTAAGCTGCATTTCCATGAAATCAAATAGCTGACATTTGATTAGGTAGCTTGTTTTCTTGATACCTGATTTCTTATATTTTTTTATATAACCTAGATACCAAACCTCTGCTATTTCTATAGCTAGCCAAATTTTGTATCTTGCTGTGTAGACTGTCTCTTTGTTTGATTGACAGTTTCTTTGCTTTGTAGAAGTTTGCTTTACAGTTTCTTGCTGTATAGAAGTTTTTTTACTTTCATGATATGCCATTTGTCACTGTTCTTATTTTCTGAGTGATTGGAATCTTATTTGAAAGGTTTTGTTTTTGCCTGTGATTATATCTAGCTGTGTACTCCTTAGTTTTCTCTAACAGCTTCAGAATTTCAGATCTTATGTTAAGATCCTTGAACCAGCTGAAGTTGATTTGTGCAGGGCAAGGGATAGGATGATGTTTCATTTTTCTTCCTGTAAATATCGAGTTGTGCCAGCACAATTCTGTCCCGTGTTCATTGTGTAATTTTGGCACCTTTGTCAAAGAAACAGTGGATATAGTTGCATTCTTAATTCTAAACCATCAATCTGTGCCTCTTTTTGTACCAGTATCAAGCATAGCATATTTATTATTGTGCTCTGTAGAGTAACTTGGAATCAGGTAAATGATACTTCTAGCCCTGTTCTGTTTCGCTCAGGATGGCTTAGGTTGCTGGGTTGACTTAGCTGATTTTATGTTGCTGTGATAAGGCATCATGACCAAGGCAACTTATAAAAAACTAAGAGTTTATTTGGAATCGAGGCTCCAGAGGGATGAGTTCACTATGGCAGGGAATCGTGGTGGCAAGGCGCCGCCATTGTAGCCAGAATATCTGGGAGCTCACATCTTGAAGAAGGCAGAAAGCAGAGTGTAAGGTGGGAAACAGGAATGGATTTTAAACCTCAAAGCCTGCCCTGAGTGACATACATTCTCCAGCAGGCCACAACACCTAAACCTACTAAAACAGCACCACAAACTGGGGACTAAATATTCAAACTTCTGAGCCTGCAGGGGACATTCTCATTCAATCCACTGGCTTCCATTTAATATTGTTTTTCTTCTATTTCTGTAAAGAATGTTGCTGGAATTTTTATTGGTATTGCATTGAATCTGTGGGCTGTGATTGGTAGGACCCGTTATTTCATAATATTGATTCTTCCTAGCCATGAGCATGGGAGAATTTTGTATCTTCCAATGTCTTCTTCAATTTATATTTTCAGTTTTAAAGATTTTTTTTAAAGTTTTAGTTGTAGAGATTTTATTCATATCCTTGTTTGGTTTATTAAAAGGTACTTTTTAGGCTATTGTGAAAAGAATTGTATTCCTAATTTTTAAAATTTGTATCTTGATGCTTTGCTGAAGATGTCCATTAGCTCTAAGAGGGTTAGTTGTTTGTTTTTTGCTTGTTTATTTGGTTTTTGGAGTCTTCTAGGTGTCTTATGATAGAATCTTATTATCTGCAAATAGACAAGCTTTGACATCATTTTCTATTATATCCTTTTTATTTGTTCATCTTGTTTTATTGTTTTAGCTAAAATTTCTAGTGCTATAGTAAGAATAGAAATCCCCTTGTCTTTTTCTTGACTTTATTGAAAGTGTTTTGAATCATTTTTATTATTTTTGACTTCTTCTATTTGAATCCTATTTATTATAATGTGGGTTCTAGGTTTATCATATATAAACTTTATTATGTTGGACAATGTTTCTTCTTTTCCAAATTTCTCCAGGACTTTTAATGTGAAAGAACGTTGTATTTTGTCAAAAAGCTTTTCTTCATCTATACAGATGACTGTGTGATTTCTGTTTTTGAGTTTACTTACAAAATATGTAACCATTTTCCATTTATGTATACTGAACTATCTTTTCATATCAATGATACAGTCAGCTTGACTATAGTAAATGATTTTTTGATATTTTATTTAGTTCAATTTATAAATATTTTTTTTTCTTTTTTTTTTGGGCTTTTTTTTTCTTTTTTTTTTTATTTTCTATATTCTATGTTTACATTCCAAAGGCTTTCCCCTTTCCCAGTTCCCACCCACCATTGTTCCCATAGTTTCTCTCCCCCCCCAATCTGTTCCCCAATAATTCCCCCTCCCCCCTCGGTTTCTTTACTAAACTGGATGCAATCTTTACAGGCCCAGGGTCCTCTCCTTTCTTCTTCTTGGGAATCATTTGACTTGCTATTTGTGTCTTGAGTATTTAGGGCTTCTGGGCTCATTAATATCCACTTATCAGTGATTGCATTTCATGTGCATTCTTTTGTGATTGGGTTACTTCACTCAGGATGATATTTTCCAGGTCTAACCATTTACCTACAAATTGCATGAATTCATTATTTTTAATTGCTGTGTAGTATTCCATTGTATAAATATACCACATTTTCTGTATCCATTCCTCCTTTGAGGGATATTTGGGCTGCTTCCAATTTCTGGCTATTATAAACAAGGCTGCTATAAACATAGTAGAGCATGTGTCCTTATTGCATGCAGGGGAATCCTCTGGGTATATGCCCAGGAGTGGTATGCCAGGGTCCTCTGGAAGTAACATGCCCAATTTTCTGAGGAACCGCCAAACTGATTTCCAGAGCGGTTTTACCATTTTGCAATCCCACCAACAGTGGAGGAGTGTTCCTCTTTCTCCACATCCTCGCCAGCACTTGTTGTCTCTTGAGTTTTTAATTTTAGCCATTCTGACTGGTGTGAGGTGGAATCTCAGGGTTGTTTTGATTTGCATTTCCCTGATGACTAATGATGTTGAACATCTTTTAAGGTGTTTCTCGGCCATCCGAATTTCTTCTGGTGAAAATTCTTTGTTTAGCTCTGTGCCCCATTTTTTGATAGGGTTATTTGGTTCTTTGGGGTCTAACTTCTTGAGTTCTTTGTATATATTGGATATTAGCCCTCTGTCGGATGTGGAGTTGGTGAAGATCTTTTCCCACTTTGTTGGTTGCCGTTTTGTCCTTCTGACAGTGTCCTTTGCTTTGCAGAAACTTTGTAATTTTATGAGGTCCCATTTGTCGATTCTTGATCTTAGAGCATAAGCTATTGGTGTTCTGTTCAGGAACTTTTCCCCTGTGCCCAAGTCCTCCAGGGTCTTCCCAAGTTTCTTTTCTAATAGTTTCAGTGTGTCTGGTTTTATGTGGAGGTCCTTGATCCACTTGGAGTTGATCTTAGTGCAAAGAGATATTGGATCAATTCGCATTCTTCTGCATGTTGACTTCCAGTTGAACCAGCACCATTTGTTAAAAAGGCTATCTTTATTCCATCAGATGGTTGTGGCTCCTTTATCAAAGATCAAGTGAGCATAAGTCTGTGGGTTAACCTCTGGGTCTTCAATCCTGTTCCATTGATCTGCTTGCCTGTTGCTATACCAATACCATGCAGTTTTTAACACAATTGCTCTGTAGTACTGCTTGAGGTCAGGGATATTGATTCCCCCAGAAGTCCTTTTATTGTTGAGAATAGTTTTAGCTATCCTGGGTTTTTTGTTGCTCCAGATGAATTTGAGAATTGCTCTTTCTAGATCTATGAAGAATTGAGTTGGGATTTTGATGGGGATCGCATTGAATCTGTATATTGCTTTTGGCAAGATGGCCATTTTTACTATATTGATCCTGCCAATCCAGGAGCAAGAAATATTTTTCCATCTTCTGAGGTCTTCTTCGATTTCTTTCTTCAAGGACTTGAAGTTCCTGTTGTACAGATCTTTCGCTTGTTTGGTTAGAGTTACGCCAAGATACTTTATGTTGTTTGTGGCTATTGTGAAGGGTGTTATTTCCCTAATTTCTTTCTCTGCCTGCTTGTCCTTTGAGTACAAGAAGGCCACTGACTTGCTTGAGTTAATTTTATAACCTGCCACTTTGCTGAAGTTGTTTATCAGCTGTAGAAGTTCTCTGGTGGAGTTTTTTGGGTCGCTTAGGTAAACTATCATATCGTCTGCAAATAATGATAGTTTCACTTCTTCCTTTCCAATTTGTATCCCTTTGACTTCCTTATGTTGTCTAATTGCTCTTGCTAGAACTTCAAGTACTATATTGAAAAGATATGGAGAGAGAGGGCAGCCTTGTCTAGTCCCTGATTTTAGTGGGAATGCTTCAAGTTTCTCTCCATTTATTTTGATGTTGGCTACTGGTTTGCTGTAGATTGCTTTTACTATGTTTAGGTATGGGCCTTGAATTCCTGCTCTTTCCAAGACTTTTAGCATGAAAGGATGCTGAATTTTGTCCAATGCTTTTTCAGCATCTAATGAGATGACCATGTGGTTTTTTTTCTTTCAGTTTGTTTATGTAGTGGATTACATTGATGGATTTCCGTATATTGAACCATCCCTGCATCCCTGGGATGAAGCCTACTTGATCATGGTGGATGATCGTTTTGATGTGCTCTTGGATTCGGTTAGCAAGAATTTTATTTAGTATTTTTGCATCTATATTCATAAGAGAAATTGGCCTGTAGTTCTCTTTCTTTGTTGGATCTTTTTGTGGTTTAGGTATTAGCGTAATTGTGGCTTTGAAGAATGAGTTGGGCAGTGTCCCTTCTGTCTCTATTTTGTGGAATAGTTTGGAGAGTATTGGTGTTAAGTCTTCTTTGAAGGTCTGGTAGAATTCTGCACTAAAACCATCTGGTCCCGTACTTTTTTTGGTAGGGAGGCTTTCTATAACCCCTTCTATTTCTTTAGGGGTTATGGGACTATTTAGCTGATCTACTTGATGCTGATTTAATTTTGGTATTTGATATCTGTCTAGGAAATTGTCCATTTCCTCCAGGTTCTCCAGTTGTTTTGAGTATAGACCTTTGTAGTAGGATCTGATGATGTTTTGAATTTCCTCAGTTTCTGTTGTTATGTCTCCCTTTTCATTTCTAATTTTGTTAATTTGTATACTGTCTCTGTGTCCTTTGGTTAGTCTGGCTAAGGGTTTATCTATCTTGTTGATTTTCTCAAAGAACCAGCTCCTGGTCTTGTTGATTCTTTGTATGGTTCTCTTTGTTTCTATTTGATTGATTTCAGCCCTGAGTTTGATGATTTCTTGTCTTCTACTCCTCCTGGGTGAATTAACTTGTTTTTCTTCCAGGGCTTTAAGGTGTGCCATTAAGCTGCTAGTATATGCTCTCTCCAGTTTCTTTTTGGATGCACTTAGAGCTATGAGTTTTCCTCTTAGCACTGCTTTCATTGTGTCCCATAGATTTGGGTAGGTTGTACCTTCATTTTCATTGAATTCTAAAAAGTCTTTGATTTCTTTTTTTATTTCTTCCTTGACCAAGGTGTCATTGAGTAGAGTATTGTTCAGTTTCCATGTGTATGTGGGCTTTCTGTTGTTTTTGTTGTTATTGAAGACCACTCTTACTCCATGGTGATCTGATAGAAGGCATGGGATTAGCTCGATCTTCTTGTATTTGTTGACATCTGTCTTGTGACCAATTATATGGTCTATTTTGGAGAAGGTCCCATGTGGAGCTGAGAAAAAGGTATATTCTTTAGCTTTAGGATGAAATGTCCTATATATATCTGTTAAATCCAATTGGTCCAGAGTTTCAATTAGTTTCACTGTGTCCCTGTTTAGTTTCTGCTTTCCTGATCGGTCCATTGAGGCTAGTGGAGTGTTGAAGTCACCCACAATTATTGTGTTAGGTGTAATGTGTGCTTTAAGCTTTAGTAAGGTTTCTTTTACGAATGAGGCTGCCCTTGCATTTGGAGCATAGATGTTCAGTATTGAGAGCTCTTCTTGGTGGATTTTTCCTTTGGCCAGCAAGAAGTGACCTTCTGAGTCTCTTTTGATGATTTTAGGTTGGAAGTCAATTTTATCTGATATTAGAATGGCTACTCCAGCTTGTTTCCTGAGACCATTTGCTTGTAAAATTGTCTTCCAGCCTTTTACTCTAAGGCAGTGTTTGTCTTTGACACTGAGATGTGTTTCCTGTATGCAGCTAAATGTAGGGTCCTGTTTCCGTATCCAGTCTGTTAATCTATGTCTTTTTATTGGGGAATTGAGTCCATTGATGTTAAGAGATATTAAGGAATAGTAATTATTTCCTCCAGACATTTTTGAAATTATATTTATTTATTTTATTTATTTTTTATATTCGAGAGGTTACCTTTTGGGTTTGATGAGTGGAGGTTTCTATCTTGCTTCTTCCCGGGTGTAGTTTCCGTCCTTGTCTTGGTGTTTTCCCCCTATTATCCTTTGTAGGGCTGGATTTGTGGAAAGATATCGTGCAAATTTGGTTTTGTCATGGAATACCTTGATGTCTCCATCTATGGTGATTGAGAGCTTTGCTGGGTAAAGTAGTTTTGGCTGAAGTTTGTGTTCTCTTAGAGTTTGCATGATATCTGCCCAGGATCTTCTAGCTTTCATGGTCTCAGGTGAGAAGTCTGGTGTTATTCTGATAGGTCTTCCTTTATAAGTTACTTGGCCTTTTTCTCTTGCTGCCTTTAATATTCTTTCTTTGTTTAGTACATTTGGAGTTTTGATTATTATGTGACGGGATGTATTTCTGTTCTGATCCAGTCTGTTTGGGGTTCTGTATGCTTCTTGTATATTCATGGGCATCTCTCTCTTTAGGTTGGGGAAGTTTTCTTCCATAATTTTGTAGAAGATATTTGCTGGCCCTTTAACTTGTACATCTTCATTCTCGTCTATACCTATAATCCTTAGGTTTGGTCTTCTCATTGTGTCCTGGATTTCCTGGATGTTTTGGGTTACAGCCTTTTTGCATTTAGTATTTTCTTTGACTGTTGAATCAATGGTTCCTATGGTATCTTCGGCTTCTGATATTCTGTCTTCTATCTCTTGTATTCTATTGTTGATATTTGCATCTATGGCTCCTGATTTCTTCCCAAGGTTTTCTATCTCCAATGTTGTCTCCCTCTGCGATTTCTTAGTTGTTTCTACTTCTGTTTTTAGTGCCTGGATGGATGTGCTCAGATCTTTTGCTTGCTTGATTGTGTTTTCATGTATTTCTTTGATAGATTTTTGTGTTTCCTCTTTCATAGCTTCTACTTGTTGGCCCACGTTCTTCTGTATTTCTTTAAGTGATTTTTGTCTTTCCTCCTTATTGTCTTCTTCTTTTTGATCCATCTTCTCCTGCATTTCTTGAAGTGATTTTTGTATTTGCCTTGTAAAGGCTTCTAACTTTTGATCCATTTTCTCTTCTATTTCTTTACGAGATTTTTCTATGTGTTCAGCTACCAGCATCCTGACCAGTGATTTTATATCCAAGTCTTGTTTTTCTGGTGTTTTGGGGTATCCAGGGCTTCCTGTTGTTGGCGAACTGGGTTCAGATGCTGTCATGTTGTCTTGATTTCTGTTAGTGACATTCCTTCGTTTACCTTTTGCCATCTGGTTATTTCTGGTGTTAGTTGACCTTGTTGTCACTGGCTGGTGTTTGAATCTCCTATGAGGCTGGGCTTACCTGTTGTTTCTCTACTGGTGGTTATGCGTGATTGCTGCTCAACGGGATCACGAGCTGGCTGCCACCCGCTGCCTTTGTGCACGGCCTGAGGTCTCCGGGAAGTGTGGGGGAGTGCAGCAGAGCCTCGGCAGGTGCTGCTGGGCCTGCCTAGTAGCGAGAGCCTAGCAGATCCCCCCACGTGGTAGCCCCTGATGGAATCTGTCTACCTGTTCCTTTCCAGCTGTGTTCTGGTTGCAGTATGGAGGCCTGCCGCTATCGCTGGTCCGGGCTCCTGGGGAGCTGGGTGGTTCCGGCTGCCTCGGTGCACGGCCTAAGCTCGCAGGGACGTGCTGCAGAGCCTAGGCGCCTGGGCCCGCCTGTGGGCGAGAGCTTAGCAGCTCTCCCTGCTCTAGCCCCAGGCGGAGTCTCTATCTGCACCTTTCCAGCTGTGTCCTGGTTGCAATATGGAGGCCTGCCGCTATAGCTGGTCCTCACTCTTCTTAATAAACAAGAATTGTTGCTTATCCTGGTTCCGTGGGCAGGGTCTGAGCACCTGGCAAGCTGGCTAGGTCTGGCTGACCTGCTACCGGCTGGATGGGAAGCTGCAGACAAGATGGCGCTGCCTGCAGGGGGTTTGGGGTCTGGCCTGCGAGCGCAGAGTGCAGGCACGGCCGCTGTACTCCAAACCGCTAGGCTGTGCGCAGTTCCTGCCCCAGACCTGAGTCCCCGGAGGTCTTAAACTCGGGCTGTCTCTGGTACCTGGTTCCGCCGGCAGGGTCTCAGCACCTGGCAGGCTGGCTACGTATGGCTGACCTGCTACCGGCTGGATGGGATGCTGCAGACAAGATGGCGCTGCCTGCAGGGGGTTCGGGGGTTTGGCCTGCGAGCACAGAGCTCAGGCAAGGCCGCTGTTCTCCGAACCGCTAGGCTGTGCGCAGTTCCTGTCCCAGACCTGAGTCCCCGGAGGTCTTAAACTTGGGCTGTCTCTGGTACCTGGTTCTGCCGGCAGGGTCTCAGCACTTGGCAGGCTGGCTACGTATGGCTGACCTGCTACCGGCTGTATGGGAAGCTGCAGACACGATGGTGCTGCCTGCAGGGGGTTCGGGGGGTCTGGCCTGCGAGCGCAGAGCGCAGGCACGGCCGCTGTTCTCCGAACCGCTAGGCTGTGCGCAGTTCCTGTCCCAGACCTGAGTCCCCGGAGGTCTTAAACTTGGGCTGTCTCTGGTACCTGGATCCGCCGGCAGGGCTAAATATTTTGTTAAGAAATTTTTGTGCCTAAGTTTCATTAAGTAAACTGGACTGTAATTTTCTTTGGTTGTTGCATCTTCATCTGTGTGTGTGTGTGTGTGTGTGTGTGTGTGTGTGTGTATTAGAGTAATTGTAACTTCATAAAAAATCTTTTAGCTTCCTTTTTCTATTTCATGGAAAAGTTTAAGTAGCATTAGGGTTAGTGTTTCTTTGAGAGTTTAGTAAAATTTGAAGTTAATCCATCTAGGCCTGAGCTGTTTAATTCAGGAGATGCTTAATTGCTGCTTAAATCTCAATGTATTATTGGTATATTTAAATTTTTAATCTCATTTTGGTTGGTCATATACATGTAAAGATTATCCATTTCTTTTATGTTTCCCAGACTTAGTATAATGTAGGCTTTCAAGGTAAGACATGTTGATTTCTCAAAAATTTATTGGTAAGATTTTAATGGTTCCCTATTCCTTTTAAATTTTACTAATTTGATCTATTCTCTCTTTCATTTGGTTTAAATGAGGGTTTGTAATTTTTTAAAATTTTTTTTAAAAGAGCTAACTCTTTGTTCCATTGATTCTTTGTATTGCTTGTTTCCAATTCATTAATTAATGCTTGATCTTAATTTATTTCTATTTACTGATTTATTGTTTGCTTGTTCCTCTTTTTTCTAGGGCTCCAAGGTGTCTCATTGAACTGTGTGAGATCTCTAATTTCTTATTGTGCACAGAGCTGTAAGCCTCCCTCTTAGGAACGCTTTCATGGTGTCCTGTAGGTTTCAGAACATTGGGTTTTCATTTTCTTTTTATTCTAGAATTTTTATAAGCTCCTACTTGCTTTCTTTAAAGATTGATTTGTCATTGCGAGGCTGTTGTCTAATCTCCGTGGGCTTGCCTGTGTTCTGGGGTTTCTCAGCTGCTCATTTATAGTCTTTTCCCATTGGGATCAGACAGAACACAAAAACTATTTCAATTTGTTCTATCTGTTGAGATTTTTTTTAATGTACTAATATATTGCCTATTTTTGAAAAAGTTCTCTGAGTTCCTGAGAATATTTTGTGTTATGCAGCATTTAGATGAAATCTTCTGTAGATGTCTGTTAAGACTATTTGGTTATGATGTCATCTAATTTATTTATTTAGGTCAGGAATACCTATCATTTGGTGAGAACTGGATAGTAAAGTTAGTCACTACTATTGTGCTAGGGTAACTCTTTGACTTTTATGCTATTTGTTTTATAAAAATAGGTACAATATGTTCAGGGAATTTTTTTTTGAATCATAGTGTTCTCATTTTTATTAAGTAAATTTGTTCTTAGAGATTTTCACACATGCGTGTAATGCACTGATGGGCTTACCTCCCCTTTTCCTCTCATCCCCACTCACCCCTCCCTCTCTCCACATCTGTCTCTACTGTGTTCACGCTGATTGTTTCGTTTATGACCTACTGACACTAATCAGGGCATCTCTGTGGCCATGAGTTTGGTGCTAAATGTTGGAGCCTGGAGAGATCACTGGTGGGTACACTACAGGCGTGATCCCCTCCTCTAGAAACAACTTCCAAACGTTCAGAGATGAAGGGAAATGTCCCGTTTGCCCTTCACCCTCCACTGGTCAGGAGCTGGGAGAGCTTGTCTTGTATGAACCTCGTTTAACCACAGTTATTGAGACTTATTAATCAGTATGTTCATTCTGAGACTAGAGAACAGCCCTTCCCGGCTGGTTGTCCTTCCTTCCAGCTCTTGCATACTTCCCACATCTTCTTCTGCAGTGTTCTCTGGGCTCAGAGGTGTTAGTAGAAATGTCTTGTTGAGAGCTGGATGCACATTTCTTGCTTATTCTGTGCATCCAGGGCACTTATGAGGTTGTAAATTCAGCGCTGTTCATTGTAAAGATGGCCTTCTCAGATGCAGGGTTGTGTCCGTGAGCATAAGCAGATGTTAGAAGGCGGCTTACTGCTGTGTAGTGTAGTCTCCCAAGGGAGTTTCCCTTTCATCAGTATAAAGTGACTTGCTTTTTTCTATTTTTGGTTTGAAGTCTATATTATTAGGTATTGGAACAGCAATTCCTGTTTGTTTCCTAGGACTATTTGTTTGAAATGACTTTAAATATTGTTCTAGGTACACATATTTAGAGTATATTATATATTGTATACTATATATTATATATTGTATATTATGTTATATATTTCATATAGTTTATGTATGATTGATGTATATGATATATGAAGTATATATTTTATCATATATTATTACACATTACACATTATATATTACATATTATATATTATATTTATTATACATTCTAAAATATTATTTGCAGTATGGTGTTTGTGGTGTGCAAGGCTGTTTTCCACCTTTTCACTCTAAGGTATGATATCTTTTGTAGTGAAATGCTGTTCTTGGAGGCAGAGAATAGCTGGGTCTTATTTTATTTTTAATTTTAACTTTAACAATTTTACCAATTCCAAAGCCTTGCTCCCTAGCACAATTTTGTTTCTGCCAGGATACACCATGACTCTGAAGCTTCCTGATCTCCATATCCTGCTGCCAGGTTTGATACTGGCAGTACTGAAGGCTGGGAGAAGCAGCTACTGGCTTGGCAATTGGCTCTTCATGGTTGTGTGCATGGGTGACAATGATGGCGACTGAGCCTTTCTGGGTCTTGGCCTCTTGTTCATGGCTATAGGGATGGTGGCTACAGATTCTCATAGGGTGTGGTGGTATCCAGTCTGGCCATGGCAATGGAACTGGTATTGATCAAACTCTACATTTTATTTCTTTTTCTTGCCTTACTTTTCTAGTTAACGCTTTGACCACTACCTTGAATAGGGGCAGAGATAGCAAGCTCCCTAGCTTTTCAACTGATTGTTTTTTGAGAAAAATGCTTTCAGTTTTACCCTTTTTAGTAATATTGGCTGTAATTCTGCCATATTATTGTATTGCATTGCCTTTATTGCATTGGAGTATGTTACTTCTATTCATAGATTCTTTAGTGCTTTTGTCATTAAGAACCATTGCATTTTATCAAATGCTTTTCTCTGTATCTGTGGACATGAGTGTGTGGTTTCCTTACATCTGTTTATGTGATATTTTAGATTTATGGTTTCTGGTGCTTTAATAGAAGCAGCATTTAATCATATGACCATGAAGATTCCCCTCTCCAAACTCACCTGTTAAGGAACTGGTGGCTGGCTGGTAGAATTTTGAAGGTTGGCGGGATAATGAGGACACTGTCTTAGTGAAGGGATCGAACACTGAAGGCGTCACACCTGAAGAACAGTTGGCAGTGAGAGCTAAGGGCTGGGCAAAGCATGGAAACGGAAGTGTGATGCTGAGGGCCGCGCCTTGCATTCAGACTGTTCTTTGTCTTTCTTTCTGCCTCCTTTCCACCACGAGGTCAGACCTGTGCCTCACTCCTTATTCCTTGCCTCATTGTACCTCATCATGTGTCGCATGAAGGCAAGAAACTATAGACTCAAATCTGGGAAGCTGAGCTGAGATCATTCTTACCTCCCTGAAATTGTTTTCTAAGGTCTCCATTTGAGCAACAGAAAAAGAAATTAACCCACATAAAATGTAAGTTGAACTGAAGTTCTCCTGATCCATGCAAGAGAACTTCATGGATCTTCTTAAAGCAAAGATGTAAGGCCCAGAAAGACACTGATTGTTCTGGAGCTTTAGGAGGGACTCACTGTTATACCAGGATGTACGGAACATGAGAGGGGAATGTATAGGGCCAGGGTGTCCCATCTTGTGTCCTCTACTTGTGAGTTCTCTTTAAGTCTACAGAAACCATCAACAGCCCAACAGATTTTCCTTAACTCTTCTAAACCTTAGCATAATCTAAATGCTTTTCTGTGGATCTTCACATGCCAAACAGAAGATGAGACTGCTTCTTTACCCAGGACAAGCCTGGCTGCAGAAATAGATATGATCTTTGGTTTGTATCTCAGTCTTTCAGATAAACCACCAATTATCTTTGGTCTCTACATCAAAAGTTGACACTTGCTGACAAATGGAAAAGAAGTAGGGCATCTAAATAGAATTAGGCTCTGGGGTCATAGGCAGTCAGTAGTCAGCTCTGTCGGCGGTGTAATAGGTTTTCCTGGAGACAGCCTATTTCATGGTGCTGAACATGACATTTTCGTTGTTGTTGTAGTTGTTGTTGTTGTTGCTTCCCTGAGATAGACTTCTTCAGGGCCAGAAATAGGAAGTTAGAGAGCATTTGGAAAGTTGAGTGAACATTAGTTACTAGTTTGTCTTTGTCAATGACCCCTAGAAATTTAGTAACAGTGTGGACACAGAGCTGTGTCTGACACATACATCATCTGGATATGCTCAGAATTTTTAAATACTTAAAAATCATCTAGAGGAAGAGATTATAAAATATATCATCAGACTGAGTGATTATCCCCTCCCACATAGAGTCTCCTTTTCCTCCTTGCCTAATGTCAGAGAAGTGAAAAATGTTTCAAGACTGAGCTCAGCCAGGAGGAAGACAAATTCAGCACCGTGGGTCACCCCGAGGTTTTACTCTACATTCTTTCTGTGAGTTTGCATTTTTTTTCTATGAAAAAACAATGGGCTAGGAGTAAAAGCTCTTTAGCAGTGTGAACTTATCTAGAGTTCAATTTTGCAACTTATGAGTGATAGCTTCTTCTCCTGAGTGAAATCCCCCCGAACCACGTATTGATCTATCAATTGCTCCCAATGTCAGTTAGCATTTATACTCCCACGAGACATGATACCTCTCCAGAACACTCCTGGGAGGGAGAGCTGTGCAAGGTTTTAGGATAAAACATGCTCTAGAAACTCGACATAACTTGTGTTCATGAGAATAGTTTGACAACATTTTAGTCTATCAAAGAGAATTCCAAATTATACACACAAGTATGAACTCCATATTTGGAACAATTGCTGAGTAAGTCAGTGGTTTTCAAAGGAGAATTAATACTTGTAGTATCTGGATATTTACTAAAGAACTCTAAACCTAAAGCAGCATGGATGTTCTCTAAATCCATCCGAAGGTAGAGAATAGTTATACATTAATAAAATGCAGTGTAGAACAAACTCCAGTTACTGTAAGGCAAATTTAAGTTGCTGCTGCTTGTACTTCCTAAATATATATAAATGCATATATAAATATGCATGTCTTTGTTTAGTACTTTGTAGACATGGACAGGGGAGCAGGTGTTTGTATCTTCAAATATATTCTTCACTGTCCATCACCACTGAGAATTAAAACATGATACCTAAGACATTCTTCTTACAGGATAATGTTGATTGGAGAACAGAATATTACTAACATGCTAGCTTAAATTGTCTGACAGTAGAATACATGCTTCACCTATGGGTCTCCAAAGGCCCAGGCCTATTGAACTACTTCTTCCTGTGAGGCACCACCTCCTAAAGGGGCCACTGTTGACTAAAACAGTACAACTATATGAACAAGCAGCATTCAAAATATGAGCCTGGCAAAGGGGCATTTAAAACGTTATCCACACCAGGTTGTTAGGTGTGTTACTGTTCTTTACCTCGTTTTTAAGTGGTTGATTTTTTATGGGTCCTTATGGTGGAAGCTGGGGATGGGGTGGGTTCAAGATAAATCTCTTTATTCATTTCCAGTCTTCATTATCACCTACAGTAGGATGGAACACTAAACAAATGATGCCTAGTAGGCGGGGTTGGACAAAAGAGTCAATAATTAAATACAACACTGAAACTTGTTTTTTGAGAAAAAATAACACTATTAAATATTTTATCATTTTACTTAGTACAAAATAATCTCTCAGTGAAAGGCTAAATATACCAGGAGAATGCTCTGGATTGAGAATGGAAGAGTCTTCAACCTCCCCTCCAGATGTGCATTTTCCCTTCAACCTCCCCTCCAGATGTGCATTTTCCATCTTGTCCCTCTTCAGCCACTCACAATCCCACATGCTGCCTCCACTGATCATGTGTGGAAGGAAGAACAGAACCCCGGTCAGCATTTGGTTTAAAACTTTCATCTTGAAAGCCTTATTTCTGGAAGTATTTGTTTAGAATAATCATCTTACTTAAAGCCACAGAGACAGCGTGAAGTAGGCTCTGAATCTGTGATGATTTTGTAACTGTCACATTAATAAGGGGGTAGAGAATTTTTCTCTTGGACATTTTGCTGCATATGCCGTAGTCCAAGCCCTAAGTTGGTTGTTGAATGAGATGTATCCATATTCTCAGGCATCTGATATTTGGTCCCTGATTTGGGTAGGCTAAGGAGGCGTGTCATGGTGGAAGGAAATGTAGTTGGGAGACACATTTTGAGGTTTCAAAAGCCATATGCCATTTCCAGCACACCTCCTGCTTGGTGCTGTGGCATGAGATGTGAGCGTCCCGCTGCCACCGTTGCTGCCTGCTGTTCCTGCTGTTATGGACCCCACCTTCTAGAACCATTGAAAAGTAAACTCCTATATGGTATCTACTTCATGATGTTTTAACACAGCAATAGATGAAGGGTATTGCTGTGAAGAACCCACCAATATGGAGTTTTTCTGTTTGAGAAATGTGGTAGACCTTAGGAATTTGGACTAGAAAAGGAATAAAAACTGTTAGCTGAGTTTAAGTGCATATCCAAGGAGCTTGGAAGACAGTGCTGAGGACAGCATGGGCCAGGAAGACCAGCTCAAGAGGTTAAGGGGAGGAAAATATTAGAAACTGGGCCAGAGTCTATTCTTATAATATTTTTAATAAATAGCTGCTTTCTATACTTTGTCTGGGGATATATTTTAAAGTAACAGACTAAATAAATTTTCTGGTAGAGGAGATTTCAAAACACCTAATTCTGACTCTTGCATGGTTATTCGTAATCACTGTTACAAGCCTACCATGAAAAAAAAATCATACACATAAAACAAGTGGAGCAGAAAGAAAAAAATACAAAATGCCCAGTTTGGAAAGTAAAAGGACACTGGAAAGTTTAGACAGTCAAGAATTGTGCTGAAAGAGACTGTTAAGGAGATTAATGCCACTAAGTAGGAACCACTGGAATAAAGGGAAGGATGCTCCCAGGCGAAGACCACAGGCAATTAATCTTTCAGCTTACGAAGACAAAGTGTCTAAGGAATCTTGTGCTCCTAGAAATAAGCAACAAGCTAAAGCATCTGCAAATGTCATTCAAGGGTCCAATGCTCTATCCCATGCTGGCAGCAGAATTTCCAGTGTTATCTATAAAGTGGGACCTTGACAGGTTACTTGAACAAAAAGGTCACAACATTTTTCTCCACATCACAGAAAGCCACTTCTCCTTTCTGCTCTAGGACCACATCTGGAATGGACTCATTTGATACAGCAGGGACTGTGGTAGTCTGGGCAGTCTCTAGGACATCTGGAATGGACTCATTTGATACAGCAGGGACTGTTGTAGTCTAGGCAGTCTCTGGCATAAAGGCCTGAGCTGGCTAGAGACTGTGCACAAAGGCTATTACAAGTAGCTGAAAGTGAATCGAGTTGTATTGGAGACTCCAGGATGTTAAAGGCGCCAGAACCAAGCGTTCGTTCAAGGCGAGCTACGCAAAGGGAGTGGAGCAGGCCTGAGACACATCTTGCAGGCAGCAAAGCTGGAAGGGCAGAGCCTTGGACATCAGCCACGGAGCTGTAGGAGTTGGAGGGTGCCTTGCTGCTGTGGTCCAGTGTTTCCTCACTGTGCTGCCGTCTTCCTATTTGGAATGGGAATGGATATTCTGTGCCATTGTATGTTGAAAGAATGTAATTTACTTTTTTATTTTGCAAGTGGTTACAGTTAAGAAATTGTCTTGAGTCTCAGAAGGATCATTGGACTTTTGACTTTTAAACAGGGTCAAGACTGTGAAAGACTTAGGGGATTCTTTAAATTTTTATTTTATTTATTTTTCAAGACTAAAATGGCATTTGTTGAATTATTTAAATAGTTATATCTTTGACAATCACATACTTGAAACTGTAAAATCATAAACCTCCAAAGATACCACTGAGTTTGCTTTCTGTTGGCCATCTACTGCTGGGGCATGGAGCCTACCTTTAGTTTGTTTCCCCAGTGAGACTCCCTGGGAGAAAACAAAATCTTCCTTTGCACATGGTTTTCATTGGGACATAGCTTCTGGGTTTAGGATAGGCGCATGCATCTGTTTCTCCTCTCAGCTCTAGGACCCCATCTGGTTCAGATTCATGCAGGCCTCATGTATCTGGCCTCGGTCTCTGTGAGCTCACATGTGTCCGACCTGTTGATTTAGAGAGCTTTGCTTTTTGGCATCCTCAATCTCCACAGCTCTTACACTCTTTCTGCCTCCTCTTTCACAGGGTTCGCTGAGACCTGAAGGAAGGGATTTGATAGGAGACATCCTGTTTAGGGCTGAGTGTTTCAAGTCTCATGTTCTCTGCATATTGTCCGTGAGTTTCTGTATTTGTTCCGTGTGTTGCTGGAGGAAGCTTCTCTGTTAACAGGTGAGCAAGATTCAGATCTATGAGTACAGCAGGATGTCATTAGGAGTCGGTTTAGTACTGTGTTTCTTTAGTAGAACAACAGTAGCATTGGTTTTACCCTAGACTCCTGGGCTACCCAGTCTTAGGTTCTCGATCACTCAAAGCAGCATTTGGTATGGGCTCCATTTTCTGGAGTTGGCCTTAAGTAAAATCAGACAGTGGTTGGTTGCTCTCACGAGCTTTGTGCCACCAGTACTCTAGATTATCTTGTAGTCCAGACACCTTTGTAGACTGAAGGTTTTTTATCAGGGTTTTATGTTTATGTGTTTCTCCTTTGGAAATGTGTAGAGCATCCTCCTATACCAAAGACCCATGGCTGAAGGCTCTAAGTAGTTACCAGCTGGACTTTTCAGTGTTCAATGAGTTGCATAGGTGTTGTCTTCAGCAATAGCTCCTTGTCATCAGTTTGTGGAGAGCAACCTGTAGACGTGGCAACAGCCTGGGTTGTTTAGGAGTTCCTATTGGACTCCTTTGGACAATTAATAAATTCAGTGTAATCCATTACTAGTATTGGAAACTTCATTTGGTGACAAGAGATGTCTACTTGGGACTATGCCTTTCCCATTATTTGGCAATTTCATCTAGATTCACTTCATATATATGTTAGAAAGGTTTTGCTGCATTCAGTTTCCATTTGAAGACTGCTAAAGTTAGACTAAATGATTTTTGTTCTATATATGGACACAAAACTATCAAGCTTCTGAACCTGCAACACCCCAATAAACACTTTCTCCTATAAGATGCTTTGGTCGTAGTGTTTTATCACAGCAACAAGAAAGTAACTAACACACTTGACCTTTGCTTTTTATTATCTTGTTTATTTGAACTGCTTTGGCATATTTCTAAGTGAACTTACTGAGTCAGTATCCCATACATGCCTCCTTGGGGAAAATCAAGAAACACATCAAAATAAATTTTAAATAAATGAGTTTTTAGACATATCAGAGAAGTAATATACTTAAACCACTAAGGACCTGTGCTGGCATTGTCAAGAGAACTGAAAGTCCAGAGGGAGGCCAGCTTAAAGATTAGCATTGGGAAGTGCATCCACTTTCTTTGCCATTGGTTCCTGTGATGTTTTGAATATGAATGGTTCCTATATATTTAAATACATATATTTAAATGGCTCATATATTTAAATACTTGGTCCTTGGTGGAACTATTTGGGAAGGATTAGGAACTTGGTGTGGGTTTGTTGGGGGAGATCATGTCACTAGGGGTTGGGCTATAGGGTTTCAAAAGACTCAAGCCATCTTTAGTATCTATCAGTCTGCCTCCTGGTTTTATGTCAGGATGTGAGTTCTTGGCTACTGCTCCAGAGCCTTGCCTTCCTGCTTCCTTCCATGATGGCTATGGATGCTAACTCTCTGGAACTATGAACCCCAAATTAAATGCATTCTTTTATAAATTGCCTTGGTAATGATGTTTTGCCATAGAAATTGAAAAGAAAGAAAGGCAGTTTCTATTCTCTGAATATGCCATATGTTAGGCTTCTCCTCAAACATGACTGCAGTACTTTTGAGCCACATATCCAAAAATCCCAGCAAGACAGGAACAGTTACAACCACAACAAAAAGCTGTTTTTCCCCCTGCATTATCTTTGAGATGGAAAAAAATACTTCCCAGAGGCTTTTCAAATGGCATCAGGCCACATCTGAACCAGTCTTATCTATTGGCTATGCTATAATATACGAAACTGAGTTTAACACCCCAATCACAGAACTGCCATGCAAGAAACAGTGGTCAGGCCGGGCGTTGGTGGCGCACGCCTTTAATCCCAGCACTTGGGAGGCAGAGGCAGGCGGATTTCTGAGTTCGAGGCCAGCCTGGTCTTCAGAGTGAGCTCCAGGACAGCCAGGACTACACAGAGAAACCCTGTCTAGAAAAACCAAAAAAAAAAAAAAAAAAAAAAAAAAAAGAAACAGTGGTCAGAGAGGACACCATTATATTTGACCACGCCATCATTGTGCCAGGACTGCATATCAAAGTCTCAAACCAAACTATAATATTTTTAGCTAAACTGAAGCTTCTTGATTTTAAAATTATTTAAAATAACTGCGACAACAGAAGAAATAGCAAAGAGGAAACAACCTTGAATCTTATAGTTAGGTAATTGCCAAACATGATAAAGTTGGGATCAAGATAAAGGACATCAAGAGATTAACATATACTTTCCAAGACTGGTAAAGCAGAGATGAGTTCCAGTAAGTGTCACTTTCCTAATTTATTACTTGAGGATGCTGTCATAAGAAAAGCAAGATGTGGCTGTCTAAGCACACTGTTAGTGGGAACACACACACACACACACACACACACACACATACACACAACTGGCATGTGATTTAATGTGGGTGAAAAGTCACACCAAGAGTACATTGTAAGGTTTCTGAATGGAAGTTTTTAAAAATAAACAAAGAATGAATATTAGGTTCACTCACAGAATAAGTTTCTTAAGAAGGAGAAATAATCATTCCAGCCTTGTGATTTCCTTCCATAAGAACTGATTACATATCAAAGTTTCTATTCATGAGTCTCATCTAGAAAGTGGAAAGAACTGAACATGGGGTAGCATCAATAGTGGTTCATATTAGTGGAACCAGAGGTGAGTAGATCATTTCTATGGTTTCCAAACATCCATGCTCTGGCTGAAATGGATTCTTATGAAGTTACTTATGTTTGGCACAAGAACAGTCTAGTTGTGAATGTCAGGTGAGCCATTGATTATCAAATCTCTCCTTCAATTATCCAAGAGAAAGTTATATCATAAATACAAAAGCCCATATACCATATTTAGAAATTCTGGCACTCCTTTTGAACTTGAACTTTGAAAAAAAAGGTTAACTCCTGGGCATATACTCAGAGGATTCCCCTGCATACAATAAAGACACATGCTCCACTATGTTTATAGCAGCCTTGTTTATAATAGCCAGAAATTGGAAGGAGCCCAGATATCCCTCAAAGGAGGAATGGATACAGAAAATGTGGTATATTTATACAATGGAGTACTACTCAGCAATTAAAAATAATGAATTCATGCAATTTGTAGGTAAATAGTTAGATCTGGAAAATATCATCCTAAGTGAGTTAACCCAATCACAAAAGAATACACAGGAAATGCAATCACTGATAAGTGGATATTAACGAGCCCAGAAGCCCTAAATATTCAAGGCACAATTAGCAAGTCAAATGATTCCCAAGAAGAAGAAAGGAGAGGACCCTGGTCCTGAAAAGATTGGATCCAGTTTTGTAGACCCAGAACAGAGAAATTGTGGTGGGGGGATGATTGGGGAAGAGTTGGGGGGAGAGGAATTATGGGACATATGGGGGGGGACTGGGAAAGGGGAAAGCCTTTGGAATATAAACAAAGAATATAGAAAATAAAAATTAAAGAAAAAAGAAAAGAAAGGCTAAGGTATAAAAGCTGCCAGAATAGTAAACTAAGGTTTGAAGAACCCCTCCAAAGTTCACACATGAGCTATGTCCCAGAGATACACTTTATTCCTCATCTTTCTAATCTTAAATCCAACATCTACTGACAAATGGCAATGTAGTCTCAGGCACCTGCTATTTTCTACTACACATGAAAAAAAACCCAGGAATTTTAAAAGTCACAGTATAATAGCAGTAGTAATAATATAGAAAGTAAGATTTTGTAAGAAAGCATTTAAGGTACTATAACGCTTTCCTTGTCTCAGATTTAAGAATTTCTGCATATTTACATAATATTCTACCCATTTTAGGGTTCTTTGAGCTGCCCAAACTAATTGGTTAAGAACTTGCTTTTCCATAGATTTCTAGTCCTGCTGGTGAGTAAAACTTATGTAACAAGTTTTTCCAAAGCATAGCAAGGAGTCTACCTGTGATGTTGCAAACCAACAATCAGATAATAAAGTCACTCACGAAGACAGCACACAGTTCTCCCCTCCTGGTGTATAGAATGATCAGGGGGAAATGGTGGCTGCTTTGGAAGACAGTTCGTTCAGGTTTCCTTTTCATGTGTTTCCCTTTAGCTAGAACATTGCATGGAAGATGCCCCCTGGATAGTCACATTTCCCAAAAGTCAGGTTGTTGTTGTTTTTTTTTTTTTTCATATTTTATCTCAGGTTATCCAAAAGCGTCATGACTACTAAAGGATGGGTTTAGTTCCTGAGGTGATAATCTTTTCCTACATCCATTACCCTGGGTTCTAAAGTTTTGCATGGCCTTCTAGGATGTGGAAGCAACACACGAGAAAAGTGTTAGATTGCAGGATTGGAAGGGGAGTGACAGCTGGGCTATAGAGATATTAGCCCTTCAACCAGTAGCTGAGCCATCTCGCCAGCCCTAGGAAAGTTGTGTTTTAGTGCTAGAAGGTGTTCGTAGTTATTGGATCATGTCTGGTTGGTGTCTCTCTACAGAGAATAGCTTTCTTCACAGGAGCCACTGCAGGCTTGGCCTTGTTCCCATGACCCAGTCAAAACCTGTGTCCCTCATAGTTCCTCCCACACACACCCCTGCAGCAGCTTCCCCAGGAGTCCATTCCATCTCTTTGTGGAACAACTTATAATTGGTCTAAAGGCTATCTTGACCCTGTCTTACCACCAAAATATGTTTTGTTTTTATTCATATACCAATGTACTTTGAAAGTAGAGCTCTCATACAGCTTACAAATTTCTACTTAAGTCTTTCAAAGACTACGGGGACAGAGAGGTGGATGAGGTCGACATCACACAGATGTAATCATCTCCATTATCCAGGTAAAGCAAAAGTAGTTGATCTTGTCAATCATTATTTTTTAAATAGTGGTTCCTAGTATCTTCCTCTGTGGAAAGAAAATCTCTGTGAGAGGTCCCTTAGACCAGAACAAAGTCATTTGTGACATTATTATAGTTAAATCAATATTACTAATCAGCTTAATAACAGAGACAATTTTTCTTAGTGAAAACACTTTAGCATATTTAAAACATCCTTACTTACCCAGTGGGAGGTTCTTGATGTTCTGACCATCCCACAGACAATCCAGTTGTTTTCTCAGTGAAATTAGCACCACTTGAAGCTATGGCTCCACGCTTAAAAGTGCTAGCTAGAGCACCCTCCTCTGTCACCCACTCTCATCTGACTCTTCCATTTTGTTAGATTTTACATTATAAGGAACTAGATCTGTACCTTGTGTCTCTTTTATCACTGTTTTTTGTGGTCAGCTTATACAGCTGGGTTTTGTCAATTCCATCCAATGTATCTTTATCTATTAGTAATGTAAATTGTTCCTTAACTGTCTGTACCAAGCTATTTCCTAGCTCCTAGGTTCCATTTCCCTGCTTGAGAAGGCCGTGTCTTTGTTTTCACATGACTCTGTTTATATAATCTCTCACCTTTCTAAATGGGGTTTTTCTTTCACTCTCAGCTTCAAAACAAGGTGCACATACTCTCGACTATTTACATAAAATCCTTCATTTCTGGGAACTTCCTGCTCTCCTCCTTTTGTTTTTTCAGGTACCCAGCATAGTTATTTTTTTAAATAGCAATATAGTTTCTAGAGCTATGACCTTGAGGCTTCTGATATAAAAACAATGATTTTATTTCATTTCATTACAATGCCTCAATACAGTTTCTATTTGATCTTCTCCAACATGCATCCTATAGATATAGTTAGATGCATAATAGTATTGGGTTGCATGTGTTTGTCTATTAAAAATTAAAAGTGGCCCCACTTTTTTCCATAATTCCTGCTTATTTTATTGTCATACAATCATTTAAGCATTATAAAATGATAGTGCATGGGAAGAAAGTGAAATGTCAGAAAACAGGAGTTAAATTCCATCACATCATGAAATGGCCTTCAAGCTCCTCTAAGTTCATTTCTTCATGTTGAAAGGAAACTAAAGTTAACCTTGCACAAACAATGGAATGGTTAATGAGACAAGTAAATAAACTTCTAAGGGCTTCTGTTTACAGTTATACCCAAGGGAATCTCACGCGGCAGTGGGAAAGCTTATTAAAATCATCTTAGGCAAGCAGTTAAAATATATATTCAAGAGTAAAAGCATAGTAACTCTTCGGCTCCACTGGAGTTTGCAGTGCTCTTTGCAGTAAGTCCTAGCATGGGGAACTGTCTCCACTGCTACCATCAATTCGTATGTGCCACAGCCATGCGGTGGAGAGCGCCTCACAGCCCTCCTCTCTACCCACCCCCCCAGTGATCGAAGTCTTTATTTACAGCCTTCTATGATGGTTCCTGAACCTTGGGTGGGTGGGGGTTGATACAGATGTTTCATACATGGCTGAACAATCACAATCGCCTAGTTTTCAGCCCTTTGAACAGCAAGGAGCCTCTGTATAAAAAAAGCTTCTCTGACCAAGGCTGACACAAGCCAGTGCCTGTGGACAGGAAAGGGAAGTATCACTTTCTTTCTCCTTCCATCTTTCAGTCTTCACTTGCTGCTTAACTCTTAGCCTCTGTCACAGGTTTTAATTGCAAAGCCACTTTTACCATTTTCAGAGTAAAAGAGATTATAAAAAAAGATTAAATCATGTAGTGTCTCAAATAGATGCTTCAATTCCTCTTTCATATAGTAGTTTAGAAGAAGGTAGAAGAAGGTGGTCTGGGATGGGTATCCACACTTGTCCAAGTGGCTATGGGGATCCCTGGACTCATCACTGCCCTCTTTGCTACAGTGACTTTATAGCACTGGTATCAGATGGAAGCCCACGTTCCATCTAACCTTGAGGGCAAAGAGACAGCTGAGATGAGGTTTTAGCCGTGCTGCTGTAAGGAATGATACCACCACCAGGGAGGTCCCTCCAGTGTTTTGTATTTCAAAATGACAGTGGCACACCAATGAAGAACATCAGGAATGCAGAAGGGAAGCTCTTGGGATCAATGTGAGTTGGAAATAATAGCGGTATCTGAAAGACTTAAACCATGGGAGGGGATGGCAGAGAGGGAGATGGAAACAGCGCTACTGAAATACAAGGGGGGATTTGGACATGGGAACTGGCTGACCTAGGAGCGAACAAGAGAAAGAGCGACTACAGAGGTAGGTAATATTTGGCTCCAGGGTTCATGTGACATTTTATTAACCATGATAAAGATGTTCATATTATAGACAGCTTGTCTTTGACAGTTTCTGACTTACTAAAAAGCAAAGTGAGATGTTGAATATTTCCCCTGCCATTTAAAAGAAGTACTTACAAGGATATTCAAATTCTATACTTTATAGAATAATAGATATTAAAGTTTTTCTATTATAAAGACAATTCAGCAATTATTTAAATTATTTAAATTACACTTTATATACATATATCTATATATGCTATCCTATTATTCTTCACAGCTGCCTGTAGATTTCTACATATATACTTACCTGTCATTAACCTTTAATCAATAGTGTTCATTTTCATCCGGAATGAAGCAGTCACGCAGCGATCTGACAGCAGAGATGGCAAGAGTGAAGGTCACAGTGACAGTGCAGGCTGTTGCTTTCTACAGTCATAGTAGTATTCTTTCTTGAAGAATGCAGTTTTTAAAAGCTTATGCTGACCTAACCGTATGCCCATTCCATTTTTTCAATCACTCATACATGTTTTCTCTATGAAAATTGTATGTGGAGGACAACAGAAACACTGCAACCTCACTTCTGTATATTTATCTCCCCTTATCCTTCAAAAATAAAATAAAAAATGGCTTGCTTCCAAGAATTGCTAAAACAAAACTCAAAAATCTTTCAGACAAATGGGTTAGGTTTAAGCCCTCTCATCAGAGAGCTATTGCAACATTCGTATTAGTATGCAGTACCCTAAGGTAACAACAATATGTGCTCTGTAAGGAAGAGAAATCACCTGCCAGTAATGAAATCATGTCTTTCCAGAACAAACAGCAGAAAGCCCTGGAGACAGACAGGAAAGACTGTGGCGCAGGACACATTCTTTTGTATACTCTGGGGAAAGCGCTGTGCAGCATGCACTTATTGAGTTAGGAAACCAAGAAGTACCTATGCTGGGAATAAGGGCTGTGCTGATGTGTATGCATGGGGAAGTCTGGAGAACAGGATCATGTAGGATGCTGTCCTGAGGTTCTGAGACCCTGTGGATGATGGTTAAAGATGCCAGAGGAAGATGTGAGGAAGGGGGCTTCAGGAGGACACAGAGAAGAGTAAGCAGATGCAAAGTCATGCAGAGGTTTGCTGAGGAAGCTAAGCGAAAGGGGAGTGTGATGAACAATCAGAGCAGGAAAGAGCCACGGAGTTGGAGGTAACATTTGGCACACTTCAAGTACGGAACTGGAAAAAGACCCCAGCGAAGAAGCAAATCGAAGCAGGCCGGATGTGATGATGACTTAGATGGTCAAAATCTAACTTCGTTCTACAACAAGAGTCAGAAACAGTCAAAAGAGCCTTTTCTCATTCTATGCTCAAAAATCTAACTTGGCTCTTCAACAAGAGTCCGAAACAGTCGAAAACAGTTTTCTTTCATACAAATGATCACATATGTAGTAAATGGCAATAAAGTGGCATAAACCTTTAAAATAACTGCATAATTGGTTCTGTTATTTTGAAAGAGCTGATGAGTCACTTTACTGAAGGGTAAAAAATTCCAAAATGGCGGTCCTTCATAAAATAACAAAAAATAACTGAAGTAGAACATGTTTAAAAGTATGAAGTAGATCCAACATAGAAGAGTACATATGGGACATATGGTGAGGGGGGAAACTGGGAAAGGGGAAGCCTTAGGAATGTAAACAAAGAATATAGAAAATTTTAAAAAAGGAAAAAAATAATAAAAAAAGAAAAAAGAAAAATCACCTAATTTTAAAACACATGAAACAAAAATTATGTAAAGTCCACTTGATTGACTTGAAAGCACTATTTTGTGAGCAGAAGAAAGCTGGATGCTACAAGATGAACACCATCATCTGCCTCATTCCAAGCATTATCCATATTATAGAAAAATCAAGGACCTCCACATAAAACCAGACACACTGAAACTATTAGAAAAGAAACTTGGGAAGACCCTGGAGGACATGGGCACAGGGGGAAAGTTCCTGAACAGAACACCAATAGCTTATGCTCTAAGATCAAGAATTGACAAATGGGACCTCATAAAAGTACAAAGTTTCTGTAATGCAAAGGACACTGTCAGAAGGACAAAACGGCAACCAACAAAGTGGAAAATGATCTTCACCAACCCCACATCCGACAGAGGGCTAATATCCAATATATACAAAGAACTCAAGAAGTTAGACCCCAAAGAACCAAATAACCCTATCAAAAAATGGGGTACAGAGCTAAACAAAGAATTTTCACCAGAAGAAATTCGGATGGCCGAGAAACACCTTAAGAGATGTTCAACATCATTAGTCATCAGGGAAATGCAAATCAAAACAACCCTGAGATTCCACCTCACACCAGTCAGAATAGCTAAGATTAAAAACTCAAGAAACAACAGGTGCTGGCGAGGATGTGGAGAAAGAGGAACACTCCTCCACTGTTGGTGGGATTGCAAAATGATAAAACCGCTCTGGAAATCAGTGTGGTGGTTCCTCAGAAAATTGGGCATGTCACCTCCAGAGGACCCTGGCATACCACTCCTGGGCATATACCCAGAGGATTCCTCTGCATACAATAAAGACACATGCTCCACTATGTTTATAGCAGCCTTGTTTATAATAGCCAGAAATTGGAAGGAGCCCAGATATCCCTCAAAGGAGGAATGGATACAGAAAATGTGGTATATTTATACAATGGAGTACTACTCAGCAATTAAAAATAATGAATTCATGCAATTTGTAGGTAAATCGTTAGATCTGGAAAATATCATCCTAAGTGAGCTAACCCAATCACAAAAGAATACACATGAAATGCAATCACTGATAAGTGGATATTAATGAGCCCAGAAGCCCTAAATACTCAAGGCACAATTAGCAAGTCAAATGACTCCCAAGAAGAAGAAAGGAGAGGACCCTGGGCCTGTAAAGATTGGATCCAGTATTGTAGACCCAGAACAGAGAAATCGTGGGGGGTGGGGGGAATGCGTGGGGAATAGCAGTGGGGGGAGAGGAATTATGGGACATATGGTGGGGGGTAACTGGGAAAGGGGAAAGCCTTTGGAATGTAAACATAGAATATAGAAAATAAAAATTAAAAAAAAATAACTGGCTAAAAACTGGTTCCAAACAAGTCTAATGCAAGAAAAAAGAAAAAGAAAAAGAAAAATCACAGCCTTTGCCTACCAACCACCTTATCACTGAATGTTGACCTAGAGGCATCTCCATCAATTATGACTATTCTGAGGACCTCTAAATATCCCTGTCTTGTTCTTACCTACAACTAGAGAATGGATCAGGAATCATTACAGAATAAAACAAAGTTCTGATTGTTCAGGATTTTGCATTTCCAGGACTTAAAAGAACCCAGCTTAGGTTGGTGCATATATTACCGTATTGAGGTAAGGATCAGCAATTTGCTAAAAGACCAACAGAAATAAATTCCAAAATGGCATGGCTAACTGTGGTATAGCAGATATTCTGTAGATTTTATCCATGGCATAAATTCTTAGCCAGTGAAATATATAATTTTGTACTATACACACACACACACACACACATACACACACACACACACACACACACACCACATACACACAAACACACACACAATGTTTTCATTATGTATATATCATGGATGTCATATACATGTGTGATCTCACCTGCCTCTGCTACATCCTCCACTATCCTAAACACTATCTGGCTCCACTAGCCTTCTCTCCAGATGCAGTATGCATCTTCCTGACTCAAAAGTTTTCAGACCTGCTCTTTCCACTGCCTAGATTCTCTCTCTTTCAATCAAAGGAAAATTGACTTCATGAAGATTTTTAAATGTCTTCATTTACTATTGCTTCACAAAAATTTTCAGGTTTCCTTAAATGAATTGACTACATTATGGTCTATAGTACAATATGTTCAGTATTGGTAGTATATATAGGACTTAGGTAAAGGATGAAGTCCAATTGAAGAGTGATCCTATCGTTTGGGGGTTTTCAAATGAAGTATATATATTTCATTTAATGTTTGTTGAATCAAAAAGGGATTCTCTCTTGGAATAGGGTATTATTTTGAACACTATTTAAAATCATATGACACATGGCAGCAACCCATGACTTCACATTCAAAAGAAAGAACTCCCTGATGCACTGCTAATTTCACATAAACCGTGCTAATTATTTTAACGTGACAGTGTACTACTCTGAAAATATCTCTTGCATTCCAAGAGACTGGCACTTTTGCTGGACCTCATAGCTAAGCTGTCTGGTCTAGCCTAGTGTGCATTCAAACTTTGTTTAACCTGCCTTTAAGAGAACAATGGGGGAAAAATCAACCTTAATTTCCTTGGATTCCTCATGTAATCAACATGTAGAACCTAAGACAGTGACTAGCTGTGATCTTAAGTTATATGTACTTCTCAACCACAGTAATGCATGTGTACCATTTGCTGAGAGCAGCAGATGTGGACATTGAAAGCCTCTTCCAAAAATCTACTATAAAGGTTAGAAGTAACTGCTTATGGTAATTGGTTGATAAACAAAGATGTTTTTTTTCTGGGTCAACTGGAACCAGTGACTTAACCCCTTGTAAAACTGTTAAAGATTTCAATAAAGTATCCCATTCTGTCCCCCATAGGATGCTACCTACACTATTCAAACCACTTATAGATACAGACACCACTCACACTTTAAGACAAACAGTTAACAGACAGACACTCACAGGGATAGTCATACAGAGAAATTTGGACAAACATTCACACAAGACTGCCTTCAGGGACATGCAACAGACAGAGAATGGAAGACTCAGGAAGCATGAAGTAGAAAATTCAAATCTGGACTCATTCTTGGTTACAGAACTCCGAGGGAAAGGGCTTATATTTCTATCCTTAAGAGACACCAGTGCATTATTGGTGACTTGGACTTAATCACTACATCATTGTAATCTATGCATTAACTTATTATAAAGTGACAGTATCAACCACTAATAAAAGTAGTTACGGGAGTAGCCCATTATATTTGTTACTTTCATATAAAACATTCTGACCAAAAACAGATGAAGAAAGGGTTTAGTTGGGCTTTCCACTCCAGTGGGTTAGTCCACGTGCTGGGAAGGCATGGTGTCAGGTAGTTGGAGCAGGAAGCTGGCTGGGTGATCACATCTCAGCTTCATACCACATCAAGGAGGAAGGAGGGTGAGTTTGCATACCCTTAAACACCAACAACTCTAAACACTGCTCCCCACCATGAAGCTATTGGAGATATTTTTCATTCAAAACACAAGAGTAGGGCTAAATACTGCAGATTATCTATGAAGTGCTACTGTTGTCAATGCCCATTCCTGATTGGTTGTGTGTGATACACTATGAATGACTCACTCACTGACCCCTGGTTCCTCACATGCAGGACAATTAGGATAGCTTTGTTTGAAAGTGCACAGTGCTGTCTACATATGTTCATGGTTTCAGTTTTGTTCCATTATTGGAGAAATAGTTCACCAATGCCTTCATTGGAGAGCTCAGTAAGTCCTGAGTAAAGAAGGTTCCTCAACTTATTTTAAAGAATACATATGTCAGTTAGACTAGTTTTAGAGTATTAACTACTCTATCAAATAACATGTAAACCTCATTGACTTAGAATAGTGAGGTATCTACTTAGAATAGTATGGTGTCTACTGTTGGCTGACTAAAGAACACTTGTCACAGAGTCCTCCTCTGACTGAAATCCATGTCATCAGAGTTCTGAATGTTTTCCCAGGTCTCAGAATGATCCAGAACCTTGGAATTTTGGCTGATGACTTACTGGTCATACCTAGGCACATTGCCTCATTCAACCAAAAAAGTAAGCAAATACTGTCCTAGCACAGGCCTGTGGAAAGCGGGCAGTCAGATGCAGTCCACGAACAGCACTTAGCACTAGCCTTGTTCAGGAAGGGAGCTCTAAAGTGCACTGAAAGATACGCCAGACCTACTGCCAGTCAGGCTTTAAGACAAGGGTTGACATAATTACTACTGGAGAGTAGTAGTTTTTAGACTCTTTACTAAAGGTGTATCATCATATAAGTCAGAAAAAGAACTGGAAGCCTGAGTGTTTAACATTTGTCTGAGGCAGGTGTTATAGAATTTTCTTTTAAAAGATTATGTGCAAACAATCTCTTTTCAGTTGAAGTCTCCAATGGAGTTCCCACAACAGATAAAAATAACTTTCTAACCAGTTGATCCTTACTCATTTCAGATAAAACTGCTAAAATAGGTTAACTTTATAATATATTTGCTCTGTTAGAGCACGGTATACCATAAATGCTCATACTGTCTTTTGCCCAGTGTATATCATAAATCCTAAAATAACAGCAATGAACTTGCCACAGAATCCATCTAAACAAAATAAACTAAATGTATTCTTTAAAAAAGGTTACTAGAAAAGCCTGCTGAGTCTAATTCTAAATGCTTTCCCATCACATTTGTTGGCTGGCTGGACTGTGTTGCAGAGAGGTTTAACACAAAATGATGGTATTCTATTATCACCTGCATCTTACTAAGCTCAACGAGGCACTTGTTAATGGTTACTTAGAGTCCCTAACTCACATTTCTGTGAGAAATACAAGTTATCAAACTCATGTACTTTTCCAGCTACCTCCAAATACTCTAGTTATTTCTCAGTATTTCTTTTACACAAATTCAATTAATTCAGCTATCTAATGTATATAAACTGCTTTGTGCAGTGCTTGGCACATGGTTACCAACTATTGATTATTATCACTACTTCCTGTTTAAAAAATGATGTTTTATATCTTATGTGCCCTGTGGATTATAAAGTATGATTACCTTAATAGGTCAACCTATTTGTTGTGGTGAGAAATGGTGGGAGAAAGCTTATTATCCAGGGCAACTTCTGTATTATATTTTTTCTTATTTAGGACATTAACTTCACAAATGACCAAAAACTAGTTGCATATACATTTATATATGTGTCCCTAAGACACTATCTGAAAGAGTAAATATCAGGAACTATTAAAGGGAATATGACAAAACAGAGCTCTGCGGGCTGAGATCGCCACAGTCTAGGCTCTGGCAGTCCAGCCAGGGAAGCTCTGGACCTGCAGGGAATCCCACAGTTAGACAGAGCTCCGCAACCTGCCACCATCTTCCATCTGGTAGGTCAGCCAGGTACGCAGAGGGCATCAGAGTGAAGGATTACCCAGGGCATAGTCTGCCTGGGTGCCTTCCACAACAGGGAGCTGGGCAGCTCTACAGCTGTCTGGGCACGTGGCGGGAGCATCTGACCTACAGGAAGTCCTGTGGATAGACAGAGCCCCAGGGACTGAGAGTCCCACCATCTTGGATCCTGCAGTTCAACCAGGGAAGCGCCTGATCTACAGAGAATCCCGCGGTTAGATGGACAAGGCACACTAGAGTTCCAACCACACCCAAGAGTAGGGCAGCACATCAGCAATCTGTCCCAGAGGAAACCCGGTCATCTAGTGGTGGGGAAATAGCCTTACATGCCCACAGGAGGTTCAAGCACCAGCCAGTGTCAATAGGACCAACTAACGCCAGAGATAAACAGATGTCAAAAGGCAAACACAGGAACGATAGTAACAGAAATCAAGGCAATATAGCAACATCTGAACCCAATTCCCCAACAACAGCAAGTCCTGGATACCCCAACACTCCAGAAAAACAAGATTTGGATTTAAAATCATTGGTCATGATGCTGTTAGAGGAACACAAAAGGGACATAAATAAATCTCTTAAAGAAATACAGGGGAACATGAATAAGTTAGAAGCCCTTACAATAGAAACACAAAAAATCACTTAAAGAAATTCAGGAGAATATGGGTCAACAGATAGAAGCAAATAAAGAGGAAATGCAAAAATCACTCAAAGAAATGCAGGAGAAATTGAGTCAACAAACAGAAATCATGAAAGAGGAAACACAAAAATCTTTTAAAGAAATACAAGTGAAGGAACTGAGCAAAACCATCTAGGATCTAAGAACAGAAGTAGAAACAACTAAGAAATCACAAAGGGAGACAACTTTGGAGATAGAAAGCCTTGGGAAGAAATCAGGGACCATAGATGCAAATATCAACAACAGAATACAAGCGTTAGAAGAAAGGATCTCAGGTGCCGAAGATACCATAGAAACCATTGACTCAACAGTGAAAGAAAATGCAAAAAGGATGGAGAAAACAAGATATTCCATGATAAAACCAAATTTACACAATATCTTTCCACAAACCCAGCCCTACAAAGGATAATAAGTAGAAAACACCAATATAAGGAGGGAAACTACACCCAGGAAAAAGCAAGATAGTAAACTTCTTTCATCAAGGCCAAAAGAAGATAACCACTCAAATATAAAAATAACATCAAAAATAAGAGGAAGTAATAATCAATACTCCTTAATATCTCTTAACATCAATGGACTCAATTCCCCAATAAAAAGACATAGACTAACAGACTGGATACATAAACAGGACCCTACAATTTGCTGCTTACAAGAAACACATATCAGGGTCAAAGACAAATACTACCTCAGAGTAAAAGGCTGGAAAACAATTTTACAAGCAAATAGTCTTAGGAAACAAGCCGGAGTAGCCATCCTAATTTCAGATAAAATTGACTTTCAACCTAAAGTCATCAAAAGAGACATGGAAGGACACTTCTTATTGGTCAAAGGAAAACTCCACCAAGAAGAACTCTCCATTCTGAATATCTATGCTCCAAATGCAAGGGAACACTCATTTGTAAAAGAAAGTTTTCTAAAGCTCAAAGCACACATTACACCTAACACAATAATTGTGGACGACTTCAACACTCCACTCTCCTCGATGGGCAGATCAGGAAAACAGAAAATAAACAGGGACACAGTGAAACTAATTGAAGCATTAGACCTAATGGATTTAACAGATATATACAGAACATTTCATATTAAAGCAAAAGAATATACTTTCTTCTCAGCACTCCATGATACATTCTCCAAAATTGACCATATAATTGGTCAAAAGACAGACCTCAATAAATTTAAGATATTCAAAATAATCCCATGCCTCCTATTATATCACAATGGAACAAGAGTGGTCTTCAATAGCCAAGAAAAAAAAAAGCCCACATACACATGATGGCTGAATAATGCATGACTCAGTGATACCTTGGCCAAAGAAGAAATGAAGAAAGAAATCAAATTTTTAGAATTTAATGGAAATGAAGGCACACCATACCCAAATCTATGGGACACAATGAAAGCAGTGCTAAGAGGAAAATTCATATCCCTGAATGCCTACAAAAAGAAACTGGAGAGAGCATACACTAGCAGCTTAATGACACACCTGAAAGCCCTGGAACAAAAAGAAGCTAATTCACCCAGGAGGAGTAGAAGACAGGAAATCATCAAACTCAGGGCTGCAATCAATCAAGTGGAAACAAAGAGAACTATACAAAGAATCAACAAAACCAGGAGCTGGTTCTTTGAGAAAATCAACAAGATAGATAAACCCTTAGCCAGACTAACCAAAGGGTACAGAGACAGTATCCAAATTCACAAAATTAGAAATGAAAAGGGAGATATAACAACAGAAATGGAGGAAATTTTAAAAATCATCACATCCTACTACAAAAGTCTATACTCAACACAACTGGAAAATCTGGAGGAAATGGACAATTTCCTAGACAGATACCAAATACCGAAATTAAATCAGGATCAAATAGATCAACTAAAAAGTCCTATAATCTCTAAAGAAATAGAAGGGGTCATAGAAAGTCTCCCAACCAAAACAAAAAAACAAACAAACAAAAAAACAAACAAACACACACACACACACACACACACACACACACACACACACAGGACCAGATGGTTTTAGTGCAGAATTCTATCAGACCTTCAAAGAAGACCTAACACCAATACTCTTCAAATTATTCCACAAAATAGAAACAGAAGGAACACTGCCAAACTTGTTCTACGAAGCCACAATTAAGCTGATACCAAAACCACACAAAGATCCAACAAAGAAGAACTACAGGCCAATATCCCTTATGAATATCGACACAAAAATGCTCAATAAATTTCTTGCCAATGGAATCCAAGAACACATCAAAACAATCATCAACCATGATCAAGTAGGTTTCATCCCAGGGATGCAGGGATGGTTCAATATACGGAAATCCATCAATGTAAACCACTATATAAACTCAAAGAAAAAAGAACCACATGGTCATCTCATTAGATGCTGAAAAAGCATTTGACAAAATTCAGCATCCTTTCATGCTAAAAGTCTTGGAAAGAACAGGAATTCAAGGCCCATACTTAAACATAGTAAAAGCAATATACAGCAAACCAGTAGCCAACATCAAATTAAATGGAGAGAAACTTGAAGCAATCCCACTAAAATCAGGGACTAGGCAAGGCTGCCCCCCTCTCTCCATATCTTTTCAATATAGTGTTTGAAGTTCTAGCTATAGCAATTAGACAACATAAGGAGGTCAAAGGGATACAAATTGTAAAGGAAGAAGTCAAACTATCACTATTTGCAGATGATATGATAGTATACTTAAGTGACCCAAAAAAACTCCATCAGAGAACTCCTACAGCTGATACACAACTTCAGCAAAGTAGCTGGTATAAAAATCAATTCAAGCAAATCAGTAGCTTTCCTATACTCAAATAATACGCATGCTGAGAAAGACATTAGGGAAATGACACCCTTCACAATAGCCACAAACAATATAAAGTATCTTGGTGTGACTCTACCCAAACAAGTGAAAGATATGTATGAGAAGAACTTCAGGTCTCTGAAAAAGGAAATCGAAGAAGACCTCAGAAAATGGAAAAATCTTCCATGCTCATGGATTGGCAGGATTAATATAATAAAAATGGCCATCTTACCAAAAGCAATCTACAAATTTAATGCAGTGCCCATCAAAATCCCAACTCAGTTCTTCACAAAGTTAGAAAGAGCAATTATCAAATTCATCTGGAAAAACAAAAACAAAAACAAAAACAAAACAACAACAACAACAACAACAACAAAAAAACAAAACCCAGGATCTCTAAAACTATTCTCTACAGTAAAAGAACTTCCGGGGGAATCAATATCCTGGATCGCAAGCAGTACTACAAAGCAATAGTGTTAAAGCCTTTGGAATGTAAACATAGAATATAGAAAATAAAAATTAAAAAAAAATGGAAAAATAAAAGAAAGAAAGAAAACCTGCATGTTATTGGTACAGTGACAGACAGGTAGATCAATGGAATAGGATTGAAGTCCCAGAAATGAACCCACATACCTATGGTCACCTGATATTTGACAAAGGAGCTGAAACCATCCAATGGAAAAAAAGAGAGCCTTTTCAACAAATGGTGCTGGCTCAACTGGAGGTCAGTTTGCAGAAGAATGCAAATCAATCCATTCTTCTCTCCTTGTACTAAGCTCAACTCCAAGTGGATCAAGGACCTCCACATAAAACAAGACACACTGAAACTGATAGAAAAGAAACTGAGGAAGATCCTTGAGGACATTGGCTCAGGGGAAAAGTTCTTGAACATAACACCAATAGGTTATGCTCTAAAATCAAGAACTGACCAATGGGACCTCATAAAATTACAAAGTTTCTGTAAGGCAAAGGACACTGTCAAGTGGACAAAATGGCAACCAAAAAATTGGGAAAAGATCTTCACCAGCCCTACATCTGACAGAGGGCTAATATCCAATATATACAAATAACTCAAGAAGTTAGATTCCAGAGAGCCAAACAACCCTATTAAAATGGGGTACAGGAACTTTTCCCCTGTGCCCATGTCCTCCAGGGTCTTCCCAAGTTTCTTTTCTAATAGTTTCAGTGTGTCTGGTTTCATGTGGAGGTCCTTGATCCACTTGGAGTTGATCTTAGTGCAAAGAGATAAGAGTGGGTCAATTCACATTCTTCTGCATGTTGACCTCCAGTTGAACCAGCACCATTTGTTGAAAAGGCTATCTTTATTCCACTGGATGGTTGTGGCTCCTTTATCAAAGATCAAGTGACCATAAGTCTGTGGGTTAATTTCTGGGTCTTCAATCCTATTCCATTGATCTACTTGCCTGTTGCTGTACCAATACCATGCAGTTTTTAACACAATTGTACTGTAGTACTGCTTAAGGTCAGGGATATTGATTCCCCTAGAAGTCCTTTTATTGTTGAGAATAGTTTTAGCTATCCTGGGTTTTTTGTTGCTCCAGATGAATTTGAGAATTGCTCTTTCTAGATCTATGAAGAATTGAGTTGGGATTTTGATGGGGATCGCATTGAATCTCTATATTGCTTTTGGCAAGATGGCCATTTTTACTATATTGATCCTGCCAATCCAGGAGCAAGAAATATTTTTCCATCTTCTGAGGTCTTCTTCGATTTCTTTCTTCAAGGACTTGAAGTTCCTGTTGTACAGATCTTTCGCTTGTTTGGTTAGAGTTACGCCAAGGTACTTTATGTTGTTTGTGGCTATTGTGAAGGGGGTTATTTCCCTAATTTCTTTCTCAGCCTTCTTGTCCTTTGAGTACAAGAAGGCTACTGATGAATCAACAAATGGGACCTCATAAAATTACAAAGTTTCTGTAAGGCAAAGGACACTGTCAGAAGGACAAAACAGCAACCAACAAAGTGGGAAAAGATCTTCACCAACCCCACATCCGACAGAGGGCTAATATCCAATATATACAAAGAACTCAAGAAGTTAGACCACAAAGAACCAAATAACCCTATCAAAAAATGGGGTACAGAGCTAAACAAAGAATTTTCACCAGAAGAAATTTAGATGGCCGAGAAACACCTTAAAAGATGTTCAACATCATTAGTCATCAGGGAAATGCAAATCAAAACAACCCTGAGATTCCACCTCACACCAGTCAGAATGGCTAAGATTAAAAACTCAAGAGACAACAAGTGCTGGCGAGGATGTGGAGAAAGAGGAACACTCCTCCACTGTTGGTGGGATTGCAAAATGGTAAAACCGCTCTGGAAATCAGTTTGGCGGTTCCTCAGAAAATTGGGCATGTCATTTCCAGAGGACCCTGGCATACCACTCCTGGGCATATACCCAGAGGATTCCCCTGTATACAATAAAGACACATGCTCCACTATGTTTATAGCAGCCTTGTTTATAATAGCCAGAAATTGGAAGGAGCCCAAATATCCCTCAAAGGAGGAATGGATACAGAAAATGTGGTATATTTATACAATGGAATACTACTCAGCAATTAAAAATAATGAATTCATGCAATTTGTAGGTAAATGGTTAGACCTGGAAAATATCATCCTGAGTGAGTTAACCCAATCACAAAAGAATACACATGAAATGCAATCACTGATAAGTGGATATTAATGAGCCCAGAAGCCCTAAATACTCAAGGCACAATTAGCAAGTCAAATGATTCCCAAGAAGAAGAAAGGAGAGGACCCTGGGCCTGTAAAGATTGGATCCAGTTTTGTAAAGAAACCGAGGGGGGAGGGGGAATGATTGGGGAATAGTTGGCAGGGAGAGGAACTATGGGACATATGGTGGGGCGGGAACTGGGAAAGGGGAAAGCCTTTGGAATATAAAGATAGAATATAGAAAATAAAAATTAAAAAAAAATGGGGTACAGAGCTAAACAAAGATTTTTCACCTGAAGAACTTCGGATGGTTGAGAAGCATCATAAGAAATGTTCAACATCATTAGTCATTAGGGAAATGCAAATCAAAACAACCCAGAGACTTCACCTCACACCAGTTAGAATGGCTAAGATTAAAAACTCAGGAGACAGCAGGTATTGGTGAGGATATGGTGAAAGAGAAACACTTCTCCACTGCTGGTGGGATTGCAAGTTGGTACAACCACTCTGGAAATCAATCTGGTGATTCCTCAGATAACTGGGCACGATACTTCCGGAGGACCCCGCTACACCACTCCTGGGTATATACCCAGAGGATTCCCCAGCATGTAATATGGATACATGTTCCACTATGTTAATCGCAGCCCTATTTATAATAGTCAGAAGCTGGAAAAAACCCAGATGTCCTTCAATGGAGGAATGGATACAATAAATGTGGTATATATACACAATGGAGTACTATTCAGCCATTAGAAACAGTGAGTTCATGAACTTCTTAGACAAATGGATGGAGCTGGAGAACATCATCCTAAGTGAGGCAACCCAATCTCAAAAGAACACTTATGGTATGCACTCACTGATAAGCAGATATTAACCTAGAAGACTGGAATACCTAAGACACAATCCACATATCCAATGATGTCCAAGAAGGAAGGAAGGAAGAGTCCCTGACTCTGGAAAGGCTTATTGCAGCCGTGTAGGGAAATACCAGAACACGGAAAAGGGAAGGGGTGAATGGGGGAATAGGGGGAGGGAAGAGGGCTTATGGGACTTGGGGAGGGGTGAGCCTGGAAAGGGGGAAATCATATGAAATATAAATTAATATATAGAATAAAAAATAATAATAAATAAATGAAAAAAACACAGTAAGAATTAAGAAAAAGGGGGTGGGGGAATATGACAATTGTGCCACAGAGCTGGACTGAATATAGCTGTCTCCACACTGCATTACCACCACTGAGGTAGATTCAATCCAAGATCATTGAAAAATTTTCAGTATATATTTTATTTCCGTCATAATGAATCTGCTATGCTCTACCGTCCTCTGGCTTCTCATATGCTAGTCATCCACACATCACTCATTCCATTCACTTAAGGCATCATCTTCATGTACAGGTATATCTGCTGGTGACTGGTCAATAGACGTCGAATCTTTGTACCTCATAGAGCTCATCTCGGACTGGATCTCAGTCGTTGAGGCTTTTGCCCCCCAGAAGGATTTCACTGCCGCCCTGGTGGGATAAAAACATAGGAACATTGAAACAGTTAAAAAACTAGACTAAGTGAAGTTTGTGTCCATATTTCCATTCTTTAGTGCCCTTTACTCAAACTGTTCACTCCGCTTAGAAGAAGCCTCAGATTTGTCAGGTATCACACACGGAGTCAGGTTTGTTTGTAAGGGAATTGGGAGGTCACGATAGCCACGTATTAAGGCAGTGAGAGCTACAGGTAAGCAGCAGCAGCATTCACAGTTTTTTTTTTCTATTCTTTTAAACAGCTGCCTTGTAAAATTGTAAGATGCTTATCTGAAAGCTCTCCCATGCCTGGGAGGAAATCACAACGTCGTTTTGAAAAGTGTCCGTATACAAGGTGGGGCAGCCCGGAAGCAGAGCGTCAGGATGCCTACAGGACATCCTGTGGGACGATGGTCTGAGCTGTATCTCAAGTGCATGGGGATTGAGGAAGATGTCAATCAAAGGTGACAGCACATCCCAGCCTTTCACCTACCAATTTATGATGATGAAAATCAATACGAAGATCACAAATATGCAGATAATGACTCCTATGGTCAGCACGAAAACTAAGACTGCATCAGTGTCTGGTCTGCTGGATCTTCTCGTCTGCAGTTCTAAAAGTAGAGAAACATCCAGTGATGGATGCCACCAGAAACAAGTGGGGAACCACTGTCTAAATGGGCCATTCCGGTCAAGTAACTTTGTGGATACAGACTCACTTTCTGAGATAAATCAAAGAGTAATTTCTGGCAGTAGGGTAGGGACATACTTAGTTTGTTAAACTGGGAAGAGGACTTTCTCAAACTGACTATCCTGACTGTATTTCTTGGATTTCTTTGGATTTCAGCCTGCTTATTCATTTATCAAGTGACTTATTTCGGTAAGCTAAAGTTTTAAATGTTGACTCAGTCTGATTTATTCAATGTTACGTTTTATGGTGATTGTTCTGAGTCATGACTAAGGAACCTTAAGAAGCCTATTACTAAACCATGCAGACTTTCTATTTCCTCCTTAAAACTTCATAACCTTAAATTTTATGCCTAGGATTCTGATTTGCCCCTGGTTTATAGAATGTAAGCTTGGGATTGGCACTCATTGTTCTCCCCACGACTCCTAGTCAGCCATTCTCTTTCTGCTGTCCGGCTGAGAGGGGGCGGAGCCAGTTTGCAGATGTGTGCCAGCATTGCTATTCCATAGGCTGGTGACAGGACAGCATATATCAGAGATGCAGTTTGTGAAAGCGATAGCTGCCTAATGGTGCTTTTGTACCCCAAATTCTAAAACACACAAAAATAAGCCACAGGGAAAAGGGCCACATGACTAAATACTGTGCTATACGGGTAAGTAAGCCAGAGAGCAGAGGTCTAATTATTTGTATCAACTACGACTTGACTATTTTACTATTTTAATTTTACTGTGTTCCACTCTATGAAGATGATCTCTGCATGGCAATCTCCTGGTTTGTTCCTATCCTCTTAATGCTGTGGATTATAGCCTGTGTCTGTCATTAGTCATAGAGTATAAATGCAGTTTAGTGACACCCCTTTAAACAGTCCTATGCATAATCACAAAGGTGCATTTATATTTGTCTTCCAATATTGTCAGATTGAAAAAATTAAGGATTTCAGATTTGTATAAGTGAAAGATTTTAAATTTTAAAACAGAGAGATAGTGTTTAGGAGTAGGTTCTGAAGGAAAATGCAAAATTCATTTGATTTCACTTGCTAGCACCCAACAGCAGCTGGGGGAGGAGATAAGGGGTATGGGGATATCCCTTCCTGAAGAGTAATATTGCAAGGACCACATGGACCACCTGTATATCTAATTTTCTTGAGAGCTGAATTTCCTCTTAAAATTTTCTAATAAGATTTTAATGTAATTAAAACTAATGAAAAATGAGTTGAATTTCAATGCTTAATGTTTTAAATAAACACAGCTTATCTTACCAAAACAAAGTACCATAAATTGGGTGACTTAACAGCACAAATTTGTTTCATATTCTGATTGTTTAAATGATTTAAAAATGTATTGTGGGGCCCAGTGAGTCTGGGGCGGCTTCCATCTCAGCCTTGGTGGCCGAGCTGGGATCTGCCCTCATGTGCCTGTCCCCACCCTGCCTCTCTCTCTCTCCTTCCTTCTTCCTTTACTGCCCCCCTTCGCTTAATTCTCCCTCTCTTTCCAAAGTTCTCTTTATTAGGACACCTGTCACAATCTCATCTTCACTGACCTCTTTGTATATTTACAATCTAAGTACTGAGAAGTTAGGAGACACATTTTAGGGGCACACAATTAAATCCTCAAACAATGCCTAATTATGGAAGACAATAATTAAGAGTAGAAACACGATAAAGGAGAAAGAAACAAATGGGAAAGGGAATTTTTCTTTTTCCTCTCCCCCGCTTCTCTGCCCCCCCCCACAGGATTTCTCTGATTTGCCCTGGACCTTATTATAGGCTGGCCTGAACTCAGAGAGATCTGCTTGCCTCTGCCTCTCAATGCTCGGATTAAAGGCATACACTATTACATCTGGCAGAATTTTTCATCAGCTACATCTATCCTAAAGATATTCCTATTGTATATTTGATTCATTCCAATACTGTAGAGTGTCAAAAACAAAAGTATTATTTGATGTATAAACAAGCAAAATGTCTGGGGCCTGGGTGCGTTGACTGCCATAGTTACTGAACTACTCTGACATTTGTTGTTTAGGTGTGTGTGTGTGTACTGCATGACAGAGGTACCTCAGCATACCTGGGCTGCTCCAAGAGAAAAAAAAAGTCAACATTGTCTCAATAAAGGATAAGAATTTGGAATCTGTGCTCTCTTATCCTACACACCAGCAGATAATGTTCCTAATTGGGGAAAGTGCTAACTACTAAAACATTCCTCCTCGGGGCCAGGCAGTGAGGACCAAGTCCACAAACAGCAGACACCAACAGCAGCATAAGCAATGGCAAGTTGAAAATGTTTATAATGTTTGCTGGTCCTCCAATTTTTTCCATCTTCTCGTGCTTTTCTTAGTAGTTACTTGCTACTGGAATTATCTTACTGATGATGTCTCAACATAATGGTTGTTATTTTTTTACCTCAAAAAAAAATGTTTGCAAGTTGCAAACTCAAACACATCAAGAAAGTTTAACTAGTAAACATTTCTCTCTAAAACTCTTTGTAGCTTATTTTTATTTTCAGTAAAGGATACTGCATGGTATGGTCTCCAGATTGCAAGAAAAACTTTTTAGTCTTGGAAATAGCTTCAGGAAAAGCACAGACTCCCTTAAAGTTACCTGCCACTTCTAGAAGATTTATATATAAAAACACTTCTCTGGGTATAAGAGTTCTAGAGTATTTAATAATATAATGGCTAATTTGGATCTCATTTTGACTACATCTGAAAACAACTAAAAGCCAAGCAGATGACACACTTGTGAGAATTTTCTTGACTGATCATTTGAGATGGAAAGACCCATCCTAAATCTAGACCATACCTTCTGGTGTCAGGCCACATACAATGACATGGAGGAAGGATGCCTTTGCCTGCTTGTGCTCGCTCTTGCAAGCTCATCTAGCCTGATGCTGAGGCATGGCCCTGCTGGAATGAGAACCCATTTCTTCAAGACTCCAATTGGAAGATCAGCTGAGGAATCCAGCCTCATGGACTGAACAACTAATGGATTCTTGGCCTTCCATGGGAAGACTGCCATTGTTGGGCTATCTGAACCATAGTTTGCAAACCACTCTAATAAATCCCCCTTAATACTTATGCTACCATTTCTGTTCTAGAGAATCCTAACACAAGTGAGTTCTCAAAATAACTTATGGCCAAATACTCCTACCAACAAAGAGAACAACATTAAAGGCGGTTAAGAGAAACTAATTAAAAGGAAACAGAAGATGTCATAGGTTAAACTTAATGAACATGACATATTTTACAATTTTACATTTCAAAGGAAAAACAATTTCTAAAAGGCAAAGTCATGTTCAAAGCTAAAGCAAGAACACTGAATTATCAAAACCATAATTTAAAGCCATCCATGATAGCACATCATGTCTTTAACACCAGCACTTAGGAAGCAGAGACAAGCAGATGAGCTCAAAGCCAGCCTTGTCTAGTGAGCTCCAGAATAGTCACGGCTATCTAGAGAAAAATCGCAATACACATATACACACATGTGCATATGTGTGTAAACACACGTGAGTGCATGTGCGTGCACACACACACAAACACACACACACATACAGAGACACACAGATTTTAAATGGATAACTCTAAAAAGAAATGCCCTGAGTTTTAAGTCTTAATTATATTTTTTTGTAATCATACATGACAATCCATTTGTCTATCTTTACTTTCATAGTGGAAATAAAGCACTAATATTTTTCAAGTTGAAGGTATAGGCTTTATTTTTTAATGGTGAACTCTTGTTTAAAGATTCATTTACTGATGTGTATGAGTGCTTTGTTTGCATGTATGTCTGTACACCAGAAGAGAGCATTGCATCCCATTACAGACTATTGTGAGCTGCCATGTAAGTACTGGAAATTATACTCAGGACCAATGGAAGACCAGCCGGTGCCCTTGGCTGAGCCATCTCTAGCTCCAGGACAGGATTTTTAAAAGAACAGCTTCCTGTAATTCATGTGCCAGATCCATATTGATGTACTGAATGAAAGCTCTAGGGTAGTGCCGGCAGAGATCTGTTTTTTAAAAATCCCCTTAGGTAGTTTTGATGTTCCTGGAGTTTGGGGTATAAGCAAAGGGAAACACTACTGGATACTTACCACTTGTTGTATAGACGGTGAACTTAACAGATGCCACCATTTCATTATTATCCAAGGTGTCACACTCAAATGCCAGAGGACGAAGTTCTCTTGGTACTTCCAGGACGGCTGTGTCATTTGTCAGTATAACAGGTTGCTATTAAAGAAAAAGGTAAGGATGGTCTTAGCTGGGTTCACTTAAATGCCAGTGGCGACAGGGAAAGACAAGCAGGACACGCTAAATCATCAGCAAACACAATAGGTTGCCAACAGAAGGAAACATTCCTCTAACGAAAGGAGAGTTTCTTGTGCTCTCACCCCAGTATGTAACTCATTGTACATATATGATTTAGAATCAGAGTCTCTAGACTTCAAATCCCAACCTGTTGTCTATGGACAATATTCTTTGAGCTTGTTAGGGGTTGTCAACTGGACACAAGTTGGAGTCATCTGGCAAGAAAGAATATCAACTGAGAAAATGCCTCTATCTAAGTGGCCTGTTAGCAAGTCTGTAGGGACATTTTCTTGATTAATGATTGATGTGAGAGGGTCCAGACCATTGTGGGTAGAGTCACTCTGCACAGGAGGTCTCGGGATATATAACAAAGTGGGCTGAGTCATGGAGAGAAAGTATTCATGGTTCTCCTCCAGTTTGCTGTGCTGATTTCCCTCAGTGATAAACTGTTACTTGGAACTGTAAGGTTCAGTAACTCTTTCCTCCCTAAGTTGGGTTTGGTCAGTGTTTTATCACAGCAACAGAAACGCAAACTAAGATACTTTCTATATGACAATTACTCATCTGTAAAACAACACAATTTATTATTAAGTCTACAAAGTTGTTATATGTCGTTTAAGTGAGGTCTAACACTCAGCTGATTTGGCATTTAAAATACCTTCAATTAACATTATCTATTATTTATCATGCCACACCTATATAACCCAATAAAAATCTTGATTCCAAAACAGAATATATCATAGCATGTATGAATTTAAGTTATGATTATAGATGACCCTAAGACATATGTACTTTTAGCCTGACCCCCCCAAAAATCAAATTCCAATAGTATAATAAAATTGCATGATTTAAACTCCATTTTTCAAACTGCTTTCTTAAAACATCAGAATATTACCAGCCACTAAAAAGATAAGATTATTTGTACATGTTCTACTTACTTGGTCTGGCTTTAGAAGCTTCCATATATATTTGAAACGATTTTCAGGAGATATATGAACACATGATAGTCTAGCACTTTCAAGACTTTCAGAAATTGGTCTACCCCCTGAAAAAGAAGAAAAAATAGACAATACCACGGGGCATAGAACTGCTTTATCTGGCCATACTCTTTTTTTAAATAAAAAATTTTAATTATATCAGTAACCAAGAATCAGGAAACACAACACTATCAAGACACTGAGCATACTATAATACACATGTGGTGTGTGTGTGTGTGTGTGTGTGTGTGTGTGTGCATGTGTGTATATACATGAGAAACAGGCTCTGAAAATCCAACTTTCTAATTTCTCCAGTTGAATAAACTGATCCAAATTTATGATGAAATCTGCTCATGATCCCAGAGAAGATAACAAAAAGCCAGGTTAGATCCAGGTTGAATCCTATGTCCCTACAGTGGCAAATAGGTTTTTTTTTTTTTTTTGGTCTGTTTTGGTTTGGTTTGGTTTGGTTTTGGTTTTTCAAGACAGGGTTTCTCTGTATAGCCCTGGCTCTCCTGGAACTCACTCTGTAGACCAGGTTGGCCTCGAACTCAGAAATCCACCTGCCTCTGCCTTCCGAGTGCTGGGATTAAAGGCATGTGTCACCACCGCCTGGCAGCAAATAGTTTTATTGTAAGGAAAACTTTACACTGCCTGCAGACCCTTTCTTGTATGCAACACTGTTGTAAAAAGCCATCCTTAGATGCAGAAACCAATTGGATGCTGAAGACACTGAATCTCGTAATTGGGAGTCTGATTATAAAAGCATCACCAAAAGAAGCAGGAGAGCAGACACCAGGGCTCTTCATTTGAATGCGGGAAAATGTGGAAAAGGCATTCAACTTAGTGATATGTCACTTTGAACCTGGAGATCTGCCTATGGCTTCTAATTTAGGGTTATGAAACCTCACTAAACAAGTTGAAATGTCAGAAAAGCCCAATACAAACAGCTCCAAGTTCTGAGTTTAAAGTTTACCAATCTACAGAAAAAATATCATGGCCGTAGCATCAAAAGTGTTCCAGTTCAGGGCAGGCTCAAATACAGACCCCAAGCCCAGTGAAGCTGCAGATTATCAGTCTACACATTACTGAAATGCAAATCAAAAGCAGGGCTCCTCAGAGCTCTGATTGTCTAGACAGGGGAAGTTTAATTTTTTATTACTGTTTTTTATCAGTTGTTGAGTCCCTTCGTACTCAGTACTGGTTGAGGTTGAAGGTCTTTCCCAGCACAAACCCTCCTTCATCAAATATGGGTTCAACTTACAGCCACAATCAACAGGTCCACGGCATTCTTCCACACGAACAACACACTTGGATTCACCTCCAGGGCATCCATTGGTTAAAATTACTTCTCTGATACCAACACCTTTAATTAAAGAAATGAGCAAATGTTCATACAAAAGTTTAACCGCAATGAACCTTTCTTCCTATGCTGGTCTGTACTTTTAGTTAAATTTTGTATTGTTTTGAGAATGTTCTCTTAATTTTAAAAATTAAATCCCCAAGTTCAGGATGACAACACATAGAATTTTTGTAGACTCACCGCTCCACTGATTTCCTAAAATGGTATTTCCTCTAGAATGTCTGTTGGTTGCTATTCCCATCAGAAAAAGGATTCTGTGCTCACAGGCCCAGGTGAAAATATTACAATACAGTTAAAAGGACTTCTTTAATACAGAAATTTTGGGGAACTTATAGTATGCTAATAGTATCATACATAATTCTGTTGCCTAAAATATAAAAATTATATATTTCCTTATCTTTGAAATCAAAACTTATTTTTAAAATGTGCATGTTTTACATTGATAGCTATTTCCCTTTTTAGAATACATAAAATATGCCTCCTAAAGCCAATAAAATCTCATTTGAAATAATATATAGGATTAAACAAATTTATTTGATCATAGAACTTTTCAGAGTTGGGGCTGGAGCTTATATAAAATCATATTTTACATAAATGCAGCTTTTTAGTAGTGTATTGACAAACTCTCTGTATTAAGTATAGCTGGGATAAACTATTAAGGACACTTCTTTTTCCAAAACTGTCACACGTTTTAGCAAGCAATCAAATGGTTACTAGCTGATTCTAGCATGTCAGTGAGTGGTTTCTAGTCCCATTCTGTACCAAACGATGTACTGGGCTGGGCAGTGTACCTTCAACTTCTGGACTGCTAGAGGCCCCTCTTTAGCCCCTAACAAGGCATTAGTCACAAGCTCATTCCACAGAAAGAAAAGGCTGAATAAGACAGGTGGCTTACAAATTTAAGAGTGCATGCATCCTAAACAGGACTCTTCATTTTGCTACATACAAGAAACACACCTCAGTGTCAAAGACAAACACTACCTTAGAGTAAAAGTCTGGAAGACAATTTTACAAGCAAATGGTCTCAGGAAACAAGCCGGAGTAGCCACTCTAATATCAGATAAAATTGACTTTCAACCTAAAGTCATCAAAAGAGACACGGAAGGACACTTCTTGCTGGTCAAAGGGAAAATCCACCAAGAAGAACTCTCAATTCTGAACATCTATGCTCCAAATGCAAGGGCACCCTGATTCATAAAAGAAACTTTACTAAAGCTCATAGCACACATTGTACCTAACACAATAATTGTGGGTGACTTCAACACTCCACTCTCCTCAACGGACCGATCAGGAAAACGGAAACTAAACAGGGACACAGGGACACAGGGAAACTAATTGAAGCTTTGGACCTATTGGATTTAACATATATTTAACATATATATGTATGTATATATGTTATTTAACATATATATATATATATATATATATATAGAGAGAGAGAGAGAGAGAGAGAGAGAGAGAGAGAACATTTCATCCTAAAGCAAAAGAATATACCTTTATCTCAGCACCTCATGGTAACTTCTCCAAAATCGACCATATAATTGGTCACAAGACAGACCTCAACAAATATAAGATGATCGAACTAGTCGATGCCTCCTATCAGATCACTATGGAGTAAAAGTAGTCTTCAATAGCAACAAAAACAACAGAAAGCCCACATACACATGGAAACTGAACAATACTCAATGATACCTTGGTCAAGGAAGAAATAAAGAAAGAAATCAAAGACTTTTTAGAATTCAATGAAAATGAAGGTAAAACTTACCCAAATCTATGGGACACAATGAAAGCCATGCTAAGAGGAAAACTCATAGCCATGAGTGCCTCCAGAAAGAAACTGGAGAGAGCATACACTAGCAGCTTAATGGCACACCTGAACACCCTGGAACAAAAAGAAGCCAATTCACCCAGGAAGAGTAGAAGACAGGAAATCATCAAACTCAGGGCTGCAATCAATCAAGTAGAAACAAAGAGAACCATACAAAGAATCAACAAAACCAGAAGCTGGTTCTTTGAGGAAATCAACAAGATAGATAAACGCTTAGCCAGACTAACCAAAGGGCACAGAAACAGTATCCAAATTAACAAAATTAGAAATGAAAAGGGAGATATAACAACAGAAATGGAGGAAATTTTAAAAAATCATCAGATCTTACTGCAAAAGCCTTTACTCAACACAACTGGAGAATCTGGAGGAAATGGACAATTTCCTAGACAGATACCAAATACCAAAATTAAATCAGGATCAAATAGATCAACTAAACAGTCCCATAACCCCCAAAGAAATAGAAGGGGTCATAGAAAGACTTTCCAACCAAAAAAAGTATGGGACCAGATGGTTTTAGTGCAGAATTCTATCAGACCTTCAAAGAAGACCTAACACCAATACTCTTCAAATTATTCCACAAAATAGAAACAGAAGGAACACTGCACAACTTGTTCTACGAAGCCACAATTAAGCTGATACCAAAACCACACAAAGATCCAACAAAGAAGGAGAACTACAGGCCAATTTCCCTTATGAATATTGATGCGAAAATACTAAATAAAATTCTTGCCAACCAAATCCAAGAACACATCAAAATGATCATCCACCATGATCAAGTAGGTTTCATCCCAGGGATGCAGGGAAAGTTCAATATACAGAAATCCATCAATGCAATCCACTACATAAACTCAAAGATAAAAGAACCATATGGTCATCTCATTAGATGCTGAAAAAGCATTTGACAAAATTCAGCATCCTTTCATGCTAAAAATCTTGGAAAGAGCAGGAATTCAAGGCCCATACCTAAACATAGTAAAAGCAATACACAGCAAACCAGTAGCCAACATCAAAATAAATGGAGAGAAAATTGAAGCAATTCCACTAAAATCAGGGACTAGACAAGGCTGTCCTCTCTTTCCATATCTTTTCCATGTAGTACTTGAAGTTCTAGCGAGAACAATTAGACAACATAAGGAAATCAAAGGGATACAAATTGGAAAGGAAGAAGTCAAACTATCACTATTTGCAGATGATATGATGGAATACTTAAGTGACCCAAAAAACTCCACCAGAGAACTCCTATAGCTGATAAACAACTTCAGCAAAGTGGCTGGTTAAAAAATAAACTCAAGCAAATCAGTAGCCTTCTTATACTCAAAGCAAAGCAGGCTGAGTAAGAAGTTAGGGAAATAACACCCTTTCCAATAGTCACAAACAATATAAAGTATCTTGGGGTGACTCTAACCAAACAAGTGAAAGATCTGTATCACAGGAACTTCAAGTCTTTGAAGAAAGAAATCGAAGAAGACCTCAGAAGATGGAAAAATATTTCATGCTCTTGGATTGGTAGGATTAATATAGTAAAAATGGCCATTTTGCCAAAAGCAATCTACAGATTCAATGCAATCCCCATCAAAATCCCAACTCAATTTTTCATAGATTTAGAAAGAGCAATTTTCAAATTCATCTGGAATAACAAAAAACTCAGGAGAGCTAAAACTATTCTCAACAATAAAAGAACTCTGGGGGAATCAATATCCCTGATCTCAAGCAGTACTACAGAGCAAATGTGTTAAAAACTGCATGGTACTGGTACAGTGACAGGCAAATAGATAAATGGAATAGGATTGAAGACCCGGAAATGAGCCCACAGAATTATGGTCACTTGATCTTTGATAAAAAAAAGCTACAACCATCCAGTGGAAAAAAAGATAGCCTCTTCAACAAATGGTGCTGGTTCAACTGGAGGTCAGCATGCAGAAGAATGTGAATTGATCCAATCTTATCTCCTTGTACTAAGCTCAACTCCAAGTGGATCAAGGACCTCCACATAAAATGGACACACTGAAACTAATAGAAAAGATACTGGGGAAGACCCTGGAGGACATGGGCACAGAGGGAAAGTTCCTGAACAGAACACCAATAGCTTATGCTCTAAGATCAGGAATTGACAAATGGGACCTCATAAAATTACAAAGTTTCTGTAGGGCAAAGGACACAGTCAGAAGGACAAAACAGCAACCAACTAATTGGGAAAAGATCTTTACCAACCCCACATCCGACAGAAGGCTAATATCCAATATATACAAAGAACTCAAGAAGTGAGACCATAGAGAACCAAATAACCCTATTAAAAATGGGGTATAGAGCTAAACAAAAATTTTCACCTGAAGAAATTTGGATAGCTGAGAAGCACCTTAAGAGATGTTCACCATCATTAGTCATCAGGGAAATACAAATCAAAACAACCCAGAGACTTCATCTCACACCAGTCAGAATGGCTAAGATTAAAAACTCAAGAGACAACAGGTATTGGCGAAGATGTGGAGAAAGAGGAACACTCCTCCACTGTTGGTGGGATTGCAAGATGGTACAACCGCTCTGGAAATCATTCTGGTGGTTCCTCAGAAAATTGGGCATGACACTTCCAGAGAACCTGTGATATCACTCTGGGGCATATACCCAGAGGATTCCCCTGCAGGCAACAAGGACACATGTTCCACTATGTTCATAGCAGCCTTGTTTATAATAGCCAGAAGCTGGAAGGAACCCAGATGCCCCTCAATGGAGGAATGGATACAGAAAATGTGGTATATTCATACAATTAAATATGCAATTAAAAACAATGAATTCATGAAATTTTTAGGCAAATGGTTGGAACTGGAAAATATCATCCTAAGTGAGGTAACCCAATCACAAAAGAATACACATGAAATGCAATCACTGATGAGTGGATATTAATTAGCCCAGAAGCTCTGAATACTCAAGGCACAATTAGCAAATCAAAAGATTCCTAAGAAGGAAGGAAGGAGAGGGCCCTAGTCCTGAAAAGACTTGATCCAGTATTGTAGGAGAGCATCAGAACAGACAAATGGTGAGGAGGTGATTGGGGAATGGGCGGATGGAAGAGGACTTATGGGACAGAAGGTGAGGGGAGAACTGGGAAAGGGGAAAGCCTTTGGAATGTAAACAAGGAATATAGAAAATAATAATTTAAAAAAAAAGAGCGCATGCATCCAAGTCACCAGGAGAGCTTTAGAAACATGCAAACTCTCACCCAGTCTTGAAAAAGTCTGAAATCCTACATTTCTAACAACTTCCTTGGTGATGCTACCCCTTTGAGGGTTAAGAAAGTGGATTCTACAAGATCATGAGAAAGAAGGCTGAAAGATTACTAAAGCTGTAAAAATCACTCTGCTGTGGAAAATTCTCAGCAGCAGCAACAACAAAAGGGGTAAATTATGACGGAGAACTTGGGTGGTTTTATGATGATTACTGTCATTTTGACTGTCACTACAAAGCAATGACCATAACCCTGTTCTAAGCTGCATTAGAAAAAAAAATGCCTGCCAGGAACAAGGAGGAGGGGTGTTGGAGAGCTACTGCCTACTGGGAATGGGAGTTTAGCTTGGGGTCCTGAAAATTTTCTGCAGACAATGCTGATGCGGCAATGTTAGCGCCACTGAATCATATACTAGAAAGTAGTTAAACAGAACATTTCATGTTATGCATATTTTTTAGCACACACATTAAAAAAACTGTCAATTTTGGTAATTTGTTTATCAAAATCTCACGTAGAAAGAAGTCTGCTGTAGATGGGTACAGACTAAAATCTCATCACTGTTCTAGGTTAGATTCTACTGAGGGGAAGAATTTTCATCTGTTAATCATCTACTGTCTTCTCACCATGCCAATTCCAGGCAATGGGTGTAGAACCCAGAGGACTTCCAACATTAGCAAGAGCAGCTTCCCTGTGAGCTGATCCGAACCTCAGACTCTTAGACCTATCCATAGTCATAGGTTGTTAGAAACTCCTCGGTCAGTCCAACACTCTGCCCTAGCACATTTATGGTAGCTGTGTGAGAACCAGTGGTCTAGATAGCACACGTAGCCTGGAGCCCAATCCCACAAATGAGGTTTTGTTTAAAATTTCTGTTTATGGAATGAGCAGCGTCATGTTCCTTCACCATTACACATCCCACAAAATAACACCTCTTCTCCCCAATCTATGACCTACACATTAGAGTCCCAGAGTACTTTAACAGTCTATTACAAATACGCCTATTTCTTGGCAAGGTTGCCAAAATAGTGTGGGAATGCATCTGTTAGATGCACTGAAGAGCTCCCATCTTTGAACATCTGTGAAGCAGAATTTTAGTTTAGTGAAGGTTAGTTTCTATGCCAAAGTACATCTAACCCAAAGTACATCCTTCAAATCAAATACCCAGTGTAGTGTGTAAATTATAATAATAGGCGTAGAAAGCAATGAGACATGAGGAATGTATAAAAAGTACAGAAATTACAAATCATAAGTGTTTAACCTTGGAAGTCCGCATTCATCGCTCCCTTAGTCCGTGCTACTTACCACACGTGACTGTGCACATTCCGTATTCTACTTCCTTGACTATTGTTCTGTTCTGAACTAAACATAAAGTTAAAGAAACATTATTTAATCATATGAAAACTTATAAAAGTGACAAGCATCTTACTTGTGAGGTAAAGAGTTCAAGTGATTGTCATATGGTCAACAGGTTTTATTTTTAATGTTCTATTAAAACCAGAAAAGCAAAGTTGCCCCTTGCATAAATATAGATATCACCATTCTAAATCAAAACAATCCTAAACCTTTAAGAACATTCATTAAGTTAGAAATAACCTCTCATTTGCTTTTGAATCTCATATACAACACAAGGCTTTTCTTCTTCACTACCTAATACCCAGTGAATTAAAATCCAGCTGAAAAAGTATAACAAAATATACATACAACAGTTTTTGACCTTTAGGAACCATTTTAAAATATTCTCTATTTTCTATAAAGAAGGAAAAAATAAACTGTAATACAAAACAATTTACATCTCCAAGTAAGTCTTCACACCAAGTAGGCATTAAAATTATAAACAAATAAATTTCATCCATTATGCAGGTTTGGATGGCAAATTTCAATGTTTCTAACATTCCATTCTACAATGCTTTATTTAGTATGGTAATATATATGCAGTACATACATATATATTAATATATAGTATATGTATGTATATATAATTATTTGAATATGTAATGATTTGAGAAGTGTGGTTGTCCTGGCTCTAAATCACATGTTCTTTTCACATTCCTTGTGGTGTTTTGGGGGTGGGATCTTGTTACCTTGAACAGCTGGCTTTGACAAAGTGATCCTCTTGTCTTAGCTTCTCTAGGATTACAGGCTACCATGCCAGGATATTTCATTTTTTTTCCTAATCATTCTGAAGTTTACTGTGAGTTCCAATAGTTACAGATGTAACCAAGACTTCAAATACACAAATTAAGACTCAAATCTCAACAGAAAAAAAAATATATGTAAGAGGCTGTTAAAGGAGCGTGTTAAAAACCACTGGATCTTCCGGCAACAAATCACATAGAAAGCATATCCAACTTGAAATCCCAAACACAGCTTCTACCACTAATTAGCCGTTCGAATGTGAGTGAAGCAGTTTAAGTCTGGCAGACCCAATGAACCCTTTGTAAAAACTGCAAAGCCTATCTCACTTGATAGTTAACAGTGAATAGATTATGAAAGCAGTCTATACATTGCTTAGGATTACGTATTCACTGAAGATGGAAACAGTAAACCCAATTCAAACCCATTTTGTAGTTAAAAATTTCAGATTCCTAATCTTCCCTGTTTTCAATACTCTACAACATTACCAGTTTCACAGGCTTTTCACACTGTTCTGTATTTGCCAGCATCGAATACAGTACTGTGAATACGGAGCAGGCATTTGATATGTATAATTAAGTGAACGTTGACGTTGTTAAATGATTTGAACTATCGTGCTGATCAATTTGAATTGACATTTTAATACTTGGAATGCCTGAATACTTCTGGTTGGCATATTACGAGGCATAAGGTAAAAACTGGACCCTGGGCATAAAATCCTACATAAAAGAAGGACTTCTGAGCCATTAACGACCATCTGCCAGTCAGCTCTATTGTTCACTACCTATGTGACTCTGGGAAAACACAGTTCCTTCTTACTTCAGTTTCTTCAGAGGGGGAAAATGACAAGGAGATGGATCCAGAAGATATCCAAAGATTCTTTCAACTTTCATATTTTTTGATGTACTGAGTGCCCATTCAGTCACCTTTCAAAACTGGAAATCCTTCAATGGTAGTTCAAGAAAATGATACAAATCTGGACTTCATGTGGCATTTGTCAAAGTTCCTATTCTATATCAATGTGGCAAATGTAAAAAAAAAAAAAAATCAGGAAGAGCCATAGATGCTAGTTAATTGGTTGGTGTCAATGTAAAAGGAATGATGTGTCAAAGGCCTGTGTCTTCCTCAACATTTTATTAATGACCTATAAAAAGAACCTGGGTAATATGCAGACTGAATCTGGGGTCCTGAAAATCTGTCTGATGATGGATTTGGATGTGAAAGGGGCAGCAGGGTTGAAGAATGGCCACATCTAAACCAAATAAAACCTTAGATGAAATTAAAGTCCTAGAGGTTGAAATCTCAACTGTCCAAAATTACTGTGTGCAGTTGTCATGAGAGAAGGAAACATAAAAACCACCAATAACCTCAGCAGTGAGCACTGAAGGAGGCGGGACATAGCAAGGAATCCTAGAGCCTCCCCAGAGCCTGGTCCACAGTCTGCAAATAAGCATCCCACTGCGCCATGTGACTGCCGGCGCTCAGCAGGGTGAAACTGGAACCCTCACACTGTTGATTTGAGGAGAGGAGGTCTGTAAGGTTCATATCTCAGGGCTTTCATCCTTTCTTAGAATGAAGAACATATTTTTTTTTTACTTTATTTTTATTGCACTACGGGGTATGAACCTGGAGTCTCCTGCTAGGCCAGTGTTCTAACCTGATCTTTAAACCTACAAAACCTACATCTTTGCCCCTACTCCTCATTTTGCTTTTAAGAAAGGTTTCATTACATTATATAGCATGGCCTGGAATTCACTTTGCATGCCAAATTGACCTTCAATATACAATATTCCTGCCTCCGCCTCTAAAGTACCTGTGTCACCAGGCTCAACCACAGTTGTATGTTTATAGAGTGAAACTCATTTTATAATGTACTACATATGTCTAGGGGACCCTTTAATAAGAGCATAAGAGCATAATGATACAGAATTTTTATAACGCACATAAAGAAGAAGCTAAATTAATCTAACATACTCTGGTTCCTTTTATCTTGAAGCATTGTTATTTCATCATTAGTCATCAGGTATTTCCAACTACATTTAAAAAACTAAAATGATCAAATTGAGGACTGGGATTGCCTAGAAAGACACGCAATTTTGAAATAAAGCAAAGCTGTGAAGTCCACATCTCTGCCCATCTCTCCAGCTTCTCTCCTGCCTGACCATCTTCTAGGAGTGTGGGGCAGTCTAAACGTACCCTCCATGCAGTCTGTTTCTAGGGAACAGCCAGTAGAGTTCACCAGAAATGAACAAAATTAAAGTATGACAAGTGGGTTTTTTTTTTCCTGTTCTGTACCTTTTGTTTCTGCTTGATCCTGGCCAAGGGGAAAATGAACAGGTAAAACCTTTTGCAATTAAAAAACAAATTGAATAATGGAGAGAGACGGCAATATAAATGGCAAAGGACTAGTTAGTTATATAATCAAAACCTCAACGGTACATGGAATTTGGATGAATAGCCGGGATTTTCTCTAACTTCTTAAGCAGATATGGCATTTCTAAAGATGAAGACACATGCTACGTCTTCCAAGTAAAAGGGTTTTCTCCTGAAATATTCTGCTGCAAAACTTGAACCCGCTTGTTTTGCTAAAAGCACCAGGGACAGTACTACTTCCTTTTCTTTTCATGTTCATACATCAAATTAACTTGATAAGATTTGTAAGTGGATAAACCATGACAGTACATCTCTATGTGGGGACTCAAAAGAAAATAGATGATGTTGACATGATTAAAGCTCATTGACTAATCTTCCAATTGTTTACAAATCTAAAAATGAAACTGCTATGCAATTATGCAGCAAAATGGCATTCTCTCCAAAGAAAAGCATGCCTTTCACATTTTCCATAAGAATTGTGTTTTCACAATAAGTGTAAAAAAGAATCACAATAATGATGAACTAAACTCTATTAGAGAAGCTAGTATTGAATTTACGTGATGGATACATTCCAATTTCATGCTTAATGGTTGAGAATTTAGGTGCATTCAAATTATTTGCCCAGGTTTGAGTGCGTGCAACTTTAAAGGCAGGACATGCAAAAATTAGAGGGATTGGAAGACTGAAATTTCTACGAAAGCTTCCTACCAAGGGTTTTTGCTACCCTTTATTTTTGTGGCCAATTGACGCTGACTTAAAAGTAAAAAGAAAGAAAAGAAAAAAATATATACCAGCTAGTAAATGATGGTGACAAGTTTTACAGGTCCACCAGGGCTACAGGGATCATGCAAATTTCCCAAGGAGCTGCAGAGTTCATATATATATATCACCTCTGCGAGAGTTCTGAACTCTCCAGCCAAAAGCACTTAGGCATAACACTGTACATCTACAACTTCAGAGGACACATGGCTTCTCGGAAGTCCACAGAGGCAGAAACTGAAGAACTAATAGGATATGCGCATTTAACTTTTGGATTTGGATGCAAAGGATTACACATCCATCCCTGGAGGATGGCCTAAGTACTCCTTAGCACTTTAGAGCTCCAGTTTTCCTTTGAGCAGTTTAATACTGAAACTGTTCATAGACTAGAACCAATGCTTAGAACAGTCTCTTCTGGAGACCTTTCTTCCTCACGTTTCCAAAGTCAGGAAGCTCTTCAAGATCTCTGAAATTTTGCCAAGGCAGGATTCCCAGTAACCTCAGTCAATTTCTTTCTAATGCTGAGATTGAGAAGACAAAAGGAAAACAAAAGACATCAAGACAGTGTCTGCGGGGCCATTGGTGCGAGTCGGGAATCCTCCTCCCTTCAAAGTCTGACAGCTTGTCACTGAGCCACCAGCATGAAAGTTACTGAGGAATCCCTACAACTGTTTGCAAGGTTCTCTTGTTTAATGAGCCAGGAGCACAAGCCGTGTGTATGGAACCAAACACAGGTTTCTTTCCTTCTCTCGTGTGTCAACACATCAAAATCTGACAATGCCTTCGCTCGGATCCTTTTGCTTTCCGTTGCCCCTGTCCTTTGAAGGATAACCACTACACTGCCTGCTGTCAGGGTGCTGAGGGCCCCACCAAGATTACGGGAGTTCTGGGACAGTTTTGTCAGCATATCCAGCATATACATTTAGGAGCGTCACAGTAAAAGGAATCTGACTTCCCATATGAATTCCCATATCAAGAACGGGGAAGGACAAGGGTGCCAACCATTTTGGAACTTGAAAAGCAGAACCACCACTATGGGGAGATGACTGCAGAGTCACACACACACACACACACACACACACACACACAGAGAGAGAGAGAGAGAGAGAGAGAGAGAGAGAGAGAGAGAGAGAGATTCCCCATAGTGAAGGGTACTTCTTTTCTTAAAAATGAGATTTCCTTCTCCAAAGTGAGACTGAAATATTTCTGTAGCAATTTCTAATTTGCACCTATTTCCCCGGAGCCTTTGCCATTAGCACCTTGTTTTTACAGGCCTTAAGATGCACAAAGTGGGTAAACTCGGGGCCGATGTGAATGGCAGAAAACTCTACAGAAGATGGCACAGGTCATTCTTTCCTACAAAAGGACCGGCTTCCGGCCTCTCCGGGGGCCTCCCGTGCCCAAGGAGCCACGGCCCTCACCCTCTTCCTCGGCCTCAACCGTGGTATCGGTCTCGGTCACTTCGCCTTCGTTCTCAGCCTCCTCCTCGGCCTCGTTCTCGTTCTCGCCCTCGCGGGCCACGCCGGGTTCCTGGCCGCTGGAGGTGACATTCGATACCTGCGAGGCCTGCAGGCCCACCAGGATCAGCCACCCGACGGCCAGCAGCCCTGCGCCCCAGGCGCGCATGCTTCTCGGCCTCACGGCCGCCCAACGCACAGTCGCAGCCCCGGCTCTGGAGGAGAGGCGCTTCGAACAGTGAGTGGCCCGAAGGCGCTGCGCTGCGAGCCCCACCGTGTCTGGCAACCATTGAGGCGTCACTGCACGTCACCCCGTTCGAAGCCTGGACTTCAAGAGCCAGGGCGCTGGAGGGGACAACAGGAACTCATGAGGGCAGGAGGGGGAGGGGTGGGACAAGGGCGGGGCTTCCGGTGCCCTTCCCAGCCTGCCCTCACTTCCTGAACTAGCATGTTTGAAGGTCACCCTTGCTGTCTTTGCAGAAGCCACCTGTACCTGATGTCAGGGACTTGGGTTAACTGTTTTGTTAATCTGGTGGTGTGCCAACGACCTTGGACATCTTGTGTCCTTTCCTTCAAGACTACGTTTTTTTGTGTTTTGTTTTGTCTTGTTTTCTATTGTAGGTATTCAGAACTAGATTATGTGCACACTTAATAGGACTTGGTTCTGAAATTCCCTATCTGTAATATCTGACTCGGACTGATTGTATTTTTTTTTTAAAGTATGTTGCTTTTAGCTGGATTTACAGCTGCATGTGAGACCAGTCTGCACACAAAGTGTGCAGAGAAGCTGTTGCCGACAATTTGGGGAATGGGCTTGATCATGCGTTTACATTTTTATACTGTCCACTTACTCAGCTACAAGGAAGGAAAACAGGTTAAATTGCCAACCTTATGCTCCATTGTATTTTTAGATACGTAATGGGATGTAAGATTCAACTTTCAAGGAGATTTAAAAGTCCTGTTGTCTTAAAAATACTAGATCTCCTCCAAGTTTGATTTGGAAAACTCAGCTTCAGATGGCTGCCCAAGAGATCAGTGGTCAGGCCCCCAATAGGTTATTCTCACAAGTGCTCCATAGATCCCTATACTGATTTAAATTAAGAATTTCTTCTGCTAGATACGATTTTCCCCCAAAGTTGGGTCAGACTAGAAACCAAAACTAATACCTTACTATTTCTACCACCTCATTCAGTATCAACATATACTTTTATGTCACAGGAATGAAGAGTGATGTTCAGTTGCATTCCTTATATCGGTGATATTTTCTCTGTCTTTAATTCTTATTTCTTCTTGGGAATAGAATCAGGGATTTTTGACTCAGAAAGAGTCTTAGAAATTATTATATTCTGAGTCATTCATTATTCAGCCAGGAGATTGTCAAACTCAAGACCACCCAGCAAAGCTTGGTCTCACAAGCAGAACTCTGAAATGCAGAGTGATTCCTGTGATCCCAAGACATGCTTAGTACAGTGAGTACAAATTGAAAGTTCGATGACTGGCAAAAATTAGGGTTGCTATGTGTCTTAGGGATTTATTATTGTGAACACATACCATGACCATGGCAACTCTTATAAAGGAAAAATGTTTAATTAGGGCTGACTTACGATTAAGAGGTTTAGTCCATTTTTATCATGCTGGGAAGCATGGTGTCGTACAGGCAGAGGTGCTGGAGAGAGAGCTGGGACTTCTGTATCTAGATCCACAGACAGCAGGAAGAGGCAGAGCCCTAGTATCTGTCAAAGCACATGCTCCACTGACATGCGTCCTCCAGAAAAGCCATATCCACCCTGACAAGGCCACAGCTCTTAATAGTGTCACTCCCTATGGGCCTATGGGGGCCATTTTTTATTCAAACTACAATAGTGGTTTTGGGTTTATTTTTATTAATTATTTTATTTATTTGTGTTCTAAATGATGTCCCCTGTTCCTGTCCCACCTCGAAGAGTTCTTCCACAATCCCCTCTCCCCTTCACATGAGGGAGGGTGCTCCACTGTGTATCCCCCCACCCTGGGGCAACAAGTGTCTACAGGATTAGTGCATCCTCTCACACTGAGGCCAGACAAGGCTGCCCTCTACTACATATGTAGTAGTAGTAGAGGGTCTAGTAGAATAGTAGGCTGGGGACCTAGGACCAGCCCATGTAGACTCTTTGGTTGGTGGCTCTGTCTCTGGGAGCTCCCAGGGGTCCAGATTACTAGACCCTGTTGTTCTGCCTATGGGGTTGCCATCCCCTTCAGTTCCTTCAGTCCTTCCCCTAACTCTTCCATGGGAGTCCTTGACCTCAGCCCAATGGTTGGCTGTAAATATCTGCATCTGTCTCAGTCAGCTGCTGGTAGGGCCTCTCAAAAGATAGCCATGCTAGGCTCCTGACTGCAAGCCCTTTTGTGTTATCAACTGTGTCCTTTGCCTTATAGAAGATTTTTGGTTTCATGAGGTCCTATTTGTCAATTGATCTTAAAGCCTGAGCCACTGGTGATCTGCTCAAGAAAATCTCTCCTGTGCCAATGTATTCAAGGCTCTTTCTCATTTTCTCTTCTGTTAGATCCAGTGTAACAGGTTTTATGTGGAGGTCCTCGATTCACTTGCACTTGAACAAGGAGATTAAATGGATCAATTTCCATTCTCCATGTAGACAGCCAGTTAGAGCGGCATCATTTGTTGAAGATGTTTTGTTTTCCACTGTATGAGTTTAGCTTCTTTGTTGAAGATCAAGTGTCCATAGTTGTGTGGATTTATATCTGGGGCTTCAATTCTATTCCATTGATTGGCTTGTCTGTACCAATATTATGCAGTTTTTAATCGCTATTGCTCTGGAGTACAGCTTGAGGTCAAGGATGGTGATGCCCTAAGTCCTTTTATTGGTGAGATTGTTTTTGATATCCTGGGATTTTTGTTATTCCATATGAAGTTGAGAATTTATCTTTCCATGATTATGAAGAATTGAGTTGGAATTTTGATGAGAATTGCATGGAACCTGTAGATTGCTTTTGTTAGGATGACCGTTTTTACTATGTTAATCCTGCCCATCCGTGAGCATGGGAGATGTTTCCATTTTCCGAGGTCTTCTTAGATTTCTTTCTTCAGGGACTTGCATTTCTTGTCATACAAATCTTTTACTTGCTTGGTTAGAAGTACAGCAAGGTTTGCATTTCCCTGATGACTAATGATGTTGAACATCTTTTAAGGTGTTTCTCGGCCATCCGAATTTCTTCTGGTGAAAATTCTTTGTTTAGCTCTGTGCCCCATTTTTTGATAGGGTTATTTGGTTCTTTGCGGTCTAACTTCTTGAGTTCTTTGTATATATTGGATATTAGCCCTCTGTCGGATGTGGAGTTGGTGAAGATCTTTTCCCACTTTGTTGGTTACCGTTTTGTCCTTCTGACAGTGTCCTTTGCTTTGCAGAAACTTTGTAATTTTATGAGGTCCCATTTGTCGATTCTTGATCTTAGAGCATAAGCTATTGGTGTTCTGTTCAGGAACTTTTCCCCTGTGCCCAAGTCCTCCAAGGTCTTCCCAAGTTTCTTTTCTAATAGTTTCAGTGTGTCTGGTTTTATGTGGAGGTCCTTGATCCACTTGGAGTTGATCTTAGTGCAAAGAGATAAGAGTGGGTCAATTCGCATTCTTCCAACCCTGAGATTCCACCTCACACCAGTCAGAATGGCTAAGATTAAAAACTCAAGAGACAACAAGTGCTGGCAAGGATGTGGAGAAAGAGGAACACTCCTCCACTGTTGGTGGGATTGCAAAATGGTAAAACCGCTCTGGAAATCAGTTTGGCGGTTCCTCAGAAAATTGGGCATGTCACTTCCAGAGGACCCTGGCATACCACTCCTGGGCATATACCCAGAGGATTCCCCTGCATGCAATAAGGACACATGCTCCACTATGTTTATAGCAGCCTTGTTTATAATAGCCAGAAATTGGAAGGAGCCCAAATATCCCTCAAAGGAGGAATGGATACAGAAAATGTGGTATATTTATACAATGGAATACTACTCAGCAATTAAAAATAATGAATTCATGCAATTTGTAGGTAAATGGTTAGACCTGGAAAATATCATCCTGAGTGAATTAACCCAATCACAAAAGAATGCACATGAAATGCAATCACTGATAAGTGGATATTAATGAGCCCAGAAGCCCTAAATACTCAAGACACAAATAGCAAGTCAAATGATTCCCAAGAAGAAGAAAGGAGAGGACCCTGGGCCTGTAAAGATTGCATCCAGTTTAGTAAAGAAACCGAGAGGGGAGGGGGAATGATTGGGGAACAGTTGGGGGGGAGAGGAACTATGGGAACTATGGTGGGTGGGAGCTGGGAAAGGGGAAAGCCTTTGGAATGTAAACATAGAATATAGAAAATAAAATTAAAAAAAATCATATTATAAAAAAAAATATAGAAAATAAAAAAAACGTTTAAAAAAAAGAATAAGAATCAATAACACAAAAAATAATAATAATTAATGGCGATGATGTATCTTTATAACAATTCAAGTAAAAAATGAAAGTAACTTTGATTGGAATGATGGCAATTAAAATTAAAAGAAATTTTTGGATTATATCAGACATATTTTGTATAAGGTGAAAGAATGAAACCCCCACTCCATTTAAAAATGAAGCAACATGAGTAATAAAACTTGGAAGCTTATATTTATCAGCTAACTACTAAAATGGGTATTGTTTTCTAAAGAAGGAACTGCCTAACAAAGTCATGATCCAATATTATGGATATAATGTTTTAGTAATATTTCTTACACATAAATAATTATTTCAGATACCTGTAATTTGCCTTTGAATTAATGCATGCATACTTTGTAAGCTACAAATGTTAAGTGTACTTAATATTGTCCTTAATAAACTATTTGTGTCTATGAAAAAAAAAAAGAAGTACAGCAAGGTATTCTATATTATTTGTGACTGTTGTGAAGGGTGTTATTTCTTTAATTTCTTTCTTGGCCTGTTTATCCTTTGAATAGAGGAAAGCTACTTATTTGTTTAAGTTGATTTTATATCCAGCCACTTTGCTGAAGTTTTTTTTCAGCTGTAGGAGTTCTCTGGTAGAATTTTGGATCACTTATGTATACTATCATATTATCTACAAATAGTCATACCTTGACTTTCTTTTTTCCAATTTGTATCAGCGTTATTGTGGCTTCATAGAAGGAGTTGGGCAGTGTTCCTTCTGTTTCTATTTTGTGGAATAGTTTGAAGAGTATTGGTGTTAGGTCTTCTTTGAAGGTCTGATAGAATTCTGCACTAAAATGATCTGGTCCCGTACTTTTTTTGGTTGGGAGACTTTCTATAACCCCTTGAATTTCTCTAAGGGTTATGGGACTGTTTAGCTGGTCTAATTGATCCTGATTTAATTTTGGTATTTGGTATCTGTCTAGGAAATTGTCCATTTCCTCCAGATTCTCCAGGTGCGTTTAGTATAGGCTTCTGTAGTAGAATCTGATGATTTTTTGAATTTCCTCAGTTTCTGTTGTTATATCCCCCTTTTCATTTCTAATTTTGTTAATTTGAATACTGTCTCTGTGCCCATTGGTTAGTCTGGCTAAGGGTTTATCTATCTTGTTGATTTTCTCAAAGAACCAGGCCCTGGTTCTGTTGATTCTTTATATGGTTCGCTTTGTTTCTACTTGATTGATTTCAGCCCTTAGTTTGATGATTTCCTGTCTTCTCCTCCTCCTGGGTGAGTTAGCTTCTTTTTGTTCTAGGGCTTTCAGGTGTGCTGTTAAGCTGCTAGTGTATGCTCTCTTCAGTTTCTTTTTGGAGCCACTCAGGGCTATGAGTTTTCCTCTTAGCACTGCTTTCATTGTGTCCCATAGATTTGGGTTGGTTGTACCTTCATTTTCATTGAATTCTAAAAAGTCTTTGATTTCTTTCTTTATTTCATCCTTGATCAAGGTGTCATTGAGTAGGGTATTGTTCAGTTTCCATGTGTATGTGGGCTTTCTGTTGTTTTTCATGCTATTGAAGATCACTTTTACTCCACAGTGATCTGATAGGAGGCATGGGATTAGTTTGATCTTCTTGTATTTGTTGACATCTCTCTTGTGACCAATTATATGATTGATTTTGGAGAAGGTACCATGCGGTGCTGAGAAAAAGTTATATTCTTTTGCTTTGGGATGAAATGTTATATATATATATATATATATATATATATATATATATATATTTGTTAAATATGCATATATGTTAAATCCATTTGGTCCAAAGCTTCATTTAGTTTCACTGTGTCCTTGTTTAGTTTCTGGTTTCCTGTTCTGTTCCTTGAGGATAGTGGAGTGTTGAAGTCACCCACAATTATTGTGTTAGGTGTAATGTGTGCTTTAAGCTCTAGTAGAGATTCTTTTATGAATGAGGGTGCTCTTGCATTTGGAGCATAGATGTTCAGTATTGAGAGTTCTTCTTGGTGGATTTTTCCAGCAAGAAGTGACCTACTGTGTCTCTTTTGATGACTTTAGGTTGAAAGTCAATTTTATCTGATATTAGAATGGCTACTCCAGCTTGTTTCCTGAGACCATTTGCTTATAAAATTGTCTTCCAGCCTTTTGCTCTAAGGTAGTGTTTGTCTTTGACCCTGAGGTTTGTTTCCTGTATACATCAAAATGTAGGGTACTGTTTCCGTATCCAGTCTGTTAGTCTATGTCTTTTTATTGGGGAATTGAGTCCATTGGTGTTAAGAGATATTAAGGAATAGTAATTATTACTTCCTGACATTTTTGATGTTATTTTTTTATATTTGAGTGGTTATCTTCTTTTGGGTTTGATGAGAGGGTGTTGCATCTTCTGGGGTGTAGTTTCCCTCCTTGTGTTGGTGTTTTTCCCCTATTATCCTTTGTAGGGCTGGGTTTGTGGAAAGATAATGTGCAAATTTGGTTTTGTCATGGAATACCTTGGTTTCTCCATCTATGACGATTGAGACTTTTTCTGGGTAACATAGTTTTGACTGAAATTTGTGTTCTCTTAGAGTCTGCATGATATCTGCCCAGGATCTTCTAGCTTTCATGGTCTCAGGTGCTAAATCTGATGTAATCCTGATAGGTCTTCCTTTATATGGCACTTGGCCTTTTTCTCTTACCTTTAATATTCTCTCTTTGTTTAGTACATTTGGGGTTTTGATTATTATGTGACAGGAGGTATTTCTGTTCTGGTCCAGTCTGTTTGGAGTTCTGTAGGCTTCTTGTATATTCATTGGTATCATTCTCTTTAGGTTGGGGAAGTTTTCTTCCATAATTTTGTAGAAGATATTTGCTGGCCCTTTAAGTTGTATATCTTCCCTCTCATCTATGCCTATAATCCTTAGGTTTGGTCTTCTCATTGTGTCCTGGATTTCCTGGATGTTTTGGGTTACAAGCTTTTTGCATTTTGCATTTTCTTCGTCTGTTGAATCAATGGGTTCTATGGTACCTTCGGCATCTGAGATTCTTTCTTCTATCTCTTGTATTCTATTGTTGATATTTGCATCTATGGCCCCCAATTTCTTCCCAAGGTTTTCTATCTCCAAAGTTGTCTCCCTTTGCAATTTCTTAGTTGTTTCTACATCTGTTTTTAGATCCTGGATGGTTTTGCTCAGATCTTCTGCTTGCTTGTTTGTATTTTCATGTATTTCTTTAAGAGATTTTTGTGTTTCCTCTTTCATGACTTCTACTTGTTGACCCACGTTCTCCTGTATTTCTTTAAGTGATTTTTGTAATTCCCCCTTATTGACTTCTATTTTTTAATCCATCTTCTCCTGAATTTCTTTAAGTAATTTTTGCATTTGCCTTGTAAGGGCTTCTAACTTTTGATCCATTTTCTCCTGTATTTCTTTAAGAGATTTATCTATGTGTTCTGCTCTCAGCATCCTGACCAGTGATTTTAGATCCAAATCTTGTTTTTCTGGTGTGTTGGGGTATCCGGGACTTACTGCTGTCGGGGAACTGGGTTCAGATGCTGCCATATTGCCTTGATTTCTGTTAGTAACATTCCTACACTTGCCTTTTGCCATCTGATTATCTCTGACCTTAGTGGGTCCGGTAGTCACTAGCTGGTGCTTGAACCTCCTGTGGGCTTGTAAGGCTATTTTCCCACCACTGGATGACTGGGTTTCCCCTGGCACAGCTTGCTGATGTGTTGTTCTCCTCTTGGGTGCTGTTGGACCCCTGGTGTATCTTGCTCCAAGCAATGTTATATTCGGTTATCTCTGTGGACCTGATGTTGCCTGTCTTCTCTGGTTCTGCTTCCAGTCAGCAGCAAGGATGCAGGCAGTGGCCGCAGGGAGTGGGGAGTGCGGAGTGCAGGGTCTCCCATCGGGCAGAGAACCCACACCCTGCTGGAACACAGGAACTGCTGCTCTGCCAAGCTTCTGTTATTTGGTGACTGGCTGGTTGCCCGAGTCCCCTGAGATCTTAAGCTTGGGATATCTCAGGTATCTGGTTCTGCCTACTCAATCTAAGCAGCTGCCACCAAGATGGCCTCGGTTGCGCAGAGTGCAGGGTCCCCCTCAGGGTGCAGAGCCGACACCTGGTTGGGACCCAGGAACTGCTGCTTTGCCCAGATCGCTGCCTGGTGGCCTTGAGTCCCCAGAGATCCCAAATTCTGGATATCACGGGTACCTGGTTTGGCTCGCTTAGTCCAGACAGCTGCAAGGATGCTGGTGGTGGCCGTGGGGAGTGGGAAGTGCGGCTTGCACAGTCTCTTGCAGGGCACGGAACCTACGCCCTGCTGGAACACAGGAACCTCTGCTCTGCCAAGCTCCTGTTCTTAGGTGACTGGCTGGTGGCCCGAGTCCCCAGAGATCTTAAGCTTGGGATATATTGGGTATGTGGTTCTGCCCGCTCAATTCAAGCAGCCGTCACCAAGATTGACTAATATCTTCTTTGGTCCCTTTTATGCCTGAGGTTTTCTCTTCCATCTCTTTTATTCTGTTGGTAATGCTGTGTCTGTAGTTCCTGTTCTATTTCCTAGGTCCATCTCTGGAGTTGTCTCCATTTGTGATTTATTCTTTGTTTCTATGTCAATTTTTAGGTCTTGGACCTAAAAATGTTTTGTTCATTTCCTTTACCTGTTTGATTGTATTGTCCTGTATTTCTTTAAGAGATTGCTTTCTTTCTTCTTTAAAGGCTTCTACCTGTTTGACTGTATGTTCCTACATTTTTTAAGGAAATTATTTATAAGCTCTTTAAAGGCATTTATCATCTTCATAAGTTGGGATTTAATGTCAGAATCTTGCTCTTTAGGTGTGTTTGGTAATACATGGCTTGCTATAGCAGGAGAGCTGTGTGCCGATGGTGATAAATTGTATTGGCTTCTGCTGATTATGTTTTTTTTTAATATCTTAAACTTTTTATTCCCTGCCATTGACATTTTTTTTGTCTTCTTTCAGTTTTCTACAATTTTCAACGTATGTCTGTATTTAATACTGCTTTATTCTGCTAGACATTAGCTGACTGCTTTCCTAAATCTAAGGATTACATAGTTTTAGTATAAATATATATCACATATTTTCGTAAAATTTTGACAAAAACCAAACAAGCATGCCTTGTTTTAAGCCCATGCTCTCTCTACTGTTTATGAAATCTGATTTAATGATCGAAATCCTTGGTTGCCACTCTCCAGCCGCAGTCTTCCCTCTGCACCGCCACTCAGCTGTTTACATGATGATGAGCAACAGAAAAACCAAGCGCATCATGTTAATCGTAGTTCCTTCTCTTGACACTATATGATAATGTGAACGTAAAAAAAGAAACAAATACATCCAAAACTCAACACATTCCAATGAGCTGAGTTCTGTCCCCATCGAAGGCCATAGTTCATCCCGGACTATCCTGCTGCTGCACATAACACTTTAGGATTATTTTTGGATTGCTTTCAATGGCAGGCGCACACTTTCTACATTACCTAAGTTTAGGGATTTCTTTGAAACTGGTATTTGGGGTCGAATTAGGGTAAAGATAGACAAGCTTGTTAATAATCTTTTCAAACAAAGTATAAACATGAAGTTAGTAGTGCGTCACCTAAATTAGCTTTGACTGTAATTCTCAAAGAGCAAACCCAAGAGGCTTTGGGCACTGGTTCACTGCTGGCATTAGAAAACACCCTTTCAGCACGGTCACTATGCAGTAACATTCACTTCGCTGTCTATGTTCTGGCATTTTTGTTTAAAGTGACATTCTGAGAGTTAACATGTACTCTTTTAAAAAGAAAATTATCATTCTATTTTTTTTAAAAAAAGAATCGTAATCCTTTAAAGTATCACTGTCAAAACAAGTGCTATGTAAGGCCTCTGTTAGAAAGGAGTTCTTGCTATCAATAAACATTAATTTTAAAAACCTGGGAGCAAATACTAGCTTTAACTATTTGCTCTCAGGTTTTTAAATCGCAACTGAAGACAAAATAACCTGAAAGTTTTGAGAACTAAAAACAAAAGAGCAAGCCCGAGTGTAATAAAAACACATCAAGGACCAAGCTACAATTTCTGAGCTGCACTGTTTATTTCGCTGCTTGAGCCCTAGGGGACAGCGTGCCACTGAGAGTCCGGGTCGGCTAACCTTTACTAGCTGCAAGGACAGAAATAGACGGACACAATTTTGGAGAATTGACATTTTGCAAAATGCAGCAAACATTTTCATTTATACATGAGAAAAGGAAGTGTTCAAAGGGGTATGAATTTCAAGTTATTGCAGGTTATTTGTGAGAGAATTTCTGCAGGTACAACATGTTTAAATTTAACCAACAGTAGCGTGTCAGTGTATTTAAAATCATGAAAAAAATCTTCTCTCTGGTCATGTTGCCCATGACAAATTACTATGGTGTTGTATGTTTAGGGCAAGATGTCAACACAGCATAAATCCCATGGTGTTTTGGTTTTCTTCTGGAGATTAAAGCTGTTTTTCTTGGGATAAATGCAGCAGCAAAACACAAACCAGTTGATCAAAAAAGCACTTCCGCCGTAACTCCATCCCTTTCAGGACACACCAACCCATGGGAGTTTTGCCTTTCCAGTCCTCAAGGATCACATCTCTGCACTGTTGCCTTAAGCATGTCCGCAAAGCTTGCTCTCCGTTAAGCCAGTTTACCGACCACTGCCTGGTTCAGAGAATTTAGTTGGTTGGTCCATTTATCTAGCTCAGTATACCGTGCACCACCCCTCTTCTGATGATCCCGGTCAAGGAGCTGGTTGACTGATCATGTTATTGAACTTGCCTTTTACCAGCTGGTTGTCTCTGTTGTTATCTGGACTGGGTGTCCTGAACTGGAGCAGGCCTTCCTGGAGGCAGGTGGAGATGTGTGTCTTGGGTTAGAGCAGGCCTCCTGGGAGGCAGACAGTGCTGTGTGTCTGGTTAGAGCAGGCCTCCTGTGTCCCTGGTTAGAACAGTCCTCGTGGGAGACAGGCAGGGCTGTGGAGGAGGGTGAGGGCATGCTGATCTGCCACAGGTACAGGTGGAGGTAGACGGGAAGGGCAATTTGGTTCCAATTGTGCCATGTTAGAGCTTGTTTTTGTTATTGGGGTTTTGAAAAATTAGAGATAGTAACGATGTGATGTTCACTATTTAAATTACTGTAGCCTAGGATGAAAAGTCACACGCTTCAAGGTGCTTGTACAACAAGGTGTGTACTGGATTTTGTAACATTTGTAGTTCCAGTCTAGGCAGACGAATAGCAAGATGGTAGTAATATATCCTTTTATGGCCACGTGTTTGTAACAAAAGTAAAACATTTTTATTTGATTTTTTTTCTGACAACAGTTTGAAAATCCAAAGAGCTTCTGAAATGGCCAGTATAAACGTTAACCATTGGCATGGCATGTCTGGGATTGTTTTATATAAAGTGAACTATTATAAAGTTTTATAGCTCTTGAGAATTTTGTGCAGGATGACACAGTGAGAAATTTTAAAATGTTCTTGAGAAATAAAAACCCTTGTTTATTACTAAATGAAATAACCAATTTTTTTCTTTGATCGACGTTGAGAAGAAAATATTTTAAAATGTGACTTCAAATAGAACTTTTTAAAAAAAAAGTCTATTGCACTGTGACAGGCTAATTGTTGAATGTTTCACAAATCAATTTTAGTACTTCTTTTCCTCAAGATACTAATCTTTTGAAGCAGAGGTCCCATATGCCCCAAATTCAAGGAAATGTTAATAACTTAATAAGTAAACAGCTACAAAGGGAACCCAAACAGAAAATTACTCTGAAAGATATTAAAATTACATTTACAATAGCAACTACATTATGTTACTTGTATAACAAATGCTACTCTTGTACAGTAAAAGGCTTAACTATTCTCAAGAGTAGTAAACTTTCACACTCTCACACAAGAAGCTTTCTGTCTTGATTTATTTGTTTCCTTATAGCAACGAGGATTGAACTAGTACCAGGAATGGAACCTATAGCCTTGGGATTGCTAGGCAAGAACTCTACCCCGTGTTGGCAACCCCGCCTTGAAATGTATACACTACCTAAGTGAAGCTACCCATACATAAAGGATAGGTTTTAGCCAGAGATGCTGGAAGCATTGACTCTGCTCTGGGCTGTGGACACCAGAGAGCAGTCATTCGAATGCCATCCCTAGTTTAGACCTAGTTAAAGACCAAGCCTGGGCACCAGGCCTACCCTTCAGAGTATTTTGTTTACCTAATGAGACTCCCTTGGACAAAACTAAATTTTCACTTGAAAATGGTTACAAATTGGAATAGTTTCTTTGTTAGAGATGGGGGAATATGTCTAGTTCTCCTTTCAGCAATAGGACCCCATCAGATACAAACCTAGGCAGGCCATGTGGATGCTGCCTCAGTCTCTGTGAGATCTCAAGTGTTTTGGTCATGTTGTGTTTAGAAGAATTTTTATCCCAAAATTGCTCCTATCTAAGTGGACTACAGGAACAAAGTGTGGAGCAGAGGCTGAAGGAAAGGCCATCCAGAGATAATCAAGGCATAAGTAAAAGACTGACATAAGATCTTAAAAAATGGGTAAGGGGGGAAATTACAAAGGAAAGAGTAACAAAATAGGAAGATTGAATGTCAAAGATGGACAGGGAGAAGAAAAGAAAAAGGGAATCAGGAAATCATCAACTGTTTTGGTTGTTAAGCAGGCTAAGTTAGAAATGGCAGGAGTAGGGCACCCTGTTGGCACGGGTCTCTAATCATAGGTATTTGAGAGGTTAAAGCAGGTGCACCACAGTTCCAAAGCTTTCTTGGGTTCCAAAGCAAGTTCAAAGCTAGCTTGGGTAGCTTATCATGACTGTCTCGAAGTACAAAGGCTGGGGATAGATCCATTTGGTAGAGCACTTGTATAGCACATGGGATGTTCTGGGTTCAACCTGCAGCACTGAAAAAGACTTACAAGGAGATCTGCAGTGGGAGGTTTATGGTAACAGAACTGTTAGAACATGGGCCTGCACTTTTAGGCCACAACACAGGCTACATCTCCCTGCAGCTCTCCCTGGGACAGGGAGTTAAAGTTATTGTTTCTGGTCCCTCCATGCTCCCTGTCATATATGCTATGCTAAACTGAATTGAGTGATGTAAAACTTCTTGTTCTGCAAAGGTTATAAAAATCTGATCTTTTCTTTATCGGTCTGGAGTCTACTCAGGGGGCATTTGCTCAAGGAGGTGATCTGAAGACATTTTTCAGAAGAAGTTCCTCTGTCCTCCCCTACCATCTCTCTCACAATTCTTTTCTCTCCTCTCTTTGCCTCCCTTTCTCTGCTCTTTCTCTCCTGCCCCTCCTCTTTGTTAGCAGTGTGAACCTTGCGTGTTGTTGTGCACTGGAGGAGTTTCCTGGTAGGAACTATTGAAAGTTCCTTGGAGTTCTTTAACACAGCAGTCACCACTATTTATCTTCCAATCTGTTATGTGTTCAGTAGCTCTCCTGCTCCATGACAAAGACCCTCCTCTGTAAAGACGAATCGAAGGCAACAGAATTTGCCAGTTTTTAAGTGACAAGTAGTGCACAAAAGATGTTCTTTCTATTTCAATGAGAAGCATTGAAAAAAATCCGTTGAAAATTAAATAATATTCTAGAGAAACATGGGCATCTTTTGTGACAGAAATAAGTATGAAATTATGAACAGTTTTGATAGAATGCACATAAGACTCTTAAATTCTTCTCTTGACAGAACTGTGGAAGCTTCGCTTTCTAAGACTGAATAAAGTGCCCTCGCTGTGGTTATTCACCCTCACTTAATAACATATGCCAGGACTAATTCAGAGTTACATAACTGATGCAGATACCGGGTCTCCTGCTTTTGTGACTCTACCGTTCAGTTCTTTCACTCTGAGTCCACATTAAGTGCTCTTGTGTGCCTGGCTGCTGAGGAACAAGAACTACCCACAGCTCCCTGTCAGTTGTAGTGTACTTTCACCCATGCCAAACAACTCAGCAGCACCCCTGATTTCACCCACCCCGCAATCGATGTGCTCTCACGCCACTTTTCTAACTATGGACTCCCTGGTGAAAGTCTGAATTGTCTTAATTTCTGAACTCAAAAGTTCCCTCAAAGGCTACAGTTTCTTTGTAGAGTTACTTCCAATTGTATTTCCTGGCACTGCCAAAGCACATACCTCTTATGGCTCTAAGATATGTAGTACACTCTAAAAAAATCTGCTCTGTGTGTGTGTGTGTGTGTGTGTGTGTGTGTGTGTGTGCTGTTAAACTTCCCCCACATACATATAAGTAGAATATCTTTACACAGTCTAATAAAAATTTTTTTTTTTGGAAGAGTGCTTCAAATTCAGATGAGTATAAATTCATGAGATTTACCTAAAAAATATTCTGGCACTTTGAAATTCAATGAAAAAAAATTGTCTCTAAGTTATATTTTTAAAAACTATCAGCATTGAGATATAATGTCCTAAAATAAATTGAACACATCTAAAGCGTATATCTTGAACAATTTTAACATATGTGTGCACAACGATGAAAATGCCATAAATCGTTGTAGAAAGCACATCATTGGCCTAGAAACTCTCGATAGGTCTTTCTCTTCTCCATGCCCTAGGCAGCCATTGATTTGTTTCATTTCATTTTTGTAGTGTTTTGGGTTTTATAAAAATGAAAACATGTTATGCATTTAGGGTATTATTTTGATGTTAATTTGTGTTATTTTAGTGTCTAATATTTCATTCCTTTATATTGGATATTATTCTACTGAATGAATAGTAATACAAGGTATTGTTCCTTTTGCTCTTACTGCATATTATAGAGATAATTCCAGTTTTCTACTACAAATGAGGTTCTTATGAACATTTCTGTATGGGTTTTTGGATTGGATTGGATTGTGTTTGTGCTCTGGACAAATATCTGAGTATAGATTGATTAAATTATATAATCATTATATATATGTATATATACACATATGTATGTATACACACACATACATACATATGATAGTTGCTTTTATGTCAACTTGACACAAGCTAGAGTCATTGGAAGGAGCCTCAACTGAGAAAATGCCTCCATAAGGCAAGGCTCTAGGGCACCTTCCTGATTAGTGATTGATGAAGGAGAGGCAAGCCTATTATAGGTAAGGCCACCCTGGGCTGGTGGTCCTGAGTTCTGTTAGAAAGCAGACTGAGCAAGCCATGAGGAGGAAGCCAGTAAGCAGCATCCTCACATGGCCTCTGAATCAGCTCCTGCTTCCAGGTTTCTGTTCAATTTAAGTTTCTGTCCGGACTTCCTTCATTAATGACGTGATATGGAAGCATAAGCCAAAAAAAAAAAAAAAAAAAAAAATCCCTTTCCTCCCAACTTGCTTTTTATGGTCCTGTAAACTAAAACACTTTATTAGCAATTCACATGCTTTTAAATCTCTGCTGTCGATGTATGAGACCTCTAATTCCTTCCATATAAACATTCTAATAGCAAAGATTATCCATGGAAAGTTTCAAGCAGAGTTTCAATTTGGATGTTGACATTTGGCATCTTTTCAAACAAGCTATTGGGCACTGGTGTAGTCACATGTACTAGCTGTTCAAGTCTGTTGTCTACTTTTTGAGTGTAGGTGTTATGTTGTAGATGTGTCAGTGAGCACCCCACAGCTAGATGATCTCTGCATTTTCCACTTGTAGTTTTCTGTAACGGTTGCCATCTGTGTCACAAAGAGGCTTCTTCAATGAGGGGTGAGAGCGTCACTTATCTGTAGCTATAAGGATATGTATATTGAGAATTATTCTACAGTGTAGGAAATTAGAATACAGTTGGGATCCTCCGGAAGTATCATGTCCAGTTTTCTGAGGAACCGCCAGACTGATTTCCAGAGTGGTTATACCAGCTAATGATGTTGAACATTTTTTAAGGTGTTTCTCAGCCATCCGAATTTCTTCAGGTGAAAAGTCTTTGTTTAGCTCTGTACCCCATTTTTGATAGGGTTATTTGGTTTTCTGGGGTCTAACTTCTTGAGTTCTTTGTATACATTGGATATTAGCCCTCTGGAATATACCCAGAAGACTCCCCAGCATGCAATAAGGAATAAGGATACATGCTCCACTATATTCATAGCAGCCTTATTTATAATAGCCAGAAGCTGGAAAGAACCCAGATGTCCCTCAACACACAGAATGGATACAAAAAATGTGGTATATATACACAATGGAATACTATTCAGCCATTAGAAACAATGAATTCATGAAATTCTTAGAGAAATGGATGGAGCTGGAGAACATCATACTAAGTGAGGTAACCCAGTCTCAAAAGAATACCCATGGTATGCAGTCACTCATAAGTGGATATTAGCCTAGAATCTTGGGACACCAAAGACACAATTCACATACCAAATGATGTCTGACAAGAAGAAAGGAATGGACACTAGTGCTGGAAAGGATCAAAGCATCAGTGTAGGGGAATACCAGAACAGGGAAGTGGGAAGGGGTAGATGGGGGAACACGGGGAGGGAAAAGGGCATGTGGGATCTTAGGGGGGTGGGGAAACAAAAAAGGGAAATGAAATGTAAATATAGAATATATCCAATAAAAAAAGAATATTTTCCAGTTACATAAAAAAAAAGAATGCAGTTGGGAATTATACTGGCTTAGGAAAATGGCAGTTATAGGTTCTTCTCTAGGGTCCATTGGCTTACCAGGCATGGGTTTGCAATACCAAGAGTGAATCCCCTCCTACTGAAAAGGCCTTAAGTACAACTAGATAGCTGTTGATTGCCCCAAGAAATAAGATTCACTATTGTACCCTTGGGGATATCTTGCCAGGATGACCATTTTTGTGATTCATGGGCTGTAGCGCTCACACAGTGCTATTAATTGCTTTTTTTCCTTGGCAGTCTATATTGCATTTTCAGATACTATAAGAGCTAGTCCTCTGAAAGGAGGCTTCCAGGCAAGTTCCAGCTAGATTCTAACTTTTATATCTAAAGTATGTGGTGCCTTCAGAAATGGGGTTTTACCTTTAAGTTCTGAAAGGAAACCAAGAGCAATAGCAATAGTCTGTATTGATCTGGGAGATGCTTCAACTCCCCTCAGCGAAAGCTCAAAGTGAGGCTTTCCATGCCTGATATGAGGGATTTGTTAGATAATCTTCAGCTCTTAAGGGAGCATTATCATCCCAAGTGGCACAACTTCATTTAAACATTTTATATATATATATATATATATATATATATATATATATATGTATGTATATATGTATGTATATATGTATATATTATATATATATGTCTTTGTACTGTTCTGTACTATAATGAGTATATTAACTTCATATGCTCAGTAATTGCCTGTTATTAGTTTGAGGAAGTTCTTTTGCTAGATTTTATAGCCCTGGATTATGTAAGACTTATGAGAACCAACCTTCCTAATGCTGCAACACTTTAATGCAGTTCCTCATTTTATGGTGACTGCCCCGCAACCATACAATTATTTTCATTGCTATTTCATAACTGTATAATAATATAGATTATAGATGTCTGTGTTTTATGATGATCTCAGGTGACCACTGTGAAAGGATTGGTTTTCTTCCCCATGTCTTCTGCTAAAATTATATATATATAATATATATATGTATGTATGTATATATATGTATATATACATATACATATATATACATACATACATATATATATATATAATATATATATATATTATTGGATATTTTCTTAGTCCCCCAAAGGGGTTGTGACCTACAGGTTGAAAGCTAATAGTCTAGACCAAGCTGGCATCAAAGTCACAGAGATCTAACTGCCTCCCCCTCCCAAATGCTGAGATTAAACACATGCTCCACTGTTCCCAGCTTCTCCTCATTTTTGTGATGCCTGATTCACTTTTACCCACTTTCCCCTTAATCTTGTTGCTTTATACTGTATTTGCCCTTTGTTTTTCAATAATTCCTTAGATAAGAAATTAAATCATTAATTCAGGGTCATCTTATTTTTTTATTGGATATTATTATTTATTTCAAATGTTATTCCTTTTCCTGGTTCCCCAATTGGAAACCGCCTATCCCATCCCACCTCTCCAAGCTTCAATGAGGGTGTTTCCCCATCCACCCACCTACCCACTCCCATCTCCCTGCCCTGGCATTCCCCTACACTGGGGCATCCAGCAGTCACAGGACCAAGGGCCTCTCCTCCCATTCCTGAGGATGCCATTCCTGACAAGACTAAATCCTCTGCTGCATATGCAGCTGGAGCCATGGGTCACTCCATGTGTATTTGGTTGGTGATTTAATCTCTGGGAGCTCCGTGGGGGTCTGGTTGATTGATGCTGTTGTTCTTCTTGTGGGATTGCAAATCCCTTCAGCTATTTTAATAATTTCTTTAACTCTTCCACTGGGGGACTCTGTCCTCAGTCCAATGGTTGGGTGCAAGCATCCACCTCTGTAGTCAGGCTCTGGCAGAGCCTCTCAGGAGACAGCCATATCAGGTTCCTATCAGCACGCACATTTTCACATCCACAATAGTGTCTGGGTTTGGTGACTGTATATAGGATGCATCCCCAGGTGGGACAGTCTCTGGATGGCCTTTCCTTCAGTCTCTGCTCCACACTTGGTCTTCATATATCCTCCAGTGACTATTTTGTTCCGGCTTATAAGAAGGACTGAAGCATTCATACTTTGGTCTTCCTTCTTCTTGAGTTTCATGTGGCCTGTGAATTGTATCTTGGGTATTCCGAGCTTCTGCTAATATCCACTTATCAGTGAGTGCATACCATGTGCTACCTTATTCAGGAAGATATTTTCTAGTTCCATCCATTTGCCTAGGGATTTCATGAATTCATTGTTTTTATTAGCTGAGTAGTAATCCATTGTATAAATGTACCACATTTTCTGTATCCATCCCCCTGTTGAAAGACATCTGGGTTCTTTCCAGTTTCTGGCTATTATAAATAAGACTGCTATAAACTTAGTGGAGCATGTGTCCTTCTTATACATTGGTATCACACGAATCTCATAGACACTGTATGATTCCCACAGCTAAACCACAATCTCAGTGGAAACTGTGTGATATTTACAGGTAAAAGCCTTGTCTATGATAAGGCTGTCTATTGAGGAACTCGTTGTAGGCCTCCCTTGGCTGGAGAAAATGCTGAGATGAATTTCTCATGGCAAACTTTGCCTGTGTGACTCTTCTCTGACCTGTATCTTTACTCACAAAATGTTCCTGGCAGCAAGAGCTGTGTGCACCCAGGCATTAAAGCTAACGAGAGTTCATTCTTTGAGCTACAGCACTGGCCATGATTTATCTTCTAGAGATCCATTGCTTTGCCTTTTGATCAGTTATACAGTTATTACCTAAATGCATTAAAGAATTAACCTCCCAACAATATAAATAATTGTATGACTAGGTGGCTTTGGCACCCTGACATGGAAAGCATCAGTTAGGTAAAGTTTCAAAATGAGCCCAAAAGAGTCTCACAAAAAGAAAGCAGGATGTCAAGGACTATGCATAAACAAAAAGACCTAGTGATATAACAAAGTGTTTCCAAGGACTCTTGAGCTACTAGTTTATCATTAACTACAGAGGGACGCGATGGCTTTGTGTGTATTCTCTAAAGTTTATACCTGATTGATTTTGTATTTCCTTGTGCCAGATACTCATGGTAACCATTCTTTGTAAACATTTCACTGGATACATTTTTTCTTCAGTAATGTAATGCCAACTTATGTGTATAAAAAAAGTTCCTGCCTCAGAACAGTAAAGTGTATTCAGACTCAACCTGCATCTGGTGTGTCTGTCTGTCATTTCTCGCCGGACCTGTGCCTTCCTGCATACCAAAGACCTTGGTTCCCTCTTGGGTGTGTATTCTGACTGAGTCGGTCTGTGGCACATTGGAGTATCTTTTAAGTATATATGGTCAGGAGCAGTATAACTGGGTCCTCAGGCAACACTATGTTCAATTTTCTGAGGAACCAACAGACTGATTTCCACAGTGGTTGTACCAGATTGCAATCCCACCAACAATGGAGGAGTGTTCCTCTTTTTCCACATCCTTGCTAGCATCTGCTGTCACCTGAGTTTTTGATTTTTAACCATTCTTATTGGTATGAGGTGGAATCTCAGGGTTGTTTTGATTTGCATTTCCCTCATGACTGAGGATGTTGAACATTTCTTTAGGTGCTTCTTGGGCATTCAATATTCCTCAGCTGAGAATTCTTTGTTTAGCTCTGTACCCCATTTTTAATATGATTATTTGATACTCTGGAGCCTAACTTGAATTCTTTGTATATATTGGATATAGCCCTCTATTGGATGTAGGATTGGTAAAGATCTTTTCTCAATCTGTTGGTTGCCATTTTGTTCTATTTGCAGTTTCCGTTGTCTTACAGAAGCTTTGCAATTTTATGAGGTCCCATTTGTCGATTCTTGATCTTAGAGCATAAGCCATTGGTGTTCAAGAACTTTTCCCCTGTGCCCATGTGTTCAAGGCTCTTTCCCACTTTCTCTTCTTTAGGTTTCAGTGTATCTGGCTTTATGTGGAGGCCCTTGATCCACTTGAATTTGAACTTTGTTGAAAGACATAAGAATGGATTGATTTGCATACTTCTACATACATGTTGACCATCAGTTGAACCAGAATCATTGGTTGAAAATGCTGTCTTTTCCACTGGATAGTTTTAGCTCCTTTGTCAAAGATCAAGTGAGCATAGGTGTGTGGGTTCATTTCTGGGTGTTCAGTTCTATTCCTTTGATCTACTTGCCTGTCTCTGTACCAATACCATACATTTTTTATCACTATTACTGTGTAATGCAGCTTGAGGTCAGGGATGGTGATTCCCCCAGAAGTTCATTTATTGTTGAGAATAGTTTTCACTATCCTGGGTTTTTAGTTATTTGAAATGAATTTGGAAATTGCTCTTTCTAACTCTATGAAAAATTGAGTTGGAATTTGGATGGGGATTACATTGAATCCGTAGATTGCTATATATATTTATCATATTAATCCTGCCAATCCATGCACATGAGAGATATTTAATCCCAGCACTTGGGCAAAAGCAAGCAGATGTCTATAAATTTGACATTCACCTAATCTTTATAGGTTAGCTGGGACTTCACAGTAAGACTCTATCTCAAAAAGAACATTCTAAAAAGAGCAAAGATAAGTTAATTAAAAGATATGCATTGGACTTTCAAGATATGTGGACCATAATGAAGGAAAAATATCGAAGAATTCTTGTCATAGAAGAAACAGAAAGATTTTATTTTAAGGAAATCAAACATTTTTTAACAAAATCATAGAAGAACATTTCCAAAATTAAGAAAGCTTATATTAATGTATATAAAGGAAATATTTAGAACACTAAAGAGAAGATCAGAAAAAAAGATGCCTTCCTGTCACAATCAAATCATTAAATATGCAAAATAATAAAGTTTATTACAACTAGAAAAAGAATTGGTTTTTTTTCTTTTTCTCTTTGTGTTTTTGTTTTTGTTGTTGTTGTTGGTGGTGGTGGTGGTGTGTGTGTGTCTTCTACCTCATTGGCTCTTAAAATCCATCTGCCTCCTCTTCCTCAGAGTTCCCTGAGACATGAGAGAAGGAATCTAATTGAGACATCTCATTCAGGACTGAGTGTTCTAAGGTCTTTCAGTCTCTGGACACCAAGGAAGCAAGGCCTTCTTAGATACAACAGAGATGATGCAAATATGAACTCACAGAGACTATGGCAGTAGCATGCATAGGGCCTGCACAGATCTAAGCCATTGCTGATAGGGGAAGTAGACACAAAGCCCCATCCCTAACATAGAAGCTATCTCCAAGTGATAGTTACTGACAATGGAAAACTTGGTTTTCTCCAATGGAGTCTCCTGGGTATACAAACTCAAGAGGGAAGGCCCCATGCCCAGCAGTAGTAGCCAACACAATACAAACTCAGTCGAATTTTGGCAGATTTCTTTTTGTTTCATAATGCTTTGTCTGGGTAATTTTTTTAACCATAAATGTCTTTTGCTTTATATTGTGTTTCTAATTTTGCTTTTATGAGATTACTATGTCTGTGTGGATATGTGTCTTCCCATGTGCATATGATTTTTGTAGCTTTGCTTCAGCTCTTGTTTTTTCTGTTTATTTGTTCATTTTGTCCTATTTGTTTATTATTATTAATTATTAATCATTATTACTATTATTATTTCTCTGTTTTATAATGAGAGAAAGCAAGAAAGGGTGTAGATTTGTATATATCAGGAAATGAGGAGGATTGGAAAGAACCTGGAGGAGAAAAAACTTTATTGAAAATAAATTAGTTAGAAAGTATCTATTTTTGGTAAAAAGAAAAGAAAAGAAAATAGAAAACAGAGAATCACCAAGGAAATACATCAGAATAAAAAGAGATTTCTCAATGTGTGTGTGTGTGGGGGGGGTGTATGTGTGACAAGAGGGCTAGGAGTAATTTATTTCAAGTTCTGAAAGACAACAATTTCTAACCCCTGACTATTATACCCAGCAAAACTATTTGCTAGAATTGAAGAAAAAAAAAGCCAAGTTTTCCCTGATTAAAAAAAAAGGGGGGGGGGGAATAGAACTCATGACGACTAAATAAGCTAGTTCTACCAAAGATAATTGAAGGAATCCTCCAAACTAAAGTATAAGATAAACACAGCTAAGAGTCTAGTGAATAAAGCCCACTAAAATACTAGTAAAACTAGAGAAAATAAGAAAACACCAAACTATAACATCTTAAAAATATCAGAAACTAATATATATACATATATGTATATATATCAATAATACTTCTGAATAATCAATATCTCAATTCCCCAGTTAAAAATCATAGTATTCATACCTAGAATATAAAAATAACAAATATAAACAAGGATATAAGCAACCCAATAAAAATGGACTATGGAACCAACTGGAGTTCACAGAAAAATAAAGGCAAATAGCTAATAAATATTTTTAAAGTGGCCTTAGCCATCAATGAAATGCAAATTAAAAGTACTTTAAAGTCTATTAGACTTAGTCATAATGGTTATTACTAAGAAAACAAAACTAAAAAATACTTGTATGTATGCTACAGACCACACTCTCTCATGGTTGGGGCTAGGATTCTTTCATGAAGCAGGAAGGCACGGGTTCCAGGTGAAATGGCAAACAGAACACCAAGACACAGAAAAAGTGTAGAATCTCCGTGTATTTGGTGTCTGAGTGCAACCAGGGGATTTTAAACATGAGATCTTTATATATCAAAGGATGTATCCAGTACAGCAGGCACAAAAGACAATTAGCAATAACCATTTGTCATAAGGAAATGTAAAATCAGCCAGGTAGAAATGTTTCTGTGTGACATCCATAAAGGGGACTGTAAACCAGACCCCTAGGTCTTAATGAGATTCAGTGAGTAACCTTATTATCACCTGGCCCTCTCTGAGGGAACCTGGGATCTTAGTGTTAAGTCAAAGTCTCACAATGTCAGTGCCACTCTCATTAGCATAGCCATAAAAGATCAATGGAAGTATGTAAACTACTAAGCAAAGCGTTGGCGCCTAGAACCGAGGTTTTTTGGCCAGTATTGTAGTTCAAAGACCTAATAATTTTGCCTGGTTGCATATAGCTCTGGATACCAGAAATTCCTGCAAAATAGATCAAAGGAAAGTCAAAGGTAGGGCTGCCCTGAGATAAGAGCTCAAAATCCTCTCCAGCCAGGGAATTCCACAGCGTCCCTCAGGACGGCGCTTACTCAAAGGTGTCCACTGAAACTTGTGCTTTGGACGGCACTTACTCAGAGTGTCCACTGAAACTCGCGCTTTACCTGTGGAAATTCACAGTGTCCACCGAGGATCGTGTGACATATGTAGGGGAATAGAAATTTAATTTTATTAGCAAGAGTATAAACTAGTACAGCCAGAATGGAAATCAGTCTGGATGTTTCTCAAAAAAGGTAAAATTAGACTTATTAAATGACTTAACTGTACTGATCCTAGTCATATTCCCCAAAGATTCCATATCTTTCCCCAAAGATACCTGGCACATTCATGCTCATTATAGATATATTCACAATAGCTACAAAATAAAGTCATTCTAGATGTTCATCAACAGATGAATAGATAATAAAAGTTTGATACAAATATACAATTTCATAAAGGTTAAATTATAAAATTTGCAGAAAAAATGAGGGATCTGCATTATATAAAGAAGACTCAGAAAAATGATTTGTTCTCTTTTTAGTGTGGTTCTCTACTTTTTAACTTTTAATTAATTTATTATTTGTGTGTGTGCACCCATGCACACACATGCACTTCAGGGCACACATGTGCCATAGCATGAATGTGGAAGTTAAAGGTCATCTTTAGAAAGTTGGTTCTCTCCTTCAATCAAGTTAGAACGGTCAAAATATCAAACTAAGGTCATCAGGCTTACTGTGCAAGTACTTCTATCCATGAAGTCATCTTCCCAGACCCTAGCTTTTGATTTTTACATATGTGTATTTATGTGGATATAAATAGAGAGGTCAGGAAACTAGAAGGGTGACTCACAATAAGTGCAAAGGAAGTTTTGAGGGAGAAAGAGAGTGAAGGTAATACACCTGTAACTAAAAGTCGAAGAGGGAATACTGGGGTCAGAAGAACAGAAGCAGTAATGGGAAAGGGTGTGGAGTTGTGGATGGAGGGCGGCTCTCAGAATGATGAAAATGCCACAAGGACATATTTTGAAAGCTAATTAAAGATTTAATAATATGTAAATCAATTTAACTTTGTTTTTACTAATACACAAAACCACATATGAGTGGTTGCTATGGCACAGTCCAATATATATATATATATATATATATATATATATATATATATATATAGTGTTTAAATCAAGTTAAATATATCTGTCTCCTGAAATATTTCTTAAATATGAAAAATCTTTTTTTCTGAGCATTTTTAAATATGTAGAACTGTAATTTGCTCTTGCTTTCACTTCCATTACTGGGAATTGAACTCATGGCCGTGGATATGCAAGGCAAATACTCTAAGGGGCTATGTCCCAGCCTGTGGTATACCATTTTCTGAAGTCATTCTACTACGCAATAGTGCTAAAGGACAGAAACTGAAGTAGGCAAAAGAGTATAGATTTGTACCAAACTTTTTTATGGTAAGGAATGACCACATGGAGGATTAATATATATAAATCCCAACATATATCACATGATTTCACTGCATCTTTTGCCCTCTTATGTCTTGTGCTATAGGGAAACTTTGCTCAAAAGTGCTGCTTTTTGTGTTGATAATTTTGTACATGTATATAATGTATTGTGATCAAATTTACTCTTTACATACTGAGCCCATCTTTCTTCCTAGGTTGTCTCCTATGTTTATATCTTTTTAAAAAGTCAATGAATGTTATTAGGGTCATTCTTTGACAATGGATAGGGGACTACTTACCATAGCAAATATTAATTACCAGTGGCTTCTCATGGTACAGTAGGGCCCCTCATTTGTCCCTTTCCCATCCATGATTAAATGTCAACATTTCCAGTTTTGTACAGATCTTCTCCAGGTAACTTTAGCTACACCCACTTTGAGTTCATAAGTACAACAACCATCTCATGTCCAGCTAAGAGCATCCTGTTTTTATACCCTTTCTGCTCCTTCTTACATAGTGCTCCCTGGGACTTCGGTGGAGTGATGTAGATATCTCACACAGACCTGAGAGCTCTGAAGTCTACTTATTGTCAGCACATTGGCCAGTATTGAATTTCTGTAGTAACCATCACCTACTACAAAAAGCAGCTTCTCTGACCAAGGCAAGGAGAATCATTAGTCCATGAGTATAAACATGAGTATTTAGATGAAAAATTGACTACATGTCCCTTTAACAAAACATCATAGTAGACCCTCCCAAAGGCAGCCACGGGTGTGGATTACCTCAAATGGAGCAGTCTTCAAATCCAATCAGAAAGTTGTTCACCAAATAGTCATGCCACTATTGTTTCAGTGAGCATATCCTGACAGGTCACTAATAAAGTACACAAGGTCTACAGATGAGTAAGATTTTACTGACCCCTCCTCAGAGCCTCTGGAGCCTTTTTGACCAGCAATTCTTAGGAATATATCACACACTGGGCACTAGGATTTTGTTTAAAATTTTATGGCTTTTGGGAGTGGAATTATCCACCTACTCAAGGCACTTCTATTAAAACTCATTATTTGTTTAACTTACATTCTTAGTTTACTTAGAAAGGTGTAGATTTTGATGCGGCTTTTTCCTACACTCCTAGTAATGTTAACCTTCTCTCCAGGCCACTTCCACCCCCAGCCACCCTCCTGGCTCTATGAAACCTTTACACACATATCTCTATCTCTCTGCCCTTCTGCTGTCATATCACATGCATTGCATAATCCTTCCCCATCCCAACCCAGTGGCTTCTTTCTTGATTCTTAGTCTTTATAGAGACACACACTTCAACTTAAAGACAAAAATATAAAAATTCGGAAATATGCCGGGCGGTGGTGGCGCACGCCTTTAATCCCAGCACTTGGGAGGCAGAGGCAGGCGGATTTCTGAGTTCGAGGCCAGCCTGGTCTACAGAGTGAGTTCCAGGACAGCCAGGGCTACACAGAGAAACCCTGTCTCTAAAAAACCAAAAAAAAAAAAAAAAAAAAAAAAAATTCGGAAATACGATCTATACATGACAGAGAACATATGGCATTTGGCTTTCTGAGCCTGGAAATGTCACTCAGTATAATATTTTTGAATCAAAGCTGTTTTCCTGAAATTTTCAAAATCTGAATACAATTTCATTGTATGTATGTATGCATATATATATATATATATATATACATACCATATGCTCATAATCCATTTATATGTTAGTGGCTATTAGACTGACTCCATATCCTAGTTATTGTGAATACAGAAACAATGAGCATAGATATGCAAGTATCTCTGCCATTCTGTATGTAGTTCTTTGTCTATGTACTCAGGAAAAATATAGTTGTACCACAGCAATTATGCTTTTAACTTTTTGAGGGAACTCCATATTGATTCCTACATCAGTTTACACTGCAGCCAGTGAGTAAGGGCTCCTTTCCTTCACGTCTTTGCCAGCATGCGATTGTACTTGACGCTACTTGTTTTAGTTGGAGCTCTCTAGCAGGGACAGAATCAAGGGGGCTACATGTGTGTGATATCGATATCTTCCCAAGAGTTGTCGATGGAAAATGCACCAGAGTCTCCCATCAGAACAAGCTACTGTTACTTCTCTTGGTTGCCAACCATAGCTAGATGGTAAGACCCCATTGCTGAGCTATCACATTTTAGATGAATACCACAGAAATGAAGCTAGACAAGCTGGTAGCTAATATTCTTCATGCTAAAAGTTACTTTACAGATGGACATGTGTGTGTGTGTGTGTGTGAGAGAGAGAGAGAGAGAGAGAGAGAGAGAGAGAGAGACAGAGAGAGAGACAGAGAGAGAGAGACACAGAGAGACAAAGAGAGAGAATTTTTAAAGAATTGCTCAAAATAGTAGCAACAGAATCACTTCTGAGAGTTGAGAACCTAGTTCTTCAGTTTAAATAGACACATCTTTTACTAGAGGGTAATAACTGATTAGCTACCTAATCCACAAAGTGGGGTTTTTCAGAAGTCTCAACCTGATAGTGGATCCCCAAACGTTACCAGAGAAACATCAGTCTATAGTCTGTCATGGTAGCAGCAGCAACAGGGCAAACTATCTCATCAGAAACAGGGAAGGCTAAGAAAGCAGAAGATGAGATGTTCTTCCTTTTACTACATTCTTTTCATCTACCAGAAGATGCTGTGAATAGGTGTTTTTTTGCTGCATGACATTTTTCATTTGAGATCTCTTAGAGTGTTTTCTTTTTTTACCTAGACACTTAAAGGTATAAAAGTTTCTCTTAGGACTGCCTTGATTTTATCCCATAGGTTTTCTATGTTGCATTTTTATTTTCGTTCAACTCTAACAACTTCATCATTTCATTCTTGATTTTATTAATGAAGGTGTGTGTGACTCACTGGTGGTGTTGAAAACTTTCAGAAATGTTTATTATATGTATTTTTCTGCTTGGTTCTTTGATGTTTAGGTTCTTGAGATCTTTGTATATTCTAATTTTTGGTCTGGTGTATAGCTGACATTTTTTTTTTTGATTTTGAAGAAGTCTATCTAGGTCTTACATTCTACTCTTCTGGTGCACACATCTGTTGTGTGCAGTTCTGTGCTGCTATTATTATAACTCTGTAGTATAAATCAAAGCCAGGTATTCACACACTTCTAAGATAATTCTTTTCACTCAGAAATGCTGGGAAAATGGGGTCTTGTACTTTTATAGAAAATTTCAATATTGTTTTTCTAGTTCAGTGAAGGATGGCATTGAGATTTTGATTAAGATTGCATTGAATGCACATGTCGCTTTTGATAGGGTGAACATTTTTCAATATTAATTATTCCATTCCATGAACATGGGATATGTTCCATTTTCTACTATTTTCCTTTTATTTCAATTTTTTATGTTTTTAACATTTTCATTCTACATGTCCTTTGTCTCCTTGAGTCTTTCTTCAGGGTGCTTTTCGAACTTTTGCGAACAGGACTGTATCCCATATTTCTTTCTCAGCAATGTTTACCATTGACATTTAGGAAGGCTACTGATTTTTTATTGTGTTATTTTGATAAAGGTGTTTACCAGCTACAGGAGTTTTCTGGTGAAGTCTTTAGGTAGTATGTATAAAATCTTATTATCCGCAAATGAAAAATACAGTGGATTGTTTTCCTATTTGCATCTCTCTTATTCTTTTCTCTTGTCTTATTGTTCTAGCTAAGACTTTTCCTATTGTAATAAACTACACTAACAAAGGGAGAAAGGTTCCAGGGTAGATTATTAGTCATGGCAACAGAAACTTCAGGTCACACCACACATACCGTGAGGAAAGAAAAGGAGATGAGTGTCGGTGCTCACTTTGCTTTCTCCTGTAGTCCAGTCCGGAGCGCAGTCCATGAAATACCACTGTGCATGCTTAGATTGAATCTTCCATCTCAATGAACCTCATCAATACAGCCCCTCGCAGGAATGGCCAGAGACTAATCCAGTCAAGATAATCCCTCACAGGTGTACAAATAAGCGTGTTTCCTTGGTTATTCTAAATGTTGCCAAGTTGATAATTAATATTAACCTTAACTAATACATTTCAAGTACTATATTATTTACAAATGAAGAGGATGGGCATTCTTTTTTCATGATTTAGTGTGAGTTCTTTATGTTTTTCTCCTTTTAGTATAATGTTGACTACAGATTTGTCACACTTATCCTTTATTAGATTGATTCCCCTTAATCTGTCCAGGGTTTTTATTATGAAGGTGTGTTTTGTTGGGGTCTGCCCTATATCTCATGTATTATGCAGTTTCTGTCCTCGAGTACATTTATGAATTAATTACACAATTGATTTGTATATTTGAAATCCACCCCTGCACTCCTGAAATGAAGCCAAAGAGATGATGCTGTGTGATCTTTTCTAATTTTGAATTTCGTTTTGAAGAATTTTATTGAGACATTAGAGGATTGTGTTCATTGGAATATTAGGCTATAATTTTATTCTTGTGTTGTTTTCTATCAGTGTGATGCTGGCTTCGGAAAATTAGTTTGGAAACACTCCTTCCTTTTCTGCCTCATGGAATAGTTTGAGAAGCATTGGTTGTGGTTCTTTAAAGATCTGGCAGAATTCTGCTGGACCTGAGCATTTTTTAGTCAGGAGATATTTTTTGTCGTTATTTAGTTACTTTTTCAATCTCTGTCAATTTCACACACACGCACACACATGCATACATACACAGACACACACATACACACACTTCATCTTGGTTTAAATTTAATTGTTCATATCATCTAGAAATTTATCCATTTCTGTTAGATTTTACAATTTGATGGAATATACACTGTAAAGATATGATCTTATGATTTTCTGGATTTCATTGTTATCTGTTATAATGTTATTCTTTTTGCCTCTAGTCTTCTTAATTTAAGTTTTATGATCTTCCTTTGGTTGAACTGGCCAAGAGTTTTCAGTCTTGCTTGCTTTTTTAAAAAGTAGAATCAACTATTCGTTTTTTTTTTTACCAGGTTTGTTTCGAGACAGTGTTCCATGTATCCTAAGAAGTCCTCAAACAGTCCTTAAGGATAGCCACATCCTTTTTTGTTTGTTTGTTTTAAATTATTATTTTGTGTGTGTTTGGCATGTGTGTGAGTCCTGCTGGGGTCAGAGGATAATATTTGGGACTCAGTTCTCTCCTCCAACATGGTCTTCAGAGATCTAACACAGGTTGTGCTTAGTCTTGTGCTGTAAATGTCTCTACACGGTGATCCATCTGGCTCTCCTGATCTGGAGCCTCTTATCCTCTTGCCTCTGCATCCTGAGTTCAGAAATTACAAGAATTCCTTTTACCACACCTACCACACCACACCCAGTTTATGTGGTACTGGGAACAATCCCAAGATTTTGTGGGTGCTAATTAAGTACTCAGCTGACAGAAAGATATTCAAAGTAATTCATTTCATTGTTTGTTTATTTCTATGTCATGGATTTCTGTCCAGATCTTAATTATATCTTTCCGTTGACTAGTACACGTTTGATTTGTTCTTGTTTATCCAGTACTTTAAGGTGTATTGTGATAATTTTTATTTGAGATATCTCAGATTTTTTTTTCATTTTTTGTATTTTCTATGTTCTTTGTTTACATTCCAAAGGCTTTCCCCTTTCCCAGTTCTCCTAATACCATGTGTCCCATAAGTCCTCTCCCCCCCCATTCCCCAATCACCCCACAACCCTTTCTCTGTTCTGGTACTTTCCTGCAAAACCTGAACCAGTTTTTTTGGGACCAGGGTCCTCTCCTTCCTTCTTCTTGGGAATCTTTTGATTTGCTAATTGTGCATTGAGTATTCAGAGCTTCTGGGCTCATTAATATCCACTTATCAGTGATTGCATTTCATGTGTATTTTTTGTGATTGGGCTAACTCACTTAGGATGATATTTTCCAGATCCAACCATTTGCCTAAAAATTGCATGAATTCATTATTTTTAATTGCTGAGTAGTATTCCATTGTATAAATATACCACATTTTCTGTATCCATTCCTCCTTTGAGGGACATCTGGGCTCCTTCCAGCTTCTGGCTATTATAAATAAGGCTGCTATGAACATAGTGGAGCATGTGTCTTTATTGCATGCAGGGGAATCCTCTGGGTATATGCCCAGAAGTGGTATGACAGGGTCCTCTGGAAGTGTCATGCCCAATTTTCTAGGAACCGCCAGACTGATTTCCAGAGCGGTTGTACCATCTTGCAATCCCACCAATAGTGGAGGAGTGTCCTCTTTCTACACATCCTCACTAGCACCTGTTGTCTCCTGAGTTTTTAAACAAAGACTTTTCACCTGAAGAAATTCGATGGCTGAGAAACACCTTAAAAAATGTTCAACATTATTAGTCATTAGAGAAATGCAAATCAAAACAACCCTGAGATTTCACCTCACACCAGTCAGAATGGCTAAGATTAAATACTCAGGAAACAGCAGGTGTTGGCGAGGATGTGGAGAAAGAAGAACACTCCTCCACTGCTGGTGGGACTGCAAGCTGGTAAAACCACTCTGGAAATCAGTCTGGTGGTTCTTCAGAAAACTGGACACGATACTTCTAGAGGACCCAGCCATACCACTCCTGGGAATATACCCAGAAGATTCCCCAGCATGCAATAAGGATACATGCTCCACTATGTTCATAGCAGCCTTATTTATAATAGCTAGAAGCTGAAAAGAACCCAGATGTCCCTCAACGGAGGAATGGATAAAAAAAATGTGGTATATATACACAATGGAGTACTATTCAGCCATTAGAAACAATGAATTCATGAAATTCTTAGAGAAATGGATGGAGCTGGAGAACATCATACTAAGTGAGGTAACCCAGTCTCAAAAGAATACCCATGGTATGCACTCACTGATAAGTGGATATTAGCCTAGAATCTTGGGATACCAAAGACACAATCCACATACCAAATGATGTCCAACAAGAAGGAAGGAGTGGACCTTGGTTCTGGAAAGTCTCAAAGCATCAGTGTAAGGGTATACCAGAACAGGGAAGTGGGAAAGGGTGGATGGAAGAACACGGGGAGGGAAAAGGGCATGTGGGACCTTTGGGGAGCAGGGAACCAGAAAAAGAGAAATGAAATGTAAATATAAAATATATTCAATAAAAAAGTAGAAAAAAATAAAAAATTAAAAAAGTTCTTTCAATTTTTTTATATCCATTGCTATTTGTGTTCTCATATGTGATTTAGTTTAGAATAAATTCCATGTATTCAAAAAATGTGTATTCTGTAGTGTTAGGATATATAAAGTTTTTTAGATATCTGTTAGATCAATTTGATCTATGATGTCATTTAACTCCAGTGTTTATCTATTTAAGTTTTTGGTCTGGTGCCCTGTCTATTCGTAAGGGTGAGACCCTGAAGTCATCTAATATTAGGGTATTGGGATATGTTATAGTGTTAATATAGTTAATATATTATTTTATGTCTAGTTGCCTCTGTGTTTGCTGCATATATGCTTAGAATTGTAATGTCCTCTTAATGGTTTAACTGTTTCTTTAATCAGTGTGAATTAGCTTATTTTTTCTATTTTTGTTTTAAAATGTATTTTATCATGTAGTAGAAATTTGACACATGCGTGTTTCCTGTTTCTATTTGCTTGGAACATGTGTGTCTATTCTTTCCCCCTCATCTGTTATCTATTTTTAAGGGTGAAATATGTTTCTTAGAAGCCGCAAAAAGAAGACTCCTGTTTTCTGATTTATTCTACTCTATGTACTTTGTTCAGGGAACTGATGTTTAGGCTTATTATTAAGATATAAATTGCCTTCTGTTATTGATTTTTGTAGTATTTGCTGTTTAATAGTCCTATTTTATTTAAAGACTCTTCTGGAATCATTCTTTTCCTCCTTGGCTTCTAGGATATATTTACGCTTCCATCCATAGTACCTCCTTCTAACATTCTCTATAGAGTTTGCTTGGTTGTTATGGATTCTTTTACTTTGCTTTTCCTCCCATGGTGATAGCAAGTTTTTATTTCTCTTTCTAGTATGACAGATAGTTTGTGCTTGGTGTAGTAGTTGTGTGTGTTTTTAAAAGCTGTGGTCTTTTTAGAACCTAAAATGCCTTTTCCATGCCAGAAGGCTTTTAGAATTTCCTCTGAAAATTTGGCTCTATTCTAATGCATCTATATTCAAGTCATTCCTTTTCTTTTTCAGTCTTCCATAGTCTTCTTCATCCTATAGTTAGTATTTGACTACAACATGACGTATGGGGTTAATTTTGGGGTTCCATCTATTTGGTACTCTGTATTCCTCTCGTACTTGGTTGGGCATCTCTTTCTATAGAGTTGAGAGATTTTCTTCCATGATTTTATTGATAATATTTTCTGTGTTTGATGTGGAATTTTTCTCCTTCTATGACCACAGTTTTCAGCTGGAGACTTTTTTATAAGATTCCAAAAGTCTCGTATTTTCTATTCTTATGATTTTTAGTACATTATTGACTCTGACTTTATGATCCAATTCTTCTATCTTGTCTTCAATCCCTGATAGTCTGCCAAGAGCCATGCTATTATTGAGGCTTCCCCACGAGCTTGTTATCTGACTTCTGAAATCTTTTATTCCTGCAATCCTTTAAGTTTAATTTTTTTCAATATTTCTACCTCTATGTTGAATTCTACTTTCCTATCCTGAATTAACTTCTTTATTCATTTAACGATTTGTTTATGTTTTCTTGGGATTCATTTGGATAATTGTTTGCATGCCCTAACAATTTATTGATGAGTTTATTTGTGCCCTCCGAATCATTAGATTATGTTTATAATCATTCTTTTGAATTCCTTACCTGGAATTTTATCTAAGCTGCCATCATTGGAGGTTGTCCTAGTCAGTTTTTCTATTGCTGTGATAAAATACCATGACCAAAAGCAAACTGGGGGGAAAAGATTTATTTGATCTTGAAGCTCTTGGGTCATACTACATTGCTGAGGGAAGCCAGGGCAGTAACTCAAGGCAGAAGCCTGAAAGGCAGAAGCTGAAGCAGATGTGGATACTGTCTTGTTCCCCAAAGCTTGCTTAAAGCCACGTGTCCAGAGCTATCAACACTCACAATGGGCTGGACCTCCCTACAGCATCAATCAAGAAAATGGCCTGTGGCTTGTCCACAGGCCAATTATGTTATGGGCATTTTCTCAATCAAGTTTCCCTCTTCTGAAAGGACTCTACTTTGTGTCAAGTTAATATACAACTGCCCAGCACAATTGGCCCCTGCAAATTTGACACATATTTGTTCCCAAATCATATGTTAATATCACGATCCAAAAAAAATTAATTTTAAAAATCCAACAATCTTTACCAATTTAAATACTTTACAAGTTCATTGTCTATAAAGTATTCGTGATTACTCTGAAACTCCAAAGTCTTTTTAAAAGACTCCAAATTCATTGATGTCCTTTGCCTTTCTGGTTCCTTCAAACCTTCATTCTCCTCTTCAACAGGATTCCCTAAACTGCACTTAATGTTTGACTGGGTCTCTGTACCAGTTTCTATTAGTTGCTTGGTGAAGCTTCTCTGGTGACAGTTACACTAGTCTCCTGTCTGCAAGTATAGCAGAAAACCTTAAGTGTCAGGAGGTGGGCTCCCTCTCATTGCTGGGGGTCTCAAACTGGGCCAGTCATTAGTTAGCCCCTCCCTAAAATTTTGCTCCATCATTTACCCCTGCACATCTTGTAGGCAGCACATATTGTGGGTCTCATGGTTCCTTCCATTGGAAGTCTTGCCTGGTTATAGGGATGGCTGGTTAAGGTTCTATATCCTCCATTGTTAAGAGTCTTAGCTACTCTCATAGATTCCTGAGAGTTTCCATTGTCCTAGGTTTCTAGCTCATCCCAGAGATTCCTCCCCCCTCCAGTTGTCTCTCCCAGTATTCTTTCCTTCTGCCCTTCCTACACCTCACCCCCTTGATCCCATTGCCATCCCCTCTCCTACCCAGACTCCTCCTTCCATGCAGTCCCAATGTCTAATCTATTTCCTCTTTTCAGTGAGTTTCAGGTGTTCCCCTGTGGGTATTCTTGTTTCTTTGCTTCATTTGGTTTGTGGCTTGTCACATGCTTTTCCTGTACTGTATGACTAATATCCACATATAAGTGAGTATATGCTATGTTTGTCTTCCTGGGAACCTACAAAATCAGTTAACCTGGGTCCACAGGAGCTCACCAAAGACTCAACTGTCAATCAGAAAACATGCATGGGGTGGACCCAGGCCTTTTGCTCATATGTAACAGTTGTGCGGCTGAGACTTCATGTGAGATTCCTAAAGCTAGAGGAGGGGCTGCCTCTGATTACTTTACCTGCCTTTGGATCCATTTCTCTTAATTGGGCTGTAGAAAATGATGTGCCTAGTCTCACCGCAAGTTGATATGCTAAGGCTGGCTGATAGCCATGGGAGGCCTCCCATTTTCTGAGGAGAAGGGGTGGAGGGGTGAATGAGACTGGGGGAGAGGTAAGAGGGAGAGGCTTGGAGGAGAGGAGGTAGGGGAAGCTGTAATAGAGATATTAAGTAAATAAATAATTAATACAAACCCAAATTCTTTTTGAGACAGTGGAACTATTTTATCTGGCCTCTTGTAAACTCAAAAATAGATAAAAAACTTTCTTATTCCAAGAAGGAAGAACCAAGACACAGAAACAATCAGATCAGTGCAAAACCAAACTCCAGTAGTATAAAGCTCTGTGTCAGGCATTTTGGAGTATCTTAGAATTTTCTGGGCTCCTCCAAAGGGATTAACCAACTACTTATTGCAAAATCAGCTTGTCTCATTAGAGACATAGTTGCCCATGACCCCTTCAGTCCTGAGGTTTTTACTGCTGCTGAAAGCTGGACCTTCACCAATGGCCTGCCCTGCCCTCTCACAGTGGCAAGGCAAGCCTCGGCTTTTCACCATGTCCCCTTTGAAGCCGGCACCATCCAGAGAACTCCTATATTATCAAATTCAGCTGGCAGCATGAGATGCAGCCTCTGCTGCCTTTGTATAATAGCTCGCTTCTCTGTCCTGAAGAAGCACTTTCCAGAAGACTTCGATTGTCCCAGCAAAGACTTTACTCCCACAGGTTCTTAATCCAAACTATTCTCTGTGGCCCCTGATAGAGTCATTGATCCCTTTAAAACTTCATAATGCAGACTTCCATTTTCTGTATTGCTCTTGGAGTTATCCTCTAAGGACCCACAGTATATCCACTGAGCTCTGAGCGTTCTGTTTTTCTCCCAGCTCAAAGTTCCATGGTCCTTCCAGAATCCTCCCCCAAATCCTTACCTACATCTGTCATAGCACGCCTGCATGATCCTGACACCCATTTATGTCTTAGTTGGGGTTTTATTGTTGTGATAAAATACCATGACCCAAAGCAACTTGAAGAGAAAAGGATTTATTTTGCTTACACGTCCATATCTCATTCCCTCATTGAAGGAAGCCAGGTCAAGAACTTAAGCAGGGCCAGAACCTGGATACAGAAATAATGCAGAGGCCATAGTGTTGCTTACTGACTTGCTCCCCATGGCTTGCTTAGCCTGCTGCTTTCTTATACAATCCTGGACCCCCTACCTAGGGAATTACCACCTATAATGTACTGGGCCCTCTGGCATCATCAATCAAGAAAATGACTGCAGGTTTGCCCCTAGGCCTGTCTAGTAGAGACATTTTCTCAAATGAGGTTCCCTCTTCTAAAAGGACTCCAGCTTATGTGAAGTTGATATAAAACTATCCATCACAGAGGTCAGTCATATTTATGGGATTAGTAACTTTTGTAGAGACATAGTTATCATGTTTTTTTGTGTTATTTGTGTTTTTGCATTGAAAATTGCACATATAAAGTTAATTGATTAGTTATAACTCTCTGGCATATCTGTGTCAAGTGAACATTTGGACTTGTTCAAATTCCCTACATTTAGCTCATCTCAACTCGGTTTATTGCTGCTTCAAGTTCAGCTGTAGACATACTTGGTGCTAGATTACTGATGGAGCAACTGAACTGATTTGGTCTAGGATCAAAGGAATGGCCTCTGACCGTACAAATTGGATTCTCTGCTACCACAGCAACAAGGGATTGCACCAGGGTCAGGATGTGGTAATGTATTCCTTAACCTCATGACCCAGGATGTGTGATGTATAGTGGGAACTTCGCTGGGGGCAGAGGTCAGTTGTTTCCTGACAGCACAACTGAGATGCATAAGGTGTCTAGTCTGAGGCAGGGAAGGGAATTTTATATCCTCTGACCTCGGGATTAGGAAGGATGTTGTGTAGTGGGGGCTAACCTGGAGGTAGGGTACAAGTGTGAATCCTCTAACTATGTGAGTTGGGGTACATTCAATACAACAATGACTATGATAGGAGTAGAATGGGGGACATTAGAACTTCTGATCTTATGCTATCTGGTAGAAGATGCCCCTGGCCAATAGGTGCTTTTAAATTAAAGTTGCCATTAATTACGGAAAAATCATGACATATATGCTGATTAATGCATTTTGAAACAATTATTTCTATTGCAATTAAAACTGGACTACTTAAAAATGCAAGATTCAAAATAAATTGTCATAGACCATTGTAAAAACTTCTTACCCGTGAGCTTTCATATTTTTGAATACGTGCTATTGAAAACAACTCAGGCTGTTGCCAAGACTACAGGCTATTCACCATAACCTGACAGCAAGGCATTATTGCTGAAGGTAATACCTATACAACTCATCGAACATGGGGAAGTCAAGCTGGTACCTACATAGAGCCTTCACCCCTACATTCTAGCATTCTTGGTACTGGAAGACACTCTCCATTTTTTATACTGCTTAGCCTTCATCAGAGAAGCTTCCTCCTGCAGAAGATGAGAAAAAAATACAGAGACCCATAGCCAGACATTATACAGAGAGTGAGAGATCTTGGGATACTCAGCCCTACGTGGGATGGCTCTATGTAATCTCTCCTTGCAGGGATCAGGCAACCCTGTGGAAGAGGAGGTGGAGTATAAGAGCCAGAGGGGATGGAAGACAATGAGAAAACAAAGCCCTCTAAATCAATATGACCAAAGCTTACATGAAGTCACAGAAACTGAAGCAACAGGCACAGATTCAGGTCCTCTGCATATGCATTATGGCTTTCAGTGCAGTGTTTCTATGGGATTCATGAATGTGCAAATTGATTCTGTGTCTTCTCCTTGGGAATTTTTCCTCATGTTCATTTGCATTGTCCAGCTTGGATAATTATAATTTGGTTTTATCTTTTTATATGTTATTTCGTTAGATTATATATTATCTCTTGTAAGTCTGTTCTTCTCTAATGAGAGACAGAAAGGGAGTGCATCTGAATGGGAGGGGAGTTGTGGGCACGGTGAGACTAGGTGGAGTATAAGGGAGGGGAAATTATAATCAGGATATTATGTGAGAAAAGAATCTATTTCCAATAAAAAGAAAGAAAGGAAAAATATAATATCCCAACTAGAAAAGTCAAAGTATTACAAGTAGAATTAATCAAGCAGAATTTAGAATATCAGGACCCAAAGAGAAAGTAGAGGATCTAGATAAAGAAAGCAAGGAATACAAACAAAAATACTTAATAGCACAGGAAAGGAACACACAAGGAATGTGGAACACTATGAAAAAAACCTTCAAATTACCGACACAGATGAAAGAGAAGAATACTACGTCAATGGCATAGAACAGATTTTCAACAGGATCTTAGAAGAAAACTTCCCCCAACTAAAGAAAGATACACTCATATTAATCTGAGAACCATAAAACACCAAATACACAAAGCCAGAAACAGAATCCCCCATGATACATCATAGTTAAAACATTTAATATACATTAAAAAATAAAGTTTACTGAAAGCCTCAAGAAAAAAAAAACCTCAAGACACAAATAAAGGAAAATCTATCCAAATACCAGCTGAATTCTCAATAGAAACTTTGAGACTCAGAAGAGCCTCAGGGAATGCACTGAAGCGCTAAAAGACTGTGGCAGCCAACCCAAAATGACATACGCATCAGAACATTCTGGATGATTGGAGGAGAAAGGCAAACTTTCCATGACACAAACAACCTAAAACATTTTATATCCAACAAACCTAACCTAAAGAAAATAAAGGAAGCCATATTTCTGTGGAAAGAAATTCCAAGTCATGATTAATAAAACACAAAATAGTACTAAGAATACAAAGAAACACCAAAACCAACAACAATTTGACCATAATCAAAAAGCAGATATATATGATAACTTTAAATACCAATGGCCTCAATTCTATAATCAAAATACACAGATTGCCTGACTGGATCAATAAACAAAAATCATCCATTTGTTGTCTAAAAGAAACACATCTTAATTTTAAAGATAGGCACTGCTTTAGAGTAAAAGAAAAGACAAAAGTACATCCATCCAATGAGACCAGGAACTAAGCATGCATTGGTATCCCAATATCTAGTAAAACAGATTTCAAGGTAGAACTGATCAGAAAAGAGGAGATGGGACTCTTCATTCTAAGCAAGGGAAGAATTAGCCAAGGAGACCAAGTCCCTATCCTAAGTATATGCATCCTAATCTCTGGGCACCCAATTTCAGAAAACAACTAATACTGGATTTAGAGACACAGATTAATAATAATTCATTAATACTATGTGATTTCAATAGCTCACTTTTAGCAGAATAACAACAGAATTAACTGATGCCATACATTCAATGGACTTAACAAATAACCCTAGAACATTATATCCAAATACCAAAGACTTCTAAGGAGCAACACAGGGAAACTTTCCTAAAAGACCCCACATCTCATGCCTATTTTAGATGAATAATGCAATATTTATTTTATTATAATGATTTCATTTAAAAAAAAGTTAAACATCTTTAATATTAAAAAGGATTGAAAGCACTCCCTTTATCCTGTCTGCAACACAATGAAACTTAAACAACTCCTTACTAAATGATGCATGGGCCAAAGAACAAATAAAGAAATAAAAAACTTTCTGGAAGGAGAAGTAACAAAAATGAAATCAAAACATAGCAAAACCTCTGAAGTATATTAAAAGTAGTTCTAGGGGGAAGGTTATGACTTTAAGTGCCTACATTAAAAATGGCTTATGCTACAACACAAAAATTTGAAAGAAAAAAAACACGGGACAAACCAAATCCAAAATTGTCAACAGTAAGAAATCAATAAAAAAATTAGACAAAGAAACAATATAAAATTTGAACAAAGTAAATGACTCTAAAATCTGGTTCTTTGAGAATTTAAACAATATTGACAGACACTTTGCCCAACTAACCAAACACACACACACACACACACACACACACCACACCACACACAAAACCCCAAAATACAAAAACAAAAACAAAAAGAACCCCAAATACAAAAGAAACAAATAAAGGAAAGACCAAAACTAACAAAATCAGAAATTACAGGGAAATATTACAAGAGACGAAGAAGAAATTCAGAATTTAGTTTAATTAAAATAAACAACTTACTCCCTTTATATTCGAAAATCTAACTGAAAGCGATGAATTTTAATATATGGCCAGACTACCAAATTAAACAAGACCAAAATTAGGGAGATTGAAACAGTAATGAAAACAGCCTTCTAAGAGTTTAAAAAAAAATGTTCAGGACAGACAGATTCAAGCAGAATTCTACCAGACAATCAAAGAATTAAGGCCAACAATTGACAATTGGAAATCTTCTGCACAGAAAAATAAAACAGTCAAAGAGGTAAAGTAGCCAACTCAATGGGAGAGAATTATTGCCAGCTAAACATCTGATAGAGGGTTAATGTCCAGAATATATAAAAACTTCAAATAAACAAGGAGTCAAAATCAAATGACCTATTGAAAAATGGACATAGGACCTAAAGAGAGAGGTCTCAAAACAAGAAAAAAATGGCTAAGAAATAGCTCAAAAAATGTTCAGCCAGCCCTAATGGATACATCTACTAAACAGTCCCATACCAAGGGCTCAGGGAACATGGTGGAATGTGGAGTGAAAAGACTCTAAGGGCCAGAAAATCAAGCAGTTTGCTGTGAGGTTTTGTTAACTAGTGATACTGGAAGCTGTGTCAACAAAGTCTCATCAACATGACTGCCGAAACGAGCTGAGCAAGAATGACACCAAGAGTCATGACATCGTGGATGGCGATGGGGTAAAGCCCATGAAGCCTCAACCCTGCACAGCGAACTACAAACAACTGAGGAATGCTGGGAGGGAGAGGCGCAGTCTTAGCCAGGGATGAGCACATCAATTCCTATTGCCTATCCAATACCAATGGTCAGCCCTGAAGACATGCACACATATAACCTTATATAGACCGAGCAGGTTGTAGTTAAGAATATATATATATTCTTGAATGTATATATACATACATATACATACATATATATACATATGAATGGACATGTGTGACTCTGAAATAACAAGGAGGAATATAGGGGAGGGTTTAGGGGAGGGTTTGGAGGGAGAAAAGGAGGAGACAAATGTAATTATATTGCAATAAAAATTGAAATTAAAGTTAAAAGGTCAATAGATTTCAAAGGGATAGTTTTTGAAATTATATATGCTCCAATTCAATAACTTAATTATTGACAATTTATCTCATGGAAATAAACTAGCATATTAAATAATCATACAGTTGTACAAAGATATTTTTATATAGTGTCAAAACATGAATACTATATGACTATAGTAGACAAGTTAAGCAGAGTTCGAGACCAGAGATGTTGCTTAGTGGCAGAACACTTGAAAAGCATAAGTAAGGCTCTAGGTTCAATCCTCGGTAGGGGCAAAAGGGGGGGGAACCAATGTTTCTGCTGTTTTTCAGGGGCACATACACTAAAAGTTGAATAATACAGAGATCAGCATGGCTCCTGCAAATGGATAACGTACAAATTCATGAAGCATTTTATACTCTTTAAAAAGTAGCATTTGTACAGCATTCAGTGGGGTTAGACAAGCCGTTACAAGTTGTAAGCAGGACGTTTGCTGATAGTTGCAATTGTTATCATAAATAATTATGATTAGAATTAGTTCAACATAGCTCTTATCCACTAATGAAGCAAACGCTTCAAGCGGCATGTGCCTGTCCTCCAACATCCGAAGTGTTGTCACGCTCAGCCTCTCCCTTAGAGTAAATAAGTCTGGGAACAAACGCAGCTATCTAACCACCGAGAGTAAATGTGCAGACTGGCGGGGCACTCACTGCAAGCGAAAGCCTCGGGAAAGACCTAAGACATTTTTAAACAGTTTTTGCATGTAGCCCAGATTATACTGGACTTCTAGACTCTCTGAGCTAACCTTATCAAATGCTGAAATTCCATGTGTGTCACCATGCCAGGAAAGATTTGATTTTTTTCTTTTATTACTTTTAGACCATTGAGATAAAATTATGTTATTTCTCCCCTTCCATTGAAATAAAATTACGTCAGTCCCCCCTCCTTTTCCTCTCTCCAGCCCTCTAAGCCAACCTCCCTGTAACCCTTTCATGCCATCCCACTCTCAAATTGATAGCCTTATTCATTTATTGTAACATTAAATATGTGTGTAGCATGCACACACACACACACACACACACACACACACGCATGTGCACGCGCACATGCACCTGCTGAGCCCACTTTGGTTGGCAGTGTGTAATTGGTTTCAAGGCTCTTTGCTCTGGGTTGGACGGCCAGTGAAGGGGCTCACCCCTAAGAGACTAGTGTCCCTGCTCTCAGCTCTCGTTAGTTCTTCGTCTAATTGTGGTCCGTGAATATCTCCCCTTCCAACTGAACATGTTTGTCCATAGATAGTTCCATATTTCTGGCCTTTTGTAAGCAGGGGAGACTACTTCACAGCAATGCTGGCTCTTACAACCTTCTTGGCCTCTCTTCCATGATGTTTCCTGAGCCACAGACGCGGGAACTGTGACGTAGGCCAGTGGGGGCTGGATTCTTCAGTCTGTTGATCACTGCTTTGTGTCTAGTTGGGGTTTTCTGTGATTTTCTTCATTTTCTGTGAAGAGAGGCTTCTTTGATGAACAGTAGTATAGTGATAAGACTTAGAATATAATTAGGAATTATGCCGGACTTGTAAACAGTGGTGGTTGATTCCTTTCTAATATTCATTGCTAGAGAAGCTGGCTGGTTTAGAGAACCAAGCATGACTTCCCTCCTGTTGGGAAGGGCTGAAGTCCACTTGGACAGCTATATATTGCCACCGAAATGTGAGTGCCATTTCTTGCACCTTTATGCCTATCTTACCATGCTGGTCATTGCTGTCCTTCATAGATATTGCTGCAAGGCAGGACTGGGTGGTTTTTAATTGCTTCTGTTTCTTGGCAGTTTGCACGGTAATTTCTGGAACCATGGAAGCTAGACCACAGCAAAGAGGCTTCCATTTCCGATCTAGCTCAAATCATCTGAGTCTTATGTCTTAAATGCATGGCGTCTTCAGCAATAGTTGCCCACCCTTAGGCCCTTGAAAGGCACCCAAAGCTACACTGGTAAACTGTGTTGTTCGGAAGAATCCCTTGCACTGCCCTGACCAACAATTTGAAAGGTATTCTTGTGCCTGGTACAGAGAGTTTTCATTACTTTATGGTTTTTATATGTGCAACATGGTTGGCACAATATTTACAATTATATGTATTTTATATAAGTTTAGTTAAATGTAAAATAAAATAATTCACTGAGGCTTTATCAAACTTGGGGTGGGACTCTCTGCTCCTTCTCCTGCACCATGTATGCCTGCACACGACCGTGCTTCCCACCACAACAATGGACTATATCTCTAACACTCTAAGCCAGCCCCAGTAAAATATTTTCCTTTATAAGGGTTGCCACAGTCATCGTGAGTCTTCACAGCAGTAGAGACTCTAAGCCTGGTATTTGTCCCTCTTCTCTCCTTCTCCTTCTGTATTGACTTCCCTCCTTCCTCCTAGTTGGAGCCTTTCCTTTCCTAATTCCATTTCCTACTTCACATCCCCTGTATGCCCCTGTATTTCCGACTTAACCTCTTGCCCACAACACATTCCCACCACCTATCGTTCCCTTGTATGCCTTCTCTGCGGTTGTCTATGTCTTATATTCATGCCTGAAGATTTGGAGCTAGGAGCTGTGATAAGAGACAATATGCAGCATTTTCCTTTCTGGTTCTGAGCTACCTCACTCAGTATAATCTTTTCCGAGTCCAGTCAATACCTGAAATTTTCATGACCTCCTTTAGGTTCACTGCTGAATAGTATTTTACTGTCAATATTTAAAACTTTTAGTTATTTGTATTTCTAATGTCAAAATCCTATTTTTAAACATCTCTACCAATTCATTAGGGATTTAAGTGACTTGGATGATTAACCTTCTACATCGTGATAACAGTGTCACTGTCAGGAATATCTGGGAATTGAGGTCTTTATTCAGATAAGTCAACATCTTGACCATCCCATTTTTCTCTCCCAAATAATAATGTTTAAAAAAAATCACACAGATAATTGAAACATAGTATTTCTTCTAAGGCAGCTATTTTGTTTCTTGATTAGTTAAAACTGGTTACAGTGATGCCTGAGAAAGTTTAATTGCATGAAAATCACCTGGGGGATCTTGTTAAAAGGCAGACTTTGATTTGGTGGATTTGATATAAGGCCTGTGATTCTTCAGCATAACAAGTTATTGGTGATCCTTTTGTTACTAAAGCCATACTTGAATAATTTTATGACTTAACTCATCTGTAGTGAATCCAGAGAGCCCATATACTAGTGATTGTGCTGATGTGTGCATATGTATATGATTCATACATGCATAAGCATAAAATATGCACAATTTTATATATACATAATCAGAATATACAGGGAGAGAGACTTGTTTCGCTAAATTGGGAACGTACCCTATTTACATAATTTATGCTAAATAGGCAGCCTGGTTTTCTTACCTTTGTCATTTGAAACAAGGATAATGAACACTAGTTATCAAATATTTCGAGATTCTATGGGGAGAAAATGAAAGAAATAATATGTTGCAGAGCTTTTCTGTTTTCATGAAGGCCAGGCTTGTTTAATAATAAAAAACAGGATAAGGTTGCAAATATGTTAAATGACCTCTAATAGACTTGGCATCTAGCAGTCTTCTTTTGCATAGACCATGAGCATAAATGTTTGGTCAGTAAATAACACATGGGCAAATTTGTGAACATTTGTTATGTCTGAGTTCCAAATCCAGGGAAAGGGGGTCTTGAGGGGCTCGGGTTTAAGAAGAATGGAAAGAGCAGATATGACTTGGTTTATTCACAGGCACACAGGACACAAGAGCAGATTACCGGGCACGTACTGGACACATGCCAGCAGGCACAGGCACTTGGGTTGACTAGAAGTAGGCACACAGGCCTACAAGAACATACACACACACACACAGACACACACAGAGAGACACACACAGACACACACACACACACACACACGCTGTCAAAGGCAAATACCAAGTGGAAACCTAGTCTCAAGGGTTTCCCTGCTAACCTGTGGCAACCATTCCTACCTACCTGCTGATCTCCTAGCTGTTCAGTGTTAGCGATCCTTCGCCCGTTCTGGGTATCCGTATCAATGTCACGTCGTTTAAACCTTAAGCAGCCATTATGATCTTCTGATTCCACCACTCCATCCCTTTTAGACAATTTTCAGTTTGTCATAGCAGAACCCTTGGGGTGCAATTGGGCTTATAATCTGTAATATAGACAATGTGTTACTAGTTTTTGTGTATTTCATAATTTCTCACACTCTGTAGGTTCCTTAGGATCTCAGATTCTGTAGGTTGTCCAACCCCTTGAGCTCTGTTTCCTTAGGTATCATGGGGTCTTTTCATCTAGAAGCTTCCACGGGGGCCTAGGCTCTACCTCCCAATGCTCCACATAGAGTGTTGGCAGATGGTTTATGACTATTAGCCATATAGCCCTTATTCCAATCCACTAGCTGCTTTGGCCGAGCCTTGTTTATGTCCAATAATATCAGTGGACAGTGACACTGTTGCCACCTTTCTTGGACATCTAGAGGCCAGGAGGATAACAGGGAAACCCAGAGAAACCAGTGATTTAACCCATTATGTAACTGCATCTGACAAGGAGCCACTTTTGAATTTAATATAAATATGCCCTTGAGACCAGAAGCAAGTGGCTTTTACCCATAGTCCCCCACTGACACCATCAGTATATCAAGTATTGGGAAGTGAGGTGGTCCCTTCTTTGTAGGGATTCGGTTCCATGGGATCTGTTTCTCGGGTACCTGCATCCTGTATTACTGCATGTTTTACTGGTTCCAAGACATCTTGCAACTCTGTTGTTAAGGAACTCCTACTTAAAACCCCTCCGTACAGACAAGCCAGTCCCTTGAACTTTGGAGTCATTCACCACAATCCTCATTATTTCAATGCTGCTCCAAGAGTAGCTCTCAGATGCACAGAATCTGATTCCAGATCTGGGTGAAAAATCAAAGATTATCATAATATCAACACATGATTATGCAGAGTGACTTCCTTGGCCATTTTCAGGACTCCAGGTCCTAAGCCACTGTTTTAGGGGAGTGTGTGTGTGTGTATGTATGTATGTGTGTGTGTTCTGATATATACATATATATATAATACATCTGATACATGTTATATGTATATATATATATATGTATATATATAATTAGAATTTATGAAGTGAGCTTTAAAGGTATAATAATGGCCAAATTATACCTCAGTTGTTGCAAACCTGTTATTTCGTACTTGATGTCTCAACAGTTGGAGTAGATCCAGAATAGATCTCTCTTACTGGGGGTGGGGGGATAACAATTGGCAGTTACTCAATACACAGGGTTGTGTATCTCAGTAGTCCTAATCCAGAAGCCCAGAAGTTTCCTGGAGAGCCATTGGTGTCTATTCCATGGCGAAAGCTTGGAAACACGGGCTCTGCTGTCAGTAAAGGAATCGGCAGCAACAGCGACAATGAGGCCAAGAGCTGAGCCACGAGAGGGAAGACCGAGCAGCAAACAGGCACGGTGAATCCCCTTCTGAAATGGCCCTTTATCTGGAATGCTTCCCGAATGTGCTGCCCACAGTTGTCGTGGGCATGGTGAATCCCCTTCTGAAATGACCCTTTATCTGGAATGCTTCCCGAATGTGCTGCCCACACTTGTCGTGGGCCTTCCCACACCAATCAAGGCAATCAGGACAATTCTTCCAGTGCATCTCCCTACTCTTTGATTCTAATTTGTGACAAGTTGACATTAAAAACAACTACAATAGCTACCAAAGCATGACAAATATGCTATGCATATACACATGGGACAAAAATCACAGCCATCCACTGTTGACCTTTCCTGGTAAAGGCAAATTGTTCTTGACCCTCCTTTCGGGAGCAGTGTTAATAGAGAAGAAAGTTCTTATATTACAGTTCTCCTGGGAATTCCTGAACAAAACTCTACTTACCCAGAGTTGCTTCTAAATATAGAATAGTTTTGAGTGATTTTTATGCCCCACAGATAGCTGAAGTTGGTATACACAAACCAGCCTTCTGAGGCCTAGCAGCATTTCGGAGGGGTGGTGTGGGCAGCCCCTTACTATGATTTGTAACCTGCAGAGTTTAAATTCACCAGTTGGTATTTGGAATGTTGCTAGCCCTTGCAAGGTGTCCATCCCTAGAATATATTTAGATACTGAGGAGATATCATTATATACAGCCAGTGGGCCAAATGGCTAATCCTTAGCAGCAGGTTTACTGCTTTAACCTTGAATATGTGGCCATCATAACCCTCTACATTGCTGGTCCATATGCCTGGTCCAGAAAACCAATATGGGTTCCCATGGACTAAAGTATAGTCAGTATCAGTATCCATGATGTCCAGAACTCTGCACATTGCTGTGCTACAAACAGAACTGTTCGGCATGAGTCCCCTGCTCTTCTGGGGTATCCCTCATCCAGCCACCTTGGGCCACCCTCACCCAAAATGGTGAAGTTATCTGATCAGAAAATCCTTTAGATATGCCTGAGTATACTTGTTAATTTTGACTTAGTATTCATTAGAAAACTGCTGGTATCATGGAAGTAGTCTCAGCTTAATTTAATTGTCAATCTAGCATCTCCTCATCAACTCTAGCTTGTAAGAACTCTACCCAATCTATGTATGAGAGATATGTTGTACTTCTGGTGTTTGTTTAGGGTCGTGTGTGATCTAGTCCATCTTCCCTTTCCCTTGGAGGCAATCTGGACAGCTCAGATTTCCACCTGATCTCTTGTTCTCTTGGCTTGTATATTGCACAGGCATGCATTGCTATAATCACCTCCTGTATATGATGGCCCACATAGAGCCCATACTACAATAAGAGTCCTAAATACACTACCCAGAGCATAGGCTAAGAGCAAGTCCCTCATTTCTAGTAGTAAAATGTTCTCACTTGGCCCCATGGGAGTTTGAATCAGACATGGTCTGGCACATTCCCAACTGAGGGACTATATATATTTGTATTAATTCTATGTAATAAGTCCATTTATAGTCTTTGAGAACTCACCAGCATTGTCCTATAAGAACTCACCAGCATTGTCCTATAAAAACTCACCAGCATTGTCCTATAATGGATGATCTCCAGCTATTGTGCAGATTATTAGCAAGTGTTTACCCTGATTTGGTGGTCATAGAATCTATAATCAGTGCCTAAGGGGGCAGATGGTAATGGATGTTAATTTCCCTAGCTCCTCTGCCATCAGTGAGATACGTCTACCCTCTCATCCAAGAAGTAATGCCTAGGCGGGGATTAGCTTCCAAGGACTCTGTATGAACTACTTTCCCAGTTACTATGACTTTTTCATAGTGTAAGGAGTATAAAGCATAAATTTAATTTTTTCAAAGCCCACTTTTAATGAAGCTTTTTAAATGCCTTAGCCTTCCTTCTAGCCAGAGGTAGTGGAAAAGAAAGGATATGGGGGAAGTGGACCTGTTTAGAAATTAATCTTTGGAGCAAACCCCATCTGTATTGTCAGGAAATCGGCAGTTCAGTTCATATGATTTAGCAGCTGTAGTTTGATCCACTTGCAAACTCTTCACAGATATACCAGCAGTCCAGTGCGGTAGAGTCAGGATAGCAAGCATGAATCAGCAGGAGGGACAATGGGAAGGTCAATGGGAATCCCAGAAGGTTTCAGCCGTGCCTCTTTCAGCAAAGTGGAGATCACTGAAGATGTCAGAGCAACAAGCATTTGCACAGCTAGCTCTACAGGCAAGCCAAGGCCTGACAAGCCAAGGTCAGTCTCTGTTATTGTCGTGGAGTCCTATTTATACTCCCTCCAAACATCGTATGTCCTCCACAGGTCTTGCCTCACCAAGTGTTTTGCCTTAGCACGTGAGTCTGTATCAGCTGACATCATTCTGCCAACTGACTGAGCCCATGGAAGTGGAGAAGTAGCAGCACACCACCAGAAGATTTTAGTGAATTTCTCTCCATGGAGTCCCGGCAAATGGAGCTCAACTACACAGTGTAAGGCAGACCAATGCATGTGTGTCCTTAGCAATGAATCCTTCATCTCTTGTTTGCTTCAGCCAAACATCTTTCACCTGTGTCTGCTTCAGCGAACTGGTCCTTTGCATGTCTACTTTAGTAAAACATCCTTTCTCTCATGTCTGCTTCAAGAAAACAATCCTTCATGTGTTTGTCCCAGCAAAACATCATCCAATACAACTGACTTTCCAAAGAATCCTTAAGTTTCCATTTCAGTGGGGCATACATTATATGGCTTCCCTCCACCCATGGCCGGGCCATCAAATTCAAGAACTCTTCTAGCATCCTGTCTCCTCCTCCTCCTCCTCCTCCTCCTCCTCCTCCTCCTCCTCCTCCTCCTCCTCTTCCTCTTCCTCCTCCTCCTCCTCTCCTCCTCCTCTTCCTTCTTCTTCTCCTCCTTCTCTTCCTCCTCTTCCTCTTCTCTTTCCTCTTTCTCCTCCTCTATGTCCTTCCCTCTCCCTTTCTCTTCTCTTCTCTCTCTCTCTCTCTCTCTCTCTCTCTCTCTCTCTCTCTCTCTCTCTCTCTCTCAATACCAGTCAAAAATGTAGCAGTGATTAATGAGCTTCTCCATATTCTGCCTCACCATTACTAGCGGTGCCCTCATGAAGCTCACAGTTCAAATCACACACCCAGCCTTCTATTTTCTCCTCCATAGCTAATAGATCATGAAACTTCCTACCACATACTTTCTTCATTACCAGCTTTAATGCAACCAGAAATAACTAATCTACCTTATCTCACTCAGTTTGCTCCTTTTGCAGCATGGAGCATCTTCCAAGGCCCAGTAAGCCTCTTCCACTTTGTCCCAGCTTTCCATGAGGGCCCAGAAGGCAAGAATAGCTGCCACAGCATGCCACGTACTGTGTTTGGGCCACATTTACTGCACAACTCCATCTGTTACCGGGGAGGATCGTCCATTTATGCATAAAGGCCTATCCTGCCTACCATGCCAAAACCAGAAAAGGGCATTTTGAGGAGCTAGAAGTTAAAGAAAGTGCAAAGGAGCCACAAGTAGATGTGCATTACTTTATTCACTAACACACACACACATAGACATCAGCTGACACATATGGGTACCACAGGGTGGGCACAGGCACACATGCAAACCAACATATAGACATAGAGATCTACAGTCAGACACAGGCAAGACCAGGTGAAAGCATAGGCAGAAATCACGTGCCTCTGATTTCAAGATCATACTTGAATAAAACTCAAATAAATGTTGTATTTTGCCAGCAGTTACATAATTGATTACATCATCATCTATATCAGGTTCCCTGCATATCGCGGGTCAGCCATCATTAGCTGACTCATGGTTCCTGAGATGAGCAGTCTCAGCCATCTCTGGATCATTCTGGATAACCATATCAGTGCTAAGTTCTCTACATTTTAATTTGCCTTTACAGCCTTCTGTTCTCTCCAAATCCCTATAGCCATTAATGTGATGTATCCTATGCATCAATTTTCAGCTACTAGATGATATAGCATCTGTGCGCTCAGAGGTCTAGATCACTCTTGTAATCGACATCAGAGCTCAGTTCTGAGCATTCACATCAGCTAACACATAACCACCTATAACTCCAGCTCCAGGGGATCTGACATCTCTTCTGTATTCCAAAAGTCACAGACACATGTCACACACACACACACACACACACACACACACACACACACACACACAAACTCACAAACATGCACAATTAAAAAAGAGAACATGTGTTTCCTTTTTATTTCCAGCAGATTGACTCCAAGTATGATTAGATTCTGCATTTTTGTGCAGAGTCTTAGTCACAGTGAGGCTGTTCTTTGTGAAATCGTGTTTGAACTGTTGATACCTTCTACAGCAAGTGCATAACTGCCAAATGCCTTATTTTCTAGACAGTGTCCTATGCAAAAGTAATATTCGTCAGTCAGTGCATATCCATCAGCAGGGCATAAAAAAGTACCATCTGAAATATTATTTTCTCATTTCTTTCTTTGCGTACATAATGTATTGCTTTCTCCTACTGAATAGTGATTGTTGCTATAGCAATGTTTTAAGCACACTCCTAGATCAATATGAGAACTGCAGAAGCAAATATTCTATGCAGTTTGTGAGTCTAACACCATACTCCCACTCTTATTTGTTCAATTGTAGAATAAAGATTTGGGCAACTTCTCTCAACTAGAGACTTCTCTGCTGTGAAGAATTAATCAATCAGCGTATGCCCTGTGACTGCTTCCTAGCCGAGGCCCTTGCAAGGCACTAAAAAACAATAGAAGCAGTGTGTGCAGGGACAACATGCCTGTCAACACAAGGAAGTACAAATGCTAAGTGCATCAGAACTCCAGGATCCCACCGCCGCGTGCAGTGTCTACTCGGATTTTTATTTATTACATCCCAACGCTTATCTAAGAAAATTATCTTTCTGTTTTCATTGCCCTATTCATCTTGAGCCTCCCACTGCAGTCTCCAACCTACCCACATAAATATATCTCAGTTATCGCACACAGCTTGCACAAAACATGAGAAACGAGTTGGAATTTCTGATACTTAAAATCAAGAGCCAGCTGAAGAACTTCTAATTGTTTATCTGTTTCCTTCTGTACTAAAGCTACTTGCTCAAGACAGGCTTATGATAACAAGATGGAGAAACGGATTTCAAGAGACCACACTCTCTTTTAGTGCTGCGACACAGCCGGAGCTTCCCCAGTTAGTCCAGTAACAGCAATGTGCAGCTATGCAGTGCATAAGAAGAGGCTTGGGTCCCCTCTCCCTGCTTCCATCCATGTGACCCCAAACCAGGGCTTGCTCTCAAGCATGCTCTCAAGTATCTGAAAAAGATAGAACTATACCTAACAATCAGTGCTCTGCGGATCCTAAATCCGGGCAACTCTGGAGAATAGAGCAGGAGCCCTGTAGTCCACGTTGACCCTCTGCTCCATGTTTGTGTTCTTTGATGACCCCCTGCAGTACACACTATTACTTCTCTTTGAAATGGGCTATTAGACACATCCTGATTTAATTCAGTATTTCCAAGTTATACATATTTTTATTAGAAAAATTGATTCTAAGGTTCTAAGAGAAGGAGAACATTTGCCATTTCAAATTTAAATGAGCATTTATCATGTAGATGACCAAAAGGAAATTGCATTACCAGGCAATTGGTTAATTTGTCTGTCATAAAATGCTTGAGATCCCTATTTAGAAATAAAATAATACCCTGATACAACTGGCTTTTAAACATCTGCCCTATGGTGTTCTTTCATTGTAGCATTGACTTAAAAATCATGCTTAACCTTTAAAATGGACCATTATTATAGCAACCATCTGTATTTAAAATGCTGGGGCAAGAGCTGCCAGTAAAGTGCCTGCCTTGAGACCTGGGTTTGATTTCAAGAAGCTGGGCATTGGGTCTGGGGCTTGCAAAAGATCCAGGTTTGTTCCCCGCACCCACATGGTAGTTCACAAACATTGATAACTCCAGTTACGGGGAATCGGATGCCTTCTGACCTCCACAAGCACCAAGCATGCAAGCGATCAAGTGACTCTCATATAAATGCAGCAAAACATTCTTACACATTAAAAAAAAAATCAAAGAAGGATGAGGAAGAGGAGAAGGCGGAGGTGCTACTGCTGCTAGATATTGCGGTCCATGTTTGTAATCCCAGCGCTAAGAAGATCTAAACAGGCGGATCCCAGGAGCTTGGAATTCCAAGTCATCGAGAAAATCTGTCTCCAAAAGAAAAAAAAATGGCACCTGAAGAACACCACCAAGACTGTCCCCTGGCTGTCATACAGGTGAACATGGGCACAAGCATACCTGTACACAATAAACATATACACATGATGAAGATAAACAAACAAAACTGAAACTACTTACAATGAGAATACTTTTAAAAGACTAGTTATATAGTCATTATATTATAGTTATACAAAGAATACTTAAATATATTCTTAAAATGCTAAATTGACATTTAAATTTGTAATATTTCGCATACAGTTTACTGTGCCACTAGGTAAGTTACTGATTATTTGCATTCTGGCAAAATTGCATCTGCCCAATTAATTGAAATTGACTATTCTTTCAGTAGTGTGAACATTTTCTAAGTCAGATTCACTTCTACACATTTCTGGCACCAAAGATTTTCCTGACCAGGACTTATTTCTGTAGTTAGAGAAATTCGAAATCAATAATTTGCAGAAGCCCTGGATATTTAGCAGTCAGGGAATCAGTAATATCACATGGAAAGCATATTTGGTATCTTTCTTTTTTTATTATTGGATATATTATTTATTTACATTACATTTTCCTTTTCCTGGTTCCCTGCCCCCCAAAGGTCCCATATGCCCTTTTCCTTCCCCCTGTTCCCCCATCCTCCCCTTCCCACTTCCCCGTTCTGGTATTCTCCTACACTCTAATTCTTGAAATTAAATGAAAAATAATTGTAACAACATCATAATTAATCAGAACTTCATACTGTTCTAGGGTCCTCAGTGCACATAGTAGAATGAGCCGGTGTGAGCAGATTTCCTTCCTATACACTGTCCTCATGACCAGCTTTCCAAACACACAACTGCTAGAATAAGAACACAATAAAGTTTGAAGACAGGACAAACATGCATACACACAGACACGTGCATGGGCACACGCGCGCGCGCGCGCGCGCACACACACACACACACACACACACACACACACACTGTGCTGACTTGTTTAATGTTAGCTTGACAGAAACTAGAGTCACTTACGAAGAAGAAACATCAACTGAGACATTGTCCCCAGCAGACAAGTGTGGAATATGGGGCTGCTTCAGATTACCCACAATGTTTTGCATTGTTCTTCAGTAGGGTAGTGATTTTATCCCCCGAAGACAGTTTCTATGATTGTGTGACATTTGGAACCCTGGGGACTTTTCAGAAGGTGTATAAATGCTAGGGCACGAAGACATGAGTTGTCGTTTGTTTGTTGATGGTTGCTGTTGGTCTCAGTTTGCTAAAGAGTCACACACAACGAAGAAACAGTAGGAAGAGATTAGATATCTCGATGAAGCTCTAACTTGCATCAGGGCAGTCAACAGCCTTAACCTGCAGGAAGTCGTCTAATCACTTTTCCCCCTTTCTGGCCCCTGAATTTATTCAGAGCTCCCTTTCTGTCCTCTCAATCCATTTTTTCCCTTATCTAGTGTTATGGAGCTGAAAGGGTGGAAGCAAAGAGGTAGAGAAGAATGGAAGAGAGAAGAAGCCGCAAAGTAGACAGACAGTAGCACCCAAGTGGAGGTCGGCTTGGGCAAACACATATAAGAAAATGTGTCATAAGGTAAGAAGTTTGCTAGGGATGCATATAGATCAATTGATAAGAGTCCTTGTTGGGTGTGTGATATGCTGGATTTAATCCCCAGAACGGTAAAAACTAGTTTTGTTAATTGAAGATTAGATTAGAGAAATAATATAGTCAAGATTCTTCCATGGGGAAGCTAACTGGTATAAAAATTGGGGGAAGTAGTTCAGTGTAGAATTTTGGTTCATATGGATTGCAAATATTACAGTGTGGAAGGTAAGCAATGAAGACTGGGGATTTGTTCTGTATAATGAGCAATATAAATGATGTATGAATGAATAGATGAATGAATGAATGAATGAATGAGTGGGCTATCCCCATTATCATATACCCACTTATTTCCTCTAAGTTCTCCTGAGTGAATCATCACCTGACATCAGATAAATAAATCCTTGGCGATAGTTCCCCTGTATGTTGCTTCAGAGGACAAATGAGACGCAGCTCCACCTTTGTATAATTTGGAGTGTTAGCCTTCTCATTTTTAACTTGAGACTCATACTTGCGCCGCTGTTTGTCCAGTGCTTCTCACTTAGTCATGAGCAATCGCTGCCTGAGTCTTTTTGTGCTGCTTTGGAGAATTGCTGAAGCCTTCCGAAAATTCCCCTCGGAATTCTCTGAAGTGAATTTTGTATGGCCCACATGGTTAAACCTGCTTGTCAGACTACACTCCATATGGAGTCTCTACATGGAGGTGGAGGAACACAGTTTACTCTTCTACACTGTGTTGTGTCACATAGACACTTAACTTTATTAATGTCTATTTGGTTCTGCAGAGAAGAATCAAATTGTAAATAGTTTATGTTTAATGAGCCATGTAAGATCTCTAACATGTAGTCATCTTTTTGCTGTTTGATTTTATAACATCTTTAAAAATATAAAAGATAATCTTAGCTCAAAGACCACATAAAAATCAGACTTAAGCCAGATTTAGTCTATTGGCAGTGATTTGTGAATCCCTGATACTGGTCAACCCAAAGAACACACCACTTTTGGCATTTAGTTACAAGGATGTTCAGAGCTAGCATGAATGACTAAGCACCTGAGGCCCTGGGGAATGTTGGTTGATGCGCTGTGTCTAGCTGAAGAGAATGTTCAGAACACAAGCTAGTACTTGCATTAAAAACCCAAAGCACCCATCAAAAAGAAATCATTTTCAAAATGAAATCATGCTTGTATGGCAAGCCGCAGAATTTCAATCCAAACAGATGCGCAGGAGGAACAGGAAAATAAGAACCATGGACAGATAATTATTTAAAGCAAAAGAAGAAGTCAAGTGTCTTAGGAGATGTGTACTAAGCTGCGGATGGAAGTCTAAGACCCTGCATCCACAGGAGCCAAAACTTGGTGCATTGTCCTTCAGGCCATTGCAGACTTATTAGGCCCCTGTGCTATAACTACATGTTACAATTATGAATCCATGCAGAAATATAAAGCTGTGTTCTGGAGAATGGGAAAGACACATTTGGAAGGAAATATGAGAGAGAGACAGAGAGAGAGAGAGAGAGAGAGAGAGAGAGAGAGAGAGAGAGAGAGAGGGAGAGGGAGAGGGAGAGGGAGAGGGAGAGGGAGAGGGAGAGGGAGAGGGAGAGAGAGAGGGAGAGGGAGAGGGAGAGGGAGAGGGAGAGGGAGAGGGAGAGGGAGAGGGAGAGAGAGAGAATATATGGAATCAATTGACTGGGCCACAATTGCCAACATATCTGCTAAAAGATCATTTCGGATGTGTCTATAGTCTGTTTCTAGAAGACACTAACATTTGAATTGGTAGAGAATCACCCTCACCAATATGGTTAAGTATGGTTCATTATTGAGAGTCCAAGCAGAAGAAAACCTTGTGTGTGGTGGGGGGCAGTATATTCTCTCTGCTTGAACTGAGCTAATGTCTTCTGCACTCAGACATCAATACTTCTATCCTCTAGTAATCGCCCTTGGAGTGGCTCTACATAACTACTTTACTGAGCCTTCAGCTTGCAGATGGCATATTGTGGGGTTTCTCCAGAGCCATAATCATGTGAGATACTCTTTTATAATATCACTCCATCATGTCTCTTTCTTCTCTCTCTCCCTCTCTCTCTCCCCCCTCTTTCTCTCTAACACACACACACACACACACACACACACACACACACACACTTTCCTAGGGAAAGATATAAGAAAATGTATCCATAAAAAATCTCAAATTTGCTTCAATTTGTTCTCATTCTCTGGAGAACACTGTCTAATAAAGAGATAAGAGACAAATAAAAGTAAAATGGAAGAGCAAAAAAAAAAAACCCGTAAAGTTCTAACAGTATATCTTTAGAATGACAGCTGACACTCATATTAAGCCTAAACACTCTGACTACCACATATATATTTTTCTGAATCTGAAAATGCAGTCTTATTGACATGTTATATGGCCAGACCAACTAAAGGAGACCAGTAAATCCATACTTAATGCTTAATCATATTGCCTTATATGATAAATCAATAAAAATAAAACAGATGATCCTGGGTAGGCTGTGGCAGACCTTGCCATGTGAAAGTAGTGTGATTTGGATCTTTCCACAGGGCTCCATACCCAAATAGCACCAGGAGAAAGCTAGCCTCCCGGGAGTGTGGACAAGCCTGTGGGCACAGGTAAAAGCACCACTGCTGCTCAGAGGGACACTTCCAGAATTCCCAGGACACAGGAGCCAAGGAGCAGCCTGGGACAGGAGCCTTCCAATTTCCATCTGTGCCCGGAGTTGCTGTGTGCCATAGCACTACATATACAAATACCACCAGGAGAGAGCTGGTCTCCCAGGAAAGCTGACATACCTGCAAGCACAGGTAAGATAACCATTTATGTTCAAATTCCTAGCCCAATAGGGACCCTCCCAGAGCCATCAGGACACAGGAACCAAGGAACAGCTGGGGACAGTATCCTTCTGGTTTCTGTCCACACCTCAGAGCTGACCCTGTACCACAGCTCCTCATACCCAAATTCCTACAGGAAAGAACTGGTCTCCCAGGAATACTGACAGAGAGGCTTTCAGGAGGGACAAGCCACAGTCAGGGACAGCAAGACAAGCTAACAACAGAGATAAACAGATGGCGAAAGACAAGTGCAAGAAGATAAGTGACCAAGACCAAGGCTACATGGAATCATCAGAACCCAGTTCTCCCACTCCAGTGAGCCCTGGATACCCCAACACACCAGAAAAACAAGTCTCTGATTTAAATCACATAGATTTTAAATGATAGAGGATGATAGAGAACATTAGAAGGACATAAATATCTCCCTTAAAGAAATACAAAAGAACACAGGTAAATCGGTAGAAGTCCTTAAAGAGGAAACACAAAAATCCCTTAAAGAATTACAGGAAAACACAACTTAACAGGTGAAAGAATTGAATAAAACCATCCAGGATCTAAAAATGGAAATAGAAACAATAAAGAAATCACAAAGGGAGACAACACTAGAGATAGAAAACCTAGGAAAGAGATCAGGAGTCAAAGATGCATGCATCAACAAAAGAATGCAAAAGTTAGAAGAGAGAATCTCCCGGTGCAGAAGATACGATAGAAAATATTGGCACAACAGTCAAAGAAAATGCAAAATGCAAAAAGTTCCTAACACAAAACATTCAGGAAATCCAGGACACAATGAGAAGACCAAACCTAAGGATAATAGGCTAGAAAAGAGTGAAGTTTCCCAACTTTAAGGGCCAGTAAATAACCTCAAAAAATTATAGAACACTTTTCTAAACTAAAGAAAGAGATGCACATAAACATACAAGAAGCCTACAGAGCTCCAAATAGATTGGACCAGAAAAGAAATTCCTTCCATCATATAATAGTCAAAACACCAAAGGCACAAAACAAAGAAAGCATATTTAAAAAACAGTAAGGGGAAAAGGTCAAGTAACATATAAAGCCAGACCTATCAACATTACACCAGACTTCTCACTAGAGACTATGAAAGCTAGAAGATCCTAAGAGAACACGAATGCCAGCCCAGGCTACTATACCCAGCAAAACTCTCAATTACCATAGATGGAGAAACCAAGACATTCCATGACAAAACCAAATTTACACAAGAAATCAAAGGTCTCAGAAGATGGAAATATCTCCCACGCTCATGGATTGGCAGGATTAATATAGCAAAAATGGCCATCTTGCTGAAAGCAAACTACAGATTCTATGCAATCCTCCATCAAAATTCCAAATCAATTCTTCATAGAGCTAGAAAGAGCAATTCTCAAATTCATCTGGAATAACAAAAAACTCAGGATAGCAAAAACTATTCTCCACAACAAAAGATCTCCTGGGGGAATCACCATCCCTGAACTCAAGCTCTACTACAGAACAATAGTGATAAAAACAAACAAACAAAAAGTTTGGTATTGGTATACAGACAGGGTGGAAGATCAATGGAAATAAATTGAAGACCCAGAAAAGAACCCACACATGTCACTTAATATTTGACAAAGGAGCTAAAAACATCCAGTGGAAAAAAGACAGCATTTTAAACAAATAGTGCTAGATCAACTAGAGGTCAGTATGCAGAAAAATGCAAATCAACCACTTCCTATCTCCTTGTACAAAGCTCAAGTGCAAGTGGATCTAGGACCTATACATAAAACCAGACACACTGAAACATATAGGGGAGAAAGTGGGGAAGAACGTTGAACACATGGGCACAGGGGATAATTTCCTGACTAGAACACCAATGGCTTATGCTCAAAGATCAAAATCGACAAATGGGACCTCATAAAACTGCAAGCTTCTGTAAGACAAAGGACACTGTCAATAGGACAAAATGGCAACCAACAGACTGAGAAAAGATCTTTACCAATCCTATATCTGATTGAGGGCTAATATTCCATGTATACAAAGAACTCAAGAAGTTAGACTACAGAGAGTCAAATAACCCTATTAAAAAATGGGGTACAGATCTAAATAGGAAAGTCTCAGCTGAGGAAACTCAAATGGCTCTGAAGCACCTACGGAAATGTTCAGCATCCTTAGTTGTTGGGAAATGCAAATCAAAACAATCCTGAAATTTCACCTATCCCAATCAGAATGTCTAAGATAAAAAACTCGTTGGACAACAAATGCTGGAGAGGATGCGGGGAAAGAGGAACACTTCTCCATTGTTGGTGGGATTGCAAGCTGCTAAAACCACTCTGGAAATCAGTTTGGTGGTTCCTCAGAAAATTAGACATAGTAGTACCTGAAGATTCAACTATACCGTAACTCCTGGGAATATACCCAGAAGATGCTCCAACATGTAATAAGGACACATGCTCCACTATGTTCACAGCAACCTTATTTATAATAGCCAGAAGCTGGAAAGAACCTAGATGTCCTTTAACAGAGGAATGGATACAGAAATTGTGGTGTATATACACAATGGAGTACTATTCAGCCGTTAAAAACAATGAATTCATGAAATTCTTGGACAAATGGATGGAACTAGAAAGTGTCATCCTATCTGAGGTAACCCAATCACAAAAGAACACACATGGTGTGCACTCACAAATAAGTGGATGTTAGCCCAAAAGCTCAAAATAAACAAGTTACAATTCACAGACCACAGGAAGCTCAAGAAGAAAGAGGACTGAAGTGGGGGTGCTTTGGTTCCTCTGAGAACGGGAACAAAATACTCACAGGAATAATTATGGAGACAAAGTGTGGAGCAGAGACTGAAGGAAAGGCTACCCAGATACTGTCCTACCTGGGGAGTCATCCTATAAACAGTCACCAAACTCTGACACTATTATGGACAACACAAAGTGCATACAGAAAGGAGCCTGTTATGGTTGTCTCCAGAGGGGCCCTGCCAGAGCCTTACCCATACGAAGGCAGATGCTAGCAGGCAACCATTAGTCTGAGCATGGGGTCCCCAATGGAGGAGTTGGAGGATGGACTGGAGGAGCTGAAGGGGTTTAGAGCCCTATGGGAAGAACAATGATGTTGGCCTCCCAGACACCCCAGGATTCCAGGGACTAACCATCAACCAAAGGGTACACATGGTTCCAGCCAAAAGTGTGGCAGAGGAATGCCTTGTCGGGCATCAGTGGGAGGAGAGGTCCTTAGTCTTGTGAAGGCTCAATAGATACCCCAAAAATGGGAATCTAGGGGTGGGGGAGGTGGTAGTGGGTCAGGTGGAGGGACATATACTTGGAGGCAGGGGTAGGAGGAGGGGTTGGGGATTTTTGGGGAGGGGAGAAACCCAGAAAGGTTTTAGCATTTGAAATGTAAATGAAGAATATATTCAAGAAAAAGAAAAAGAAAGCAAATGCTTTGGAGGATGTGGAAAAAAGAGGAACACTCCTCCATTTTTGGTAGAATTTCAAACTGGTACAACCAATCGGGAAATCAGTCTGGTGTTTCCTCAGAAAATCGGACTTAGTAATACCTGAGGATACAGCTATACCACTCCTGGGCATATACCCAGAAGATCCAACATTTAATAAAGACACATGCTCCACTATGTTCATAGCAGTCATATTTATAATAGCCAGAAGCTGGAAACGACCCAGATGTTTCTCAACAGAGGAATGGATACAGAAAATGTGGTGCATTTGCACAATGGAACACTACTCAGCTGTTGAAAACAACGACTTCATGAAATTTGCAGGCAAATGGATGGAACTTGAAAATATACTGAGTGAGGTAACTCAAGCCACAAAAGAACACACACAATATGTACTCACTGATAATCTGATATTAGCCCAAAAGTTCAGAATACCCACGATTCAATTCACAGACCATATGAAGCCTAAGAAAAAGGAAGACCAAATGTGAATGCTTTGGTGCTTTTTAGAAGGGAGAACAAAATAGTCACAGGAGGAAACATGGAGACAAAGTGTGGAGCAGAATATGAAGTAAAAGCCATCCTGAGACTGTCCCACCTGGGGATCCGTCCCATATACACCTACCAAACTTGGACGTTGTTGTGGATTCAGGGACATGCTTGCTGATGGAAGCCTGATACGGCTGTCTCCTGAGAGGCTCTGCCAGTGCCTGACAAATACAGAGGCAGCAGCTTGAACCCAACCATTGGATTGAACTTGGGGGTCCCTGATTGAGGAGTTGGAGAAGGAACTGAAGGAGTTGAGGGGTTTTGCAACCCCATGGAGGGAGCAACAGTATCAACAGGCCAGATTTCTTGACCTTCATGGGACTGGACCACCAAACAAAGAGTTCACATGGAGTGACCTATGGCATAGGCCACATATGTGGCAGAGGATGCCCTTGATGGATATCAGTGGGAGGAGAGGCCCTTGGGCCTGAGGGTGTTGGACACCCCAGTGTAGGGAGGATAGGCAGATGGGTAGGGAAGCACCCTCATAGAGGCAAGGGGAGGGGGGATGGGATGGAATGGGGAAAATATTTGAAATGTAAATAAAGAAAATATCCAATCAAAAAAGAAAGGGAGAGGAGAGAGAGAGAGAGAGAGAGAGAGAGAGAGAGAGAGAGAGAGAGAGCCGCCTAGGATGCAGATGAACAGGGAACAACTCTCCATTGCTGTAGAGAAGTATAACCACTGTGGAGAAGTTTCGCAGTTCTTGGCAGAGTTTTCATGCACCCCAATTATATTCTTAAGCACTTCTCTGAGAAAAAATGAAAATATATGTCCACAGAAAAGTATGACGCAATAGTAGTGTTATTCGTGATCTCAAAACTCCTGGAAAGTATTAAAAAACCATCACATGTGGCTAAGGAATCAGATTATGGCACAGCCTCACTATGAATTTGCTCAGCAAGCAAAAGATCACTGCAATCAGCAGCATAGTAGGATCTCGAAAGCATCACTACACAGTTTGATCAAAGCTTGACACAGAGACGCACACCCTGGCAACCTCACTTACACAATTTTAGAATAAAGTTACAGGGACAGAAAACAGATGAGCGGTCACCTCAGGGGTCATGAGTGGTAAGAAAGCAGCAAGGTTCAGTATGACACAGGAGCCCAGGGGACTGGTGGAGCTGTAGCAGGGGCTAGAGCTTGAGCGTGGGGAGAGACTACATGAAAAATATTTTCTGAAACCCACCAAACTGTGCAAATATTTTATTGGACATTAACTCTACTCAAATAACCCAATCCAAAAAGAACTAGAGCTCCGAAAGCTCTGAAACCATGAACCACAGCAGTCCTTCCACTTTTAAGTCATCTTCTCTGAGGCAGTTTGCAGCAACAATAAAGTATAAAGACATGGTGACTCCTGATTGGGTGAAAACGTTACTGCTGGACTCTAGAGGGTAATTTTGTGTTGCTGACCTTGGCCCACTTGACTTCAGCTTTTCAGTTCCAGGAAGCCATGTTTTAATCAACTTCTACTCCTACCAAAATATGCCAAGAGCTGTTGGAAGGTCTGAGGTTAACCCTATTGTCACTAAGTAACTCATTATAATTTCATGCATGCATCCAGAAGCTATGACTCTGGGTAAGAAACAAGTATATCAATGCTCGGCATAGTAAACAGCAGAGCCTCCCTCCCCTCGCTGCTGATTCTCCTCTAGTCCAGCAAAGGCCCAACACACACTGCGCTGTGTCACAGCTCGTCCCAGACCATAAGCAGACCTACATACTCCCTGTTCTAGAAGGAGTTGCTGCATCTTTCTCGACTGCCCTCCAGACATTCTTGAAAAGATAGTTCTGAGATGGCAGGTAGTACATCTTCTCACGGGTGTGTAGAAAGGCAAGATGTTAGCACAGAATGGTCTCAACATCAGATTCTTCTTTCTTCTTGATTTTGTCTTGTTTTCATTTTGCTCTTGCCTTGGGTTCTGCTCTTCCTCTAGCATCTAAAATACTAATTGACTCAATAATAGGAACTCAAGAAATTCTTGTTCAACAAACCAATCTCTCAAAATCTTATAGGTCCTTCTGCATCCAGCTAAAATATCCCATTTTTAGAGGACTCAAACCCAGTTCTGCAGTTGAAATGTACTAGACATCTGGACTTTTATAATGATTATTATACTTTAGTATAAACCTTGTCACAGACTCTTCTGTGTATAGTTCCTAGTGTGTATGTTTCTCCGACTAGATTTAAAAAATGTGTGAAGGATGGAAGCTGAGACTATACTACACAGATAAGAACCATGGGTATATGGTTCAAGGCAGCCCCTCTCAAGCTCAGGCTGCATGCCCCCAGTACCTTGCTAAGTCTTTATTTAAATTAATTATTTTATTTATTTACATTTCAAATGTTGTTTACCCCTTCATGGTTCCCCCCTTCACAAGGCCCCTGCCCCATTCCCCTCTCCTTCACCTCTAAGAGGGTACTTCCCCAACCATTCACCCACTCCTGCCTCACCCCTCTAGCGTTGCCCTTCTCCGGGGCCATCAAGTCTCCAAGGACCAAGCACATCTCCTTCCACTGAAGCCAGACAAGGCAGTCCTCTGCTGCTATGTAGCAGGATCCACAGACCAGCCCATGTTGCTCATGTATGCTCTTTGTTGGGTGGCTTAGTTCCTATGAACACTGAGGGAAGTGGTTAGTTGATACTATTGTTCTTCCTATGGGGTTGCAGTCCTCTTCAGCTTATTTAGTTCTTCCCCTAGCTCTTCCATTGGGGTCCTCAAGCTCAGTCCAATGGTCAGTTGTAAGTATCTGTATCTGTCTCAGTCAGGTGCTGGTAGAGCCTTTCAGAGGACAGTCATGCCAGGTTCCTGTCTGCAAACACATCTTGGCGTCAGCAGAAGTGGCAGGGTTGGTGTCTGCCCATGGGATGGATCCCAAGTTGGGACAGAGTCTAGATGGCCTTTCCTTCAGTTTCTGCTCCATTTTGTTTGTCCCTGAATTTCCTTTAGACAGGAACAATTCTGGTTCAAAAATTTTGAGATGGGTGGGTGGCCCCATCGTTCAGCTGGGGGCTACATCTATCTACTGGGGGTGATCTATTCAGGTTCCATTTCCATATTGTTGAGCATTTTAGCTAGTGCCACCCCCATTGGGTCCTAGGAGCCTCTCACATCCCTGATGTCTCAGACTTTATAGTGGAGGGGGGGGGCCCACCCTGTCCCCTATCCCATACTGCTAGATATTTCCTGGCCCTAGGACTCTCTCCTATCTCTCCCCAATCCTGATTCTTCCCCCGCCCCTTTCCCTACTTTTCCTACCCCTATCCTCTCCCACTGCCTCCCATAATTATTTTGTTCCCCCTTCTAAGTGGAACTGAAGCATTCACACTTGGGCCTTCCTTCTTGTTAAGGTTCATATGGTCTGTGATTTGGATCATGAATATTCTGAACCTTTTGGTTAATATCCACTTATCAATAAGTACATAGCATGTATGTCCTTTGGGTCTGGGTTCCCTCACTCAGGATGATATTTTCTAGTTCCACTCATTTCCCTGCAAAATTTTTGATGTCCTTGTTTTTAATAGCTGAATAGGATTACATTGTGTAAATGTACCAAATTTTCTGTATCCATTCTTAGGTTAAGGAACATTTAGTTTGTTACCAGCTTTTAGCAATTATAAATAAGGCTGCTATGAACATTGTAGAGCACATGTTCTAGTGATATGGTGGAGCACATTTGGGTATATGCCCAGGAGTGTAGTAGCTAGGTAGAACTATTTCCAATTTTCTAAGAAACATTCAAATTGATTTCCAGAGTGGTTGTACCAGCTTGCAATCCCACCATCAATGGAAGGATGTTCCTCTATTTTCACATCCTTGACAGCATCTGCTGTCCACCAAGTTTTGTATATTAGCCATTCTGATTGGTGTGAGGTAGAATCTCAGGGTCATTTTGATTTGCATTTTCCTGATAACTAAGGATGTTGAACATTTCTTTAGGTACTTCCCGGCCATTCAGGATTCCTTAGTTGGGAATTCTCTGTTTAGTTCATAGCCCATTTTTAATTGGGTTATTTGGTTTTCTGTAGTCTGACTTCTTGAGTTCATTATATATTTTGGATAATTGCCCTCTATCAGATATAGGGTTAGTGAAGATCTTTTCCCAATCTGTAGGTTGCCATTTTGTTCCACTGACAGTGTCCTTTGCCTTATAGAAGCTTTGTAATTATATGAGGTCTCATTTGTCAAAAAAATTTACACAATATCTTTCCACAAATCCAGCACTACAAAGGATAATAGATGTATATTGTTTTTATGATGTTTAGGCATGTGCCTTGAATTCCTGATCTCTCTGACACTTTTAACGTGAAGGGGTGTTGTATTTTGTCAAAGGCTTTTTCAGCACCTAATGAGATGATCATGTGGGATTTTCCTTTGAGTTTGTTAATATAGTGGATTATGTTGATGGATTCCCAGCTCTACAAAGGTTGGGAGACTTTTAATGACTGCTTCAATCTCCTTAAGGGAAATGGGACTGCTTAAATAGTTTACCTGATCTTAGTTTAATGTTAGTAAGTAGTATCTGTCTAGAAAATCATGTGCTTTATCCAGATTTTCCAGTTGTGTTGAGTATAGGCTTTTGTAGTAAGTTCTGATGATTTTTGTTGAATTTCCTCAATTTCTGTTGTTATCTCTACCTTTTCATTTCTGATTTTGTTAATTTGGATACTGTCTCTGTGCTCTTTACTTTGGCTAAGGGTTTATCTATCTTGTTGATTTTCTCAAAGAACCAATTCTTAGTTTTGTTAATTCTTTATATAGTTCTCTTTGTTTCTAATTTTTTTTAATTTCAGCCCTTAGTTTGATTATTTCCTGATGTCTACTCCTTTTAGGAGTATTTACTTCTTTTTGTTCTAAAGCTTTCAGATGTCCTGTTAAGTTGCTAGTATATGTTCTCTCCGATTTCTTTATGAAGGCTCTTAGTGCTGTGAATTTCTCTCTTAGCCCTGCTTTCCTTGTGTCCCATAAGTTAGGGTATGCTACGCCTTCATTTTCATTAAAGCCTACAAAGTCTTTAATTTCTTTCCTGACAACGTTATAATTTGAGTAAAGCGTTGTTCAGTTTCTGTGAGTATGTGGGCTTTCCATCGGGTTTGTTGTTAAAGACCAGCCTTAGTCCGTGGGGAACTAACAAAATGTGTGGGATCATTTTGATTTTGTTGTATCTGTTCAGACTTGTTTTATGTCCCATTATATGGTCAATTATAAGGTACCATGAGGTGCTAAGAAGAGCCTATTTTGTTGTTGTTGTTGTTGTTGTTGTTGTTGTTGTTGTTGTTTTATGGTGAAATGTTTTGTAGAGATCTGTTAATAATTTCCCAGGCTGTGTTGCAGACTGGAAGGAAATTGGGGCTCCAGAAGATTTTATAGGTCCTGTATGCACTGGGCTCCATGGGGAGGGGGGGTGCCAGCTCCGGCAGATATTGGGGTGAGGATCTTACCAGTGTCCCTTGTTATGGGAGATCTCCTGGGAGACAGGTTATCTTTGGGGTGTGGGTGCCTGATCTACCCTCGGCAGAGTTACAGAGCAGAGTTACCTTGCTCAGTCTTACCCAGCCTTTCCTATTTAACTCTGTGTCCTCAGAATCCACAAAGGCAGCTTTCTTGTTTGTTCAGATTAAGTCAATCAGTTCATAAAGTGTTTTAGAGTCATGTACTTAGAAGCCGGTAGTTTCTTTTCACCCTAGAGGCACAATTACCACTGTGTACGCCACGTTGTGCCATAAAGCCTGACATTTATAAGCTGTCATGAAAAGGCATACGTCTCCCCAGCCTTTGGTCGGGTATGGTCACTGGGGACTTCCATTGGGAGTTGATGGGACACAAGGAAAATGAATTCATCATCTCCCTCCCTGTGGGGTCACTTGCTTCTATTATCCAATCTTTTCTTACTTGTAGAGTTTTTCTCTTCAGATCCTAACAATTGTTCCTACCCCTTGTTCCCTTGTGCCTAAGTGAGTCACGACTCCCTCCCACAGCTCTCTCTGGAATGTATTTCCACACCTTCTTTCCCTCAGCTCTGTCTGTGCTTTTGGACACAGCTCACAAAAACTTTTGACAATCACCTTATTTGGGTCTCCTTTTGATTTTTCTACTGAGACCTGTAAATAATATAACATTGGCCCCCCAACCGATATTTTTTAATAAATGTGAAAATAAAACACACCACTTAAAAATTTATAAAAGTTGTCATATTAAAAGTAAATGGCAACCGTGTGCCGTCTTATTGATTTTAACGAAATGAATTTCATTTCAATGGATCATGGGACTGAAAATTGATGATGTGATGAGACTGATTGGAAGGGGAGCTTCTGGGAAGGCCGATGGCATGCTACAGATGCTGCAGCTAAAGGATAGGGATGCTTTTATAATTAAATTTACGTCATTGATATAGCAAATCTATCAAAAGGAAAAAATCCCAGCTAGGAGACTACATAGGCCTAGGCACATAAAACCTTAATGATGACACTTTCACAGATATCCATTAAACAGAATATGCATTTCCAGGAAAAAAAAGTAAAAACAAAAGATTACGCTGAACCTTAGTTAGCTTCAAAAATTTACTAAGGTATAATGACATAAAAGAGTCTGAAATCTAAGGGATACCCAGTCAAAAATAATTTTAATTATTCTAATAATTGGAATGTGAGCACAAATAGTCTTAATTCAAAATGGTGTAAGTGGTTCTGGCTAGGAAAATGCAGGCATTAATTGAATCAAAGTAGGCTATGGATGATATACTGTTTCATCTGGGAAGCTCGGTTACTGAAATGAAGAGGAATACATTGGCAATAATTTGTTTAATGCCAGTTTTATGCTATGGTCACTATAAATGGAGTGATTAGTAATGGAAATACCATTAACTAAATTCATGGCATAGAGAAATTTGGATATTAAGTTTGATTTGATCCAAGACTTTTTTTTGTCATATTAGAGTTTGTCTTTTCTAATACTGATATTAAAAATACATTTGAGTAAAGTGACACAAAACAGTTCCTTAGCCCTTTCTTTACCATGATCAATTACCTATAGAAAGAATAAATTCCTCTTAAGTTTAAGTGTGGTTGTAAGATACACGGATGTAGATAACTGAATTTCTGCACCATTCTTTTTATGCAGAGTACCAACATAATTAACTCAAAAGATGACTAATCCAGATCTGATACCCTGTTACTGGGTTTCATCTTTCTAACTGCAGCTTAAGATCCAACATTTGTTGAGCATCATTTCAGTCATGAGTTTCTGTGTACTATCTCACTTTGTTTTCTTACAATTTTTGTCGTTTGCATTAGAATCCAGAAAGGTCAGCAATTAGCAAGAGATATGAACCCACATTCACTTACATTCAGTCTAGAAAAGTATCCTTAATGATGTGGAAAAATAAATGTGAAATGAGATTTAAATCTGGGAATGTAGGCTACAATTCTGTGCAAACATCACCTCTCCAACAGTGAACCTTCTGCTTAGGAGTTCTGACTCCACAGGCCTGGTGCAGTCCAGCAGGTCCTGTGACCCACCCAGGCAGAACTACAAAAAAGTCCACATCTTCATTGCTTTCTTTTTCCTGCCACATCCCTGAAAACACCTTGGTGTCCATTCTTTCCTACTTGATATTTAAAAAATAAAGAAAATATTATTACATTAAAGTGACCACATCGTGGGACACAAATTCAAAAAGACAGAAAGCACTCATTGCATCCTATTGGACCATAATGCCATAACTCTTAAAACTGACAGTAAGAAAACATCTAATAATTATATACACTCATGAAGATTTGGCAACTCATTATCAACCAGTGAGAGGGTCAGAGAAGAAATCAAGAAAGGAAGGAAAAATACAAACAACCTGAAAGTAAATGAAAACAAAACACAACAACAACAAACACATTGTGACACATTGAATGCAATCCTACAAGGTGAATTTATAGCACTAAGTGCCTATATTAAAATTCAGAACAAACACAAATAAATAAGTTAATGATGCAACTCAAAAAGTTGGAAACACAAGAGCAAACCACACCTAAGCCCAATCAATGGCAGAAAATAATGAAAATCAGAACAGAAATCATCAAAAATAAAACAAAGAAAAACAATACAAAGAATCAATAATAATAATGATGATGATGATGATGATGATAATAATAAACAAAAATTATCAGACATATATCAAAAATATTATAAACCCTAGTCAAATTGGCATTAGTCTCCAAGTACAGTCATCATTTAACATATACAAGCCAATAAATAATTTTTTAAAAATTCACATACATGGACTTAAAGTTTAAAATCTCATTATCATCTCAATAAATACTGAAAAAAAACCTTTTGAACAATTAAAATGCCTTCAAGATAAAAAGTCCTAGAGAATATAGGCCTAGAGAGAATACAATAAAAGTCCTAGATAGGAAATTCACACCCAACATAATCCTACGTGGAGAAAAGCTTAAAACAGTTCCAGTGAAATAAGAAACTAGATAAGGCTCCACTATGCCTACTATTTTTCTATACTGTTCTTGAAGTACTAGCTGGAGCAATAAGGGAAGAAAAGCAAATTAAAGAAGTAGGGATGACATTTGCCTGAAACTCTAAGGAGACAGACACAAGAAACTGAGTAAAGGAGAATAGAATAAACGGGTTAATTAAGTTATGAGCTAGTTAAGGAACAAGCCCAAGCTTATGGCATAGGCATTTATTCATATATAATTAAGACTCAGAGTTATTATTTAGAAAACTGGGACATAAGTAGAAAAGCTTGCAGTTGCAAAGATACAAATAGGGGGAAAAAGTCAAACTATCTTTTTTTTAAACACCTGCATTGTATTTGCAGGTAATATGATACTATACATTAAAGGTCCCCCAAATTCTACCAGAATATATATGGCAATGTGACTGGATACAGAATCAATTTGCACAATTCAATAGATTTCCTGTACATGAACAACAAACATACAGAGAAGGAGATCATGGACACACTCCCATGCAAAGTAGTCTCAAGGGAAAGTATCTTGGAATAAGCCTAATTAAGGAAAATGGAGGACCCCTACAATGAATCCTATTAACCACTGAATAAAGTGATAGAGAAAGGCTCTAAAATAATGGAAAGCCATTTCAAACTCCTGGATTAGTAGAATTAACATCGCAAAAAATGACTGTTCTACCAAAAGCTATTGACAGATCAGATTCAATGCAATCCTAATCAAAACTCCATCTCATTCATCATAGAAATAGCCAAAACAATTCTGAGCAAAAAGAACAGGCCAAACAGAAATAACCTAATTATTATTTCAGATCTTAGATATTCTACAGAGTCATGGTAATGAAAACAATATGGTGTTGGAACAAAACCAGACATGTAGATTAATGGAACAAAACCAAATACACAAATGTGAGTGTGTGTAACTTCAGTAACTTAATACTCTGCAAGATGTTGCCCACCCCACCCCCAAAAAAGGTGCTGGAAAAAAATAAAACTTCTTCAACAAAAGGGACTAGGAAAACTGGATGTCCACATGCCAAAGAATGAAATTAAACTCATACCTGTCACAAAGCACAAAAACAAACTCCAAATGGACCAAAGACCCAAAAGTTGAAAGACTGAAACTGCTAGGCAGTAAGTTCCCTAGGTGATGTAGGTATTGGAAGGACTTTAGGAGTAATACATAGATCTTCCTGAGAAGGGAAATAGAATAGATTTTGCCAGTGAACTGAGAGTATGTAGGGATGAGAACATGAGGGATCAGCTGGGAGAGGGAAGAAGAAAGTCAGAGAGTACTGGGAGAGATGACTGGAATTGCGGGGGACATTTGGGGAGCAATGCGGAAACCTACCGCAGAGGAAACTTCTAGAAATCTATGAGGGTGACGCTGGCAAGGACTCCTAGTAATGGAGGATTCAAAGCCTTAACCAGTCATCTTCTGTAACCAAGCAAGGCTTCCAGAGAAGGGACTGGGCACCATCCCAGTCCTTTGACCTACAACTTATTCTGCCTACAAGATGTGATGGCCCAATGGTGTCTCAGAATATATGAGAAAGACCAAGAAATAACTATTTAACTTGGGGCCCACACCAGGAAAGGATGCCTATGTCCGACACTGCCTGAATGGCCAGGAACTGGAAGTCCAAAGACCTGAGGTAGAACCAAATACAACTTGAAGAAAAGAATATGAACATCAATGAAATGAAATTAATACTGATATACATTCTATCTTTCCCTAGCCCCATCGCTATCTAAGAGGCTTCCTCTTTCATCTGTCAGTTGATGGGAGCAGATACAGAGACCCATAGCCAAACAGGCAGAGAGCTCAGGGAACCCTAAAGAAGAGGGAGAAGAAGGATTATAGGAGCAAAAGGGTTGAGGATACCAGAACAGGACCCAACATAATCTGCTAAGTAGGGTTCATAGGAGCTCACAGAAACTGAAGTGACAATCAGAGTCTACATGGGTCTGTGCTAGGTCCTCTGCATATATGTTATGGTTGTTTAGCTTAGAGTTTTCATAGGATTCCTAACGGTGGGAGTGGTGCTGCCTTTGACTCTTTTGCCTGTTCTTGGAACCCTTTTCCTCCTACTCAATTGTCTTATCCCACCTTGGGCCTAGTCTTATTTTATCTTGCTATGACATTTCCAGTTAATACCCCTCGAAGGCCTGCTCTTTTCTAAAGGGAAACAGAAGAGCTGTAGATCTAGGGGAGAGGGGAGGTGGTGGTGGGGGTACTGGGAGGAAGCGAGAGAGGGAGACTGGAGTCAGTATTTATTGTATAAGAGAAGAATAAATAGAAGAAAAAGAAAACAACAAAAATGGCCCATTTGAGAAATTGGCGTGGGATTGGAATTGTGAATGCTCAAAAGAAGGGGAAAATGGCTAAGATGTATCTAAAAATAATTTTCATTATTCCTATTATTAGGGAAATACAAATCCAAACAACTTTGAAACTTCATGTTACTCCAGTCAGATGGTGAACAGCAATAGAACAACTGAAAACAAACATAGCTAGGTAAAGGCTATGTCATTGCCAGTCTATTTATAATTGATAAAAAATGAAAACAATCCATCCTGCAAACAACTAATGGATAAAGAAAATGTAGCTGTCAGTATTTATACATTATACTCACATCTAAAGATAAAGGAGATCATGGACTATGCAGGTACTAGAAAAGATGGTAATGAGTGGGATAAGACACGGCTACACAGACAAAGGTAGCTTGTTTTCTCTCATTGGAGGCCCTTAGCTCCAAAACTTCAGGAAAGTGCAGTGAGTGAGACCATTGTCAGAAGAGGGGGATTGGGAAGCATTAGGGAGAGGAATGGGAGAGTACAGGTGATCTGATCAGGAAAATGGGGATCCTTAGGGAGGGGAATGAAAGGAAAGACAAAAGAATGTAGAAGAGGTAAAGGGAAAAATGGGATACAAGAGATCTGATAGGGGAAATGTGAAGGAGGGGCTCTTAGGAAAAGAGAGCAAGGAAAATACAAAAGAAGGTGGGAGGATCGTAAAGGAGAATCACAGGATACACGTGATCTTCTAGGAGAAATGGGGAAGGGGGCTCTTATGGATGGACAAACTCAGAGAAAGGGGACCATGGGTCAAACAATAATAGGCATGCCTGGAATAGCCACAAGAAATCATACTGCTTTCATTTACTTAAAAACCCTATAATACACATAATTCCTTTTATAAATATGCACACATATATACTTTTAATGAACTCTTCTCACCTGTGTTGACAATGCTCCCTCCAAGAGCCAAAGATACCCAACAAAACCCCAATACCATGAGAAACCTTCTTTTGATTTGTTGACCTGGACTATCCAAAGGATACTCATACATACACTCCATCGCTGTTGTTCTGGGTTACCTGCAAGAGGTAGAAGGTAAGTTCCTATTTCTGAGACCATAATGTACTTCTTACACAGGGCCCAGAGACTCATGAGCTGAAACTAACCTTAAACGTTTCCTCTCGGAGGACTAGCTTTCATGGTCCCAGATGTCAACCTGTAGGCTTCCGAGGAGTAACTAAGAGTCCTGCCCAGGTATGATTCCTATAAATGATATCAACTAGCATGATGTGATAACTCTAAGGGTACACTAGTGGCACACATACCTTGGTGGTAACCAACAACTCTCTAATGTGACTTAAGAGATGCTCAAAGAGAGAAACCTTGACTAGTACTGGAAACCCATCATACTACTCAGTGCTAGTGAAATCGTGGTTACTGGAGGAGAATCTACAACCTCTAATTGAATAAACAAGCATAATCCCCAATGGTAATCTATAAACATTTGTTCCTCTATCCACAGATGAGTGTAGTCTTCACCCTTCCTCTAAGAAAGGTCTCCCTGAAACAGATGGAGACCATTATAGAAAACGACAACCAATCAAAACACAGAGTTGTAGATCCCAGTCTCAAAACACTCCTCTAACTAAGGCTCAGGAATATTTGAAAAGAGGGGTGCCAAAAGATGATTAGAGATCAGAGAATTTACTAGTATCTCCTGTAATATCAGAATCTACACCCATAAAGTCTCGCCTTCATGACTGTTACTGTCATTCTTGTTCAGTGCATGACAGTAATAGACATGCCATACTAATCAGAGAAAAGCCCATGAGACCTCAGCCCTACACAAAGAGCTATATGCAAATGAGGAAAGTCCAGGAGCAGGGGGAGGTAATCCTCCCTGGCAAAAAACACACCACTATTTGGTTGTCCATGTGATCAGCTCTGAAAATGTACGTACAGGTAGCATGTTATGGACCGAGCAGGTTAGATTTAGGAATACATATGTATATGCATACCTACACATGTATTCATGTAACAATTCGTTTTAAAAAGATCAATTTGAAGGAGTGTTGGGAAGGGACATATAGGAGAGTTTGGCGGGAGGGAAGGGAGGGGACAAATTTTGAAATAATATTAAGATGTCCAAAAAAAATACAAGTAGTACACAACAAAATTAAAATGTACAAAACATTAAATGAAGCAGGGGGTGGAGAGACCAAGAGAAGAAGAGTTGTTGTCTATAAAATATCACATGGCTCGGGGTGGGTAGGAATACCAGTCACATTTCAGTGGTGAGCGACTTAGATCCAGAATAAAGGACTTGCTGGTCACGGAGGAAGCTGCTAAGCTGACTTGTGTGGAGGAAATGTCTTTCGTCTGCATTGTCTCTTGGTTTGGCTTTGTGCCCTACACTTCTAGCCTCTTCACATTGGCCAATAAATTGAACACTTTTATTGGTTCTCTCTCACCAATCTATCTCACCAGGTTCATCTGGTTCAGTACGTACCTGGCAAAAACCCACTCTATAAGAGCCCAGAGTTCAGCTCATACTTTTCCCCTTTTCTTATTCCACTTTATAATCTTCATCAGAAATAGTCTTGAATGGAACACATAAGGATAGATGAATAGTCTTTGCAGATAAAACTACCAAACAGCAGGCCAGTTCTACATTTGTTTCACCATTCATTCCAAACTGTTTTCCTAATGCCTCTCAGGTCAAGGCACTGTACAGGTGCTGGGGATTTGGAGGGATGGTGTGATGTGACTTTCAGCCTAAGTCAGTGGACAAGACGCCATGATTAGGTGCCTTGGCGACAGAAAGGCCAGTGTGGAATAGCACACACATAGAAGTTTACAGCTTCAGCATTTAAATATGCTGCCTCATCACCTGGCAACTGAATTTCTTGTGAACAAGTGTGTTTCAAGTTTGTTTAGGCTCAAGGCACAGTGTTTCCAGTGCCTTCTACTTTTATTTCTGCACAAACATGCACCCTTGTTTTGAGGCTGGCTTAAAGATGTACACACAACACTCCTTTGTAGCAGAGGGCTGTCTATTCGACCTCTACAGTCTCCAAATTCTAGGATTGTGAGCATGTTGTGTGCGAGGGTGATTTCATTTTTTACTACCTTTGAGGGTAGGAGCAGCAGCAATTAAAAAGAAAAAATTTAAATAAATAAGCAAATAAGCAGTAAATATGTTCTGATTTGAGTTGTGAATCAAAGGTTTTTATTTATTTTTAAAGAAATGTGCAAGTTTGCCCTTGACTTCACAGGATTCTAAACTTGTGAGAGTCCTGTAAGTAGAGACTCCTGAGTATAGAAGAGAGATTTTATTCATAGCTTCTCCTTTTATTAGACTTTCAAAGTGAGTATCTCTTCCTTTGAGGCCAGTATGGCCTCTATTTCCAAAGCCTTGGCTAGTGCCTTCCTGGAGGGGAGGGGCCCTTTGCGAGCAGGTAGAATCAGGAGGGGCTTTCCCCTGGGGATCTTCATCTCACTGTGGGAATGCCAAGCTCAGCACACAGTGCACCCTGGCCTCTGTCACAGAAGGTCACCAAGACCATAATCCATCACAGTGTTTTGACAGGGTACCTTTAGCCTTGCTGAGAGAAGATACCGGGTCATTAAGTGCTTTCAACACAGATGAGGAAGAACTAGATAATATATGAGTCAAATTACTTTCCTCTTGGTCATGAGGGATATTAGTGTGGAAATGGATCTGCTGGAGGCTCTAGCAGAATTGTTCTGCCCGGACACCTTGAAGGAGAAAAGCAGTCTGACCTATTCTTTCTACCCAGAGAGAGGAGAAGAGCATGGGGTAACTGGCATAGCCCTCAAGCTTGACCCAAGCATTTGTTTTACATTAGACTTTTATTAGCTATCCTCACAGAGTACTTTTTGGAGGGTACTTTGTACATTATTAAGTAACACAAACTTTTGATCATTTGCCTACTGTTAGTATAGCCTTTGAGATGAGAGACAACAAAATTAGGGACACCATTTACTGAAGATAAATTGCTTTATACATTTCCAGTTTCTGCGGCTTCCCACCCCTAGTAGAATCAGTCACTAGAAAAATAAAGTTTAGGGTCAAAAACAAGACGAGAAGATCTTCTTATCTAGTGACTCCATTTCATCCCCTGACAACAAAAGACACAGGCAACATTTCTGCGAACTTAAGTGGCAAAGGGAGTTGCCAGAAATTAATCACATGACAGACATGACAATACACCACTTCAGTTAAATGGCTTCTTTGTTTGGTGAATAAACTAACAAAAGCAAGGATGCTTTTTTAGAAGAGAGCTATAACTCAATTGTAAGTAGTCAGCACAAACCAAATACTATCTGACTATTGTTACATGGACTTCAAGTTCTTCACCTACATAACTGTAATATGATTATGGTTAACATTATTAGTTGCTATTATATATTATTTAAAAACTTAATATCATATTATTTATTGTGTATTATTATACACAGTAAAAAAAGACATGGAGCATAACAGAGACAACTCGAGCATCTAAAATGTACTTGAAGGGAAAAGGGAAAATTCAGGCTTCCATGATTTCCTGCAATTCTGCTAACTCAATGTTTTCCTATAATTAAAAGGCCAAAAGGATTTCTACATTTTCAGAAAAGGAAGATAAATTAGAAAACTGCAGCAAAAATAAATAACATTCAGGTTGGAGAGTTATCACCCAATACTGTGACTTCCAATTAATTTGGTCACACTTTAATTAAAATCTAAGTTTTATTTGTCCGGAGCCCAGGAAACTAGTGATCAGCATTTGTATTGCAGGGGAGCAAACACTTTGCTCACCTCTAGTTGTTATTACCAAGTAATTCAGTAATGATTTCTTGGGACTATGCTAAGCTTCAATCGATCGTAGAATTTATCGCCTCACAGTAGAATGGCCGCTACTTGCATCTCTGTAGGTTTCTTTGACTTGTTTATTCAAAAGACATTCTATTCCAAGGAGGCCCAGTGCTAATATCAAAAGGTCAGCACCTACTGTACTATATATCATGGGCCAAGTGAGCAGAAGGAGCAGGGCATTGATTTTGCCCTAAAAAGTCTAAAACACAGTTTAGGAAAGCATATTCATCTCTCTCTCTCTCTCTCTCTCTCTCTCTCTCTCTCTCTCTCTCTAACAAACATGTATTTATTTTAGTGTGTGTGTGTGTGTGTGTGTGTGTGTGTGTGCTCATCAGCATGTGTTCCTGGTGCACTTGAATGCCCGAACAGGGTCTTGGATGTCCTCCAGGACTGGAGTTGTAGATAGATGAGACCCACCATATGGGTGTTGAGAACTGAACCTTGGTCCTCTGAAAGAGCAACCAGTGCCCTTAAGCACTCAGCCACTTCTCCATCCTTTCCTTCACATCTTGTCTCTCACAAGAGGCTTTAACCAGCCTTGCGACTTCTAGCCTACACTAACATCTTAATATCTCCTTGGCCACTCCAATCCTAAAAAAAGAAAAAGAAAAAAGAAAAAAGAAAAGAAACAAAACCGTGTTTATGTTGTTCTCCCCAGGAGTACCAAATCCAATTAAACAGAATCCATACAAAGTGGTCAGAACTGTATAAATCCCCTATCCAGCCTTAATCGGAATTTCCATAATGAGCTGGTTTAAGCTGGGATCCCCACCTGACCACCGCCACTCTCCCCCATGTAGATACATGTTGCATGGACTTCAAGTTCTTCACCTACATAAAATTTTCCAGAATGCCCTATCCCCTAGCTTTCTTCTCCTTTAACTTTCATGGGACTTTCTGTTTTGGCAAAGATTTCATTGAGAAATCCCTGTTCCAAATCTGAGCACCAGCTTCCTACATGGAATCCTGGATTTATATTCTTGGTGTCATTACTCCAGCACTGGTTCCTCTGTATAGTAGAATCGAAAAATATAAGTCCTGGTGAACGATGCTAAAAGTGATAAGGAATTTGCTATTTACATCCCAAAGCACCTCTAGTATGTTGACACGTACAATCAGACATTTAATTTTATTCCCATCCAGTCACTTCCAGATGCAGCGTTTCTTCTCAGAGCATGTCTGATGTTTTCTTTTATTCTAAATGCTCGGCACAGAGCTGGCCACAGCGAAGGGGGCTGTGTATGTGCTTCCTGGCATAATTTAATTAACTTGACATCACAGACACAAATATCTTCAAAATCAAATATAAATATCTATGTCACTACTAAAGGCTGCGAGTTAATTACTATTCTTTAACAATATTAGTGTACTGTTCTTGCACTGACACTTCATTTCTCAGTCTAACAGGCTATTTATTTAATTAATAGCTACTTCCCTATTAGGATCCATTAGTATCACAAGTTGTTTTTACTCAGCCTTGCCAAAAACAAATAAGGAGTACATGTGTTCTCTGTACAATTCTTAATTGCCTTACATTAACATTTCTTTGGCAATTATGAGACTCTAATTGAGATCACAAGTTAAAGATACAGATATATATATATATACATATACATATTACGGATATATATATTATGGATTTGATGTTCTATTTGTTTTAAATTTTTTCTTAAGTAAATAAAGGTTAAAGTAAATAAGTTTCATCCTACAGGACTTTGTCTTTCACAGACTGGTAAATAATCCAACACATAAAGATATTCTTGTGCTGATTCCAGCTGTATTTCCAGAACTTTTTTGCTTTGGTCTTGAACTGGTTGCTTCTTTTAGCTCTAGACAGCAATTGCTTATAGTGTATCGGAAGAAGGTTCAAATGGTGCGGCTGTTAACGCTATTACAGAGTTCTGTCTTGCAGCCATCTCTGCTTCTGCTGGCTACATGTAGTTCATACTTCGTTCATGCAAGAGCCTACCTCAGTATGAGGGGACGGAAAGACGCCTCTGTGGATAAAAGCACATCTCACTCTCGCAGAGGACCCAGGTTTGCTTCCAAGCACCTATACTCAGTAGGTCTTCAGCTAGAGAACCCAATGATGCCCCAGGCTTCTCCAGACACCTGCCTTCACATGCTCATGCACTCGTGAATGCACATGCCAGTGTGCTCACACTCACACACACTTTAAAAATAACATCAATTTTTAAAGAACAAGAACCTACTAAGAAAAAGGAAGTTAAACATCAGAAGGTAAAATACACAATGCTCAAGTCTACCCTGTAAGCAAATGGAACAGGCCATGACCTGGACTTCGAGCAGACTTTTAAAATGACAACTGAGACACGAGGAGGGATAGAGCGGAATTTGTTTCATATCTTGGATTTCATATGCCGAAAGCCTTGACTTTATCTTAAATAAAGCAAGGCAGCTAAATATGAACGAAGCCAGAGTGTGGTCTTTTGTTACTGTTTAATAATGCAGTACTCGAATCCAGTCCAGATCAGGGCTCTCTCCACCTGCACTTCATTTGGGACCCGATCGTTTAATGAAATTATTGAATTATTAATGAAGCTCTTCTCACCAGGCCATTCATCCCCGTTTAGGGATTTATATTTCATAAGCAGAATAAATAGTCTCATGAGGATGTTGCTACTCCACTGCAGGAAGGTGTCATCTGTCAACACTGAGACCTAGGCATCTTGTTATGGAAGCCTCACAAGAGACCTAAATAAATAAATAAATAAATAAATAAATAAACCTTATGAGTTCTTTTTAACTACATGGCATACATATTTAATGGAACTTCCTGTGATATTCTCAGCAATCAAACCAAGAAAGGTTACCTAACATTATTCTTATCATTTGGGTCAACCAAACACAGCCACCCTTTCCCCAGAGCCACACGTGTGTGTATAGATATGCATTCACATCGTCCATTCGCAAGCATGATTGTAAGTCAAACCTAAGAGCATATAGGTGCATGCAGTGCTGTCGAGGGGCAGAGAAGGGGTCGAAGCATACCCAAATCCCCAGATTTTCTCATTCTAAGAGCATGAGGAGTTTGGCTGCTCCAACACATTGTTCTGGTGCCAGCAGACCCCAAGACATAGGCTTCCCTGGCGCGCATGTCCCCTAGTGCATGTAACAACTAATAAACTCATGCATTTCCAGGGTTCTGAGGAATGGCTGCTGTTTACCTGATCAATGGCCTGAAACACTCAGGGCTGGACTTCCTTTCAGTATGACCTTATTAGGTTCCTTCTCCTGGACCATGCTGCTGCAGAGTATATAAACAGAGCCCCAGCCAATAGCATGTGGGCCCAAACGGCAGTGTGTGTGTGTGTGTGTGTGTGTGTGTGTGTGTGTGTGTGGTGTGTGTGTGTGTGTGTGTGTGTGTGCGTGCACATGTATCCCCTGCTCCTACTAATAAACTGCCCTGACAGTATCTGGGGTGTTCTTTCTGGTGTTACTCACAGTAGCTCAGGATCCCCTTCCAGTCCAGTCACCTTACCCGACTCTGTCCGCCCCCACTGGGCTACTGCTGTTTTCAAGCCTGGTAGTTTCCCACTCTCCAGTGTCAGAATCACCAGACAACCATCCATCTCCAGGAGTTTGAGCAGAGAAAAAAAATTTTTTGTCATAGAAGTCAGTGAAAGCTGATGACAAGAGTTTCTCCAAAATGGTATAGATACTCACCACAGAGAATTTTGTCAAGGGCCACTTGACAAGCTGTTCAGTTTCTTCCATGGTCTTCATGTGTCTTTACTCAAGGTAAAGAGTCACACAGGTGTTCCCAAACACTGGGTTATGAAGAAAAGCGGGTGTGGCTCATGTGCATGAAGATGGTTTCTATTCCCAACTGTGAGTGGCTCGACGGAATTCTTAGGAAAGCATTTTGTCCCCTTGAGAATTTGTGGAAATTGTCAGAGCATTATAGATTTGGATGCGTTCTAATACATGTTCTAAAGTCTCTTCTCGGGGAAATACAAGTAAACAGAGTGAGCTAGTGACCACCCGTTGAACCTTAGTTGATATACTAAAGCTTTCCCTGAAAAAGAGAGGTCTGCTAGTGTATCAAGCACTAATGCATGCATGATAACATTGAAATGAAGAAGGAAAAAGGGCAACCTTTCATGGACATGGTCAAGAAGTGGATTAACTAGTCAAGAAGATCTGATACTGGCAAATACTTTAAATAAAATAAGCAAGCTAATGAGATTGTCGTACTCTGAGCTTAAGGAATTTAATAGGAGCAGTACATCTCTTTGAGAGCCAAGCCCATGTCCTGTTTATTCTATGACTCCTGGGGTCCTGTGGTAGGCTTGGTATTTCTCAGATGTACATTAAAAGATAGAATTAATTCTGAATGGAATTAAAGAAAAGAATCAATTAAAACAATATCTTTGGGTAAAGAATTGGAAATTTACCAGCAAGCGTAAAACCCTTAGCAATCAAATTCTAAAGCAAATGGCCAACTGAGAACTCAAACTGCTCTCTGCCAAAGATCAAGACACCCACCCTTGTGACCAGAACTCTACCAAAAAGTCTTCCTACCTGCCGAAGTCCCACACACTGGCTTCACTTTGACCTGGACACACAATTGTTACGTTCCTGCTAAATTTAAGGACGCATCTGAATGAACCCTGAGTCTTTTGATGCTGGGCTTTTCAGCTAGCCTGGCTAGGCATCAGGCTATGATCTTTTCAGGGAAAACCAGTTTACTGGCGAGTCTCACAGACTTACAGACTTTGACTAAAGGATCACTGGTACACAGAAAACTTATGATTTCTTGAGACTTTAGTATTTACTGACACTTTTTTGAAAATAAACTAAATGCAAATCCCAAATGTAGGGGTTAGAGAGGCTCTATTGCTTTTTCAGGATATGTGGCCGATTATAAGTTTCAAGTTACAAAAACAAAACAAAGCAGAATTTTGGACCTTTTCTGTCCGCCATCATGAAATTAGAAGATTTCCATTGTTCAAATTGTTTCTTCATGTGATCAGTGTTGATACTTAGGTGATTTTTTTTGCTAAAAGTGAGATCTTTAGAAGCTCAGCAAGACCATTTTCCAAATGGTCAATGTGTGCATTTGCATAATCTCATGTGAGTCAAGACCCATTCCAAGTGCAACATGGACAACAGCCTTCATACCAAAAGCTCACTGACACAATGCTTCATGTTGTGTCTTACAGAGGCTCATGGTAGTTCCAAAGAAAAACATCTTCAGATATCTAAGGCACTAAAATATACTGCTCTTCTGTGTGGGGACTGGTATGCTTCAGATACTTTAAGAAGAACAGTACATAACACTCTGATTCAGACAAGGGTATGAGGCACTGTTATCTACTAATCAAAGCAATAATTGATGAAAATATAATATATAACCTTATATATTCTCAGTATAATCTTTTGGCTTTGGCCACTATGACATTTGATGACTTATTACTAATTTAAAATGAATTAATATATGTCTTAAGATAAGTTGTTTTATATTTTAAATACATCTAACATCACATATTTATACATGCAATCATCATATATCATTTTAGAGCTGTTAGGAAATTTTACGGGTTTAAGTGGTAACTTAGTTGCTTCTCCTCAACTTCTAAAATGTATTGATATCTGTTGGCCCTGAGCATAGGCTATATACAGGGTGAGATAGCTCTAATAGGAGTACACATAAATTCTTTAAATTTTATAAAAGTACGTATTCATATATTTTGAAGCTGAGTAATTTTGTAATTTTGAATATAGCTTATAGAATTGATATAGAATAGTGTTTTGCTTTTCACAATCCTACACTTTCTCCATACATTTATTTACACTAAAGATAAATTTAATGAAAACAGAGAAGCAGCTGTATGTGAAAGACTGAACCCTGGCACCAAAATAAATCTTCAGAAGCAAGGACTCCATTGGATTATTTTTTCCAACGTTGGGCTTTTTCACCCCCAAAATTTCTTCACTCTCCTGGAGATAAAGGGTTACTCTGCTTCCCAATCTGCAGTAACAGTTTGAAGTCTGTTTCATTCTGAGTTTCTGTAAGCATTTGCTAGTTACACAACTCGTAAGGCTGCTGGGAGAAATAGAAGACATTACTCATGCTTTACTGTTATCTCACCTTCTGGTATCAGCTATTTCAAGCTCTGGGGTTCATTTAAGCTGGAAAACACCTCTAACTCACACTGTGTCAGGCACTGACTAATTATTCCTCATCCCCTTTGCAACGAAATGGAAAGTGGCTGCGGAGCCAGTGTCAAAACACAATCTGCGGAGGAGTGGGCATAAACCTGCGCCTCAAGAGCTGGGTGGCTCTCAGACACACACCCAGTTTTGCAGTGAGGTGCTGGAGAAGTCTGTTAGTGTCTCCAGGCCTGGCTTTCCTTATCCACAAAACAAAGAGCTGAGCTAGATAACCTTCTAGTTCAAAGAGTTTGATTTCAACAGCTTCTCAGATGCTTACCTCTGTATCCCCTCTACAGGGAAGACAACATGCAGTCCCCTTAAGACAGCAGCGAGCAGCCCCCGCCTTCAGCTCAACGGTGCTGCTTCCTATAGCCTGCTCCTCTGCAGCGTCACTTAAACTCTATAATTAAAAGGCAGGCAGACACATTGGATGGGTGATAAGACATGGCTGCCTGAGCTCTAGGATCTAGGAATTCTCGTTTTGGCCCTGCTGCTGTCTCAGGATACATCATGTACCCTTCTGAAAACCTAGAGTTCCGGACAACATCATTAGTCTATCTCACAAGACTGTTGTGCGAAATGATTTGCAAAAACAGCACTGAAAGGAGATTGCAGAATAAGGTCTAAACATGCTGGGCTTTCTTACCCTGTCCAACTAATAAGGCTGCTTTCTGTTGAAAAGTCTTTAAGAATATAACTACTTAATCAATATGACACCGGCAGTCTGACAAATTAGCACAGAGCCACAGGCCAGAGACCTGAAAAAAATTAAATTAGTGCTTAACAGAAATTGGACTACCAGCAAGATAGTCTCTGGAAATTTAAAATCCAATTCGGAAAGCTAGAACAGAGTCCTGTCTGTCTTCAAGGACAGGTGCATATGATAGCCAAGTCTACTTTGACAGATGAATTCCTAAATCATGAGTGAATGTAGGAAAGCTAACAGGAGTGTCTTCAGACGCTCATGAAAGTTTTACATCCACCTGCAAGACTAACTTGCTAAATAAGCTTCATAGTGGATTTGAAAAATGTACTTCCCAAATAAAAAGGCATTGCTGTAAATAACATTTTACTGTGCCACTTAAAATTGGTACTTTAAGAAATGTGGGCAGGGTAGATTATTCTCATGATTGTGTCTCTTTTCTCTAGTCCTATACAAGACATTACAGGGGTTGACAAAGAATGTGTGACTGTGACATCTACACAGGTCAGAGAGAGAGCTAGAGCAGTCAAGTTCTGCTGGACCTTGGCTTAGAAATCTATTGCTCATTGTTCTAATGGCTGATCTCTCTCTCTCTCTCTCTCTCTCTCTCTCTCTCTCTCTCTCTCTCAGACTCTCTCAGAGTTTCTCTCTCTCAGACTCTCAGACTTTCTCTCAGACTTTCTCAGACTCTCTCTCTCAGTCTCTCTCTCTCTCTCTCTCTCTCTCTCTCTCTCTCTCTCTCTCTCTCTCTCTCCAACCCCGGCCATAGCCATAGTTGTCTTTGGGATACTTGGAATGCTTTATTTAAGGGAATACTTCAGTCTAGCAAATCAAAATGCCTTAATAAGTGAATATGAGGTTATTTTATTTATCATGCCTTCTTTATCTTCTAAGCTAATACATCTTGAAGACTTGAAAAGCAACAGTCTAACCTCCTGGGGCCAGCAGAAGTTTTCTGTGATTTCTCCATGTTCCTTTGCTGGTTCCAAGGGTTTAGTCATGGCCGGACTCTCTTAACTCATTTACAATCTGTCACTCTGTCATGACTCTCAGAAGCCAGAGGAGATGGCAGCTTTGCAGAGACCCATCCACAGGGAAAGGAAATGGCCTGTGAAACCAGCAGCCTAGACATTTCTTATTCCACAGATGAGTCAATAAGAAAGTAATGGCCACAGATGGTTTTAAATACTGCTTTAGATAGCCGCTTCTGGGTTTCCTTTTTGGAGTACTTTTTATGGACAGGTAAATGTGATTCAGGACGACCAACTCCAAAATGTGTTATCTGAAGTCTGGGCATCAGGAGTATGAGCTTGACAACACAAAAGAGTGGGCCTCACCTTACCAGGTTTTCTACTTCAGGAGCCAGAAAAACAAAATGTTTTCAATTTCCATGGCTATGACACCAGAAAACCTCGTAAGGAAAACAGAGGACAAGGGAGGGAAATGGGGAAGAAAGGGGGAAAGAAGAGAGAAAGACAAGGTGGGAGGGAGGGGGTGGAGAGAGAGGAAGGAAGGAGGGAGGGGAGGGAGGGGAGGGGAGGGATCTCCCCTCCCCACCCGGGCTAATTATGTTCACCAAGCTCTCTGTGGAAACCTTCTTTCCTTTATGGATGCTAAACGATGATAGTTTTAATAGCTGTCTCTCTGTCATTACTTGCTGGCATCTAAAAATATGTCATAGACTGTAATACAGAGCAGAGATGAACCTTCCATTTTTCCAAGAGCTTTCCCTTCCTGTGCTGAACTTCATAACCAGCAAATGAGAATTTAATTCCTTGAGAAATGGGATGCAAATTAAATCACGTAGGATTGGTGTCCAGTCTACTAGAATGCATCAGATGAACCGAGCAAAGACGTGATTTGAACTTGCCAGACTCGGAGAAAACAGCATACTTACCCATAGGCTTTAGAAGGAGAAACTCAAGGCACCACTTGCTGGAAGGATAGGAAAATAAGCAGTTCTCCAGGGGATGCTTATCTTTACTACCTTACTTCTCCTCTAGCCTAAAATCAAACCCACACCAGAAGCACAATCCCCAGAGCTAGAAGATTCAGTATTTATTTCTGCTATTGTTTTCATACTGAACAGAAACATGAAAGAAATCTTTCACTCAACAGCTTCATCTAATTTAATATGAAGCTCCCTGAAGAGGAGTGCACAGGATGTGATAAGGGGCCATTAAACATGAGTACTCACAGTTTGCAAGGCATCTGGTACCATTTCACCACCTAGAAATCTAAGAATCAAATTAACAGATTCAATTCTGCCAAAGTTATCGAATTATTTGTCAAAGGAGTTCAAAGCAGGCTACTTCCCAACATCTGCTCTGCCTGTCCAGTGTAGACACAAGATGGCCATCTCTTTGGTGTGTTGAGATGGTTTATTACCAGTTGCTAGTCTGACTAAACACTGTTCCTACAATCCTCAGAGGATTCATAGACAACCGACTGGAACCTAAGCACTGAGGGTGTGGCTGTCACTTAAATGACGTTTCATCTTCCACTAGTGTGCCTTGAGTGGGGCAGGAACTCGTGCGTCAGCAGCCTCCATATGCTAGGCCTGTGTTCATGGCTAAGCAGTTTTTAACTTTAGCTGGTATTGAGTACAAGGTCTACGTGCTTCCCTTGTATATGTTTTTTTTAAAAAAAAATATGCTTGGGAAATAGTCTCCAGGATCTTTCTTGACTTGCTGGGGGTCCTTTGGCATGTTATCCTCAGAAGCCTTAAGTTGGGTAGTCAGGTGTGACAACAAAAACTGACATTAATCTCTAAAATAAAAAACCTACTGCTCAGTCCAAAGTAGCTACTCGTGGTACCTTCTCAAACAACAACAACAACAACAACAACAACAACAAACCACTGTTCCTCTTTTCTTTTTTTTCTATCCAGAAGCAAACTGAAGCTCATTTGATGAACTAAAGTGTGGGGGCTGGGGGGATAGATCTGAAAACTATCTTCTGAACCAGTTTGGGACCACACTCTGTTAGACTTTCATGCATGCATAATTGCAAAGTTTGGTCAAAGAACAGCCCAGTTTTCAGTGCTGCTGCTGCTGCTGCTATCAATCTGACTGTCTAGGAAGTGTCTTTACATGATTCAGGAGTGAGAGTCAAACCTAGATGGTTATCAATTCAGACAATACTGTCACTCACAATTGATTTCCATTCTTCTTTTCCCACTGGCTGAGTGGCGAATCAGTTACTACTAGGACGATGCATCTGAAAATAGCTGAGAAATCCAGTCTCCATTAGGACATGCTCTCCAGGAGGTATGAGCTCTTAACTGATCACATCATTCCGTTCGCCATGAGGTGATTATAATTGTTTGAATGTGTATAAATATATTCTATTTAACATGTATATCAGTTCATTCTACTGCTGTGCCTGACCTGGACCAGAAGGCTCTTCTTCGGGGAGTAGGGTAGTAAGGAGGAAGGCCAAAAAGTGAGGTGATGAAGAAGATAGGAAATCAGGGTCAGGAGATCTTACAGAGGCCATGTTTTGTGCCAAGCAAGAGTATAAAGTACAGCATATTATATATTGTTTGCAGGGAGAAATAGGGGAAATAGGCTACGATCAGCAGAAAGCTAAACAAGCAATGATGCACAGGGGAAACAAATATTATCTCAAGTGTGTCACAGACCAAGCACACAACAGCCTTGGACTGTCAATTGCATTCTCTTCAAAGTGAAGAAAATCAGGTTGTCAGAAACAGAAATAATACCTCCTTTGAGACCATGACCCTCACCCCATACCACACCAGGTCTTCCCCTGGGCAAGGACCCAGAGCTAGGTTGCCTTTGTCCTTACATCAAAGCCTCTGAGGAAGCCATGGATTGGCCTGGCTGCCAACAGTGATAAAATACCATGACTAAGGCAATTTATAAAAGGAATGGTTTAATTGGGCTTACCGTGTTAGAGAGTTAAAATCCATGATGGCCAAGCAAAGGCATGGTGACAGGAACAGCTGAGATTTTACACAGTAAGCAATCTGGCTACAGAGAGCTAACAGAAAATGTTTGTCTTTGAAACCTCAAAGCCCACCCCAGTGACACACTTCCCTCAACTAGGTCATACCACCTAATCCTCACCAAACAGTTCCATTAATTGGGGACAAATATATTCAAATATATGAACCTATGGGGATCCTAGGTTCTCACTTAGACCACTACCGCATGTAAATGGTCACTTTCAGACTGTTTAGTTTAGGTTTCTGTTAATTGGAGTTTGCAGGTCTAGTTTTTATGTTATAGCATTCATTTTACTGTTAATAAGTTTTTAGGGCTAGGAAAATGTGCTTTCATTTAGATTTTTTTCTTTCTTATCTTTTTATCTTAATCTCTCCATAGTGTCTACAGTCCTAGGTATACAGAAAGATTTTTTCCTTGCATTGATAAACATCAAACCAAATACACTGGATACTGTGTTTTAGCTGATTTTTTTTTCTTTCATCAGCAAGCTGATGATTTGAGAAGCAAGATTAATGGCTCCAAAGAAGTTTTCTTTGCCTAAATAACTCAAAACATGTATCTAATAATAATAATAAAACCATATAAAACTTAATGTTTAACATAATTAGGATTCTTATCTGCTCAGAAACACCCTTTGAAGACAGATGACAGGACAGAGGCGATGGTCCAATGAATAAAATACTTGTCACACAAGCATAAGGAACTGAGTTCTGATTCCTAGCACCCAAATCTGTGCACAGTGACCAGTGGCTGTAAACCCAGTACAAGGAGAGATGAGACAGAAAGATCCCTGGTGTTAGCTGGCCAGCCTAGCTAGTCAGTGAGAGGCAGGCTTAGTGAAAGACCCTGTTTTAAAACAACTAAGGTGAAGAGCTGACTGAGGAAGACAACTGATGTCAAACTCTGGCCTCCATGTGACACACATACCCCAAAATATACATAACCACTCACTCCACACACAAAGGATACATGGCCTCAATTTTTCAAAGCCATTCATTCGTGTGCTTAGAAGTGCTCAGTCCATAGAATGGAGGATAACAAAATATTTGCATTAAAGAGACATGATTGATTAGTTCTGTGAATTCAGCCTGTACAAAGAAGCCAGCTAGAAATGTTACTGTGCGGATGCTGGAAACTGAACCCAGGTTCTTTGAAATAGTAGTATGGGTTTTCAATTCTGAGTTTTCTCTCCATCCCTTTAAAAATAAGTGTTACGGCTTACGTGTAAATATATTATACCTTATGAAATATTTCTAGATAATTTTTTGGCAAAATTTAGTCAGAAATAAAGATACACGGGTTTATGAAGGAAAATTCAGGCATAATTGATATGGATTGCATATCGAATGATAAGCTGTCCAAGTCTTGTACTCATTTCAGGAATGAAAATAAAGAGAGGGATAAAAAACAAAACAAAACAAAACAACAACAACAACAACAAAAAACACCTAAGTGCCACTACATGGCTCACTGTGAAACAGAGGAAAACAAAATCAGCCCCAAACAAATGGCTATTTCTAGATTAGTCAGGGTTCTCTAGAAGTAAAGACCCAATAGAATGAACACATGGTGTAATGGCGGATCTATATTGCACAATACAAGCTGGATCATTCAATACCAGCTCTCCACACACTGCAGAGGGTGAGACTGGAATAGGTATTCAGTCCATGAGGCTGGACGTCTCAGCCTTCCCAATGCAGTGCTAGAGCCCTGGGGGATTCCTGGAGCACTGTGGAAGGTAGGGTTCCCATATCAGCAAGGGAAAGAAGCGACCGGACAGATGAGCTCATCAGCAGGGAACAGAGGCGGGCAGGCAAAGGCAGCCCTCCTTTCCCCAAACCTATTTATAGCCGAGCTGCTGATGAAAAATGATGCCCACTCTGGGAGAGAGTCTTCCCAATTTTCCTAATTCTTCTAGGAAATATCCCTGAAGTTCACCCCAGGGCTTTATCTATGAGCTGATCCATGTCCAATTAAGCTGGCAACCAAGATTAGCCATCATTGTTTCCTACAAGGCGTACATGGGGATGTCTTCCTTAGGGAAGAATAACCGTCTTTGTGCGCCAGCAGATATCATCAGGGGTCCTGCAGTTGATCAAAAGATAAGAGGAAAAAAACAGTAATGGATTTTTGCCTGAGGCTGGCATTACTGAGAACCAATGTTGAAAGCAGGAGTTTTATACTACATTGACTCCTGAATTTCTCTTAAGGCAGTAAGTATATATGTTAAACCATTTGCACAGAAAACATGAAATGTCACATGCTGCCAACAGTGATTCCCATGAGACACAAAACGTGGCCCCTGGTCGTCCTATATCATAAGACCCGCATGCTCATATCATCAGGCCTGGTCTTGGAACACCGTCATATTCCTTTATCACAGGTGGATAAAATTGTGCATTTTTGCAAAGCTTATTTCGTTGAAAGGAATTTGTGTGATGTCATTAAACATTTGGTTCTATTTAATTTCTGATTAATGAACATATACTTTCTGCTATAAAGAAACAGTCACCCCACAAGGACCCCATCCTTGTGGTCATCCTGTCTCCCCCACTATCAAGCCCTGACTTCCCTCCTCTTCCTGTCTCCAGACACACGGACTCATCTCAGACCTTTGTGCCTACATGGCTAGAGTACCAATTTCCAGCTAACTCTGCTTCGTCTTCTGCACTGCTGTCAAAAGAATGATGTCAGCCTTCAATTTTGAAATAATTTTAGGCTAGAGCAGTTGGAAAGTTAGTACACAATTCCCATAGGTTCTGCGTCTGGATTGCCCTCCTATTAAGCTCACATGACCTTAGACTAGTTCCTAGAGAGCTTTTATTACTTTTCAAATGACATACATTTATGAATTACAATTCCAGAAAATTAATAACTATATCATTCATCCAATTATTTTTGTAAAATGTTTTAATTTACTTTTACATACCTAGTTATTGATTTTAGTAATTGCGCTATGCATTATATCTCAAGACACATTCTTCCTAATGGGAACTCTGTGCCATTTGATTAGCAGACCTTGGTTTTCTACCTCAGCTCACCTCAGCTTCTGGCAGTCATCATCTACTCTCTACTACTATGAGTTCAATTTTATTAAATTGCAAATAAAAGTGAGATCACATAGTGTTTGTCTTTATGTGCCTAGCATTAACTTGGGATAACATCCTCTAGGTTATGATATGGAAATGTCATAAAAATATAAGGGTTTCTTTTTTTAAAGGTCAAATAGTATATCTTTTACTTTTCTTTTTCCTTTATTTTAATGTATTTACATTTCAAGTGTCATCCCACTACCTGGTTTCCCCTCTCCCAGACAGGCCCTAACCCATCCTCCTCCCCCTGCTTCTATGAGGGTGTTTCCCCACCCACCTTCCCACCCACCCACCAACCCACTCCCACCTTTGATTCCCTTACACTGAGGCATCTATTGAACCTTCACAGGACAAAGGACCTCTCCTCCCATTGACACCTGACAAGGCCATCCTCTGCTGCATATGCAGTTGGAGCCATGTGGATTCCTTGGTTGGTGGTTTAGACTTTGCAAGGTCTGGGGGGTCTGGTTGGTTGATATTGTTGTTCTTCCTATGAAGGGTTGCAAACCCCTTCAGCTCCATCGGTCTTTTCTCTAACTCCTCCACTGGGGACTCCACACTTAGTCCAATGGTTGGCTGCGAACATCTGATTCTATCTGTAAGGCTCTGGCAGGGCCTCTCAGGAGACAGCTAAAGCAGGCTCCTTTCAGCAAGCCTTTCTTAGCATCCCCAATAGTGCAGGAGTTTGATGACTGTATTTGGGATGACTCTCCAGATGGGGCAATATCTGGATGACCTTTCCTTCTGTCTCTGCTCCACACTTTATCTCTGTATCTCCTTCCATGGGTATTTTGTTCCCCCTTCTTAGAAGGACCAAAGTCCTATACTTTGGCATTCTACCTTCTTGAGCTTCGTTTGGTCTGTGAATTGAATCTTTTCCGAGCTTTTGGGCTAATATCCACTTAAAAGTGAGTGCATACCATGTGTGCTCTTTTGTGATTGGGTTACCTCACTTGGGATGATATTTTCTAGTTCTATCTATTTGCCTAAGAATTTCATGAATTCATTGTTTTTAATAGCTGCGTACTCCATTGTGTAAATGTACCACATTTTCTTTTTTTAATTTTTTTATTGGATATATTCTATATTTACATTTCATTTCCCTTTTTCTGGTTCCCCACCCCCCAAAGGTCCCACATGCCCTTTTCCCTCCCCCTGTTCCCCTACCCACCCTTCCCACTTCCCTGTTCTGGTATTCCCCTACACTGATGCTTTGATCCTTTCCAGCACCAGTGTCTATTCTTCTTATCAGACATCATTTGGTATGTGGATTGTGTCTTTGGTGTCCCAAGATTCTAGGCTAATATCCACTTATCAGTGAGTGCATACCATGGGTATTCTTTTGAGACTGGGTTACCTCACTTAGTATGATGCTCTCCAGCTCCATCCATTTCTCTAAGAATTTCATGAATTCATTGTTTCTAATGGTTGGATAGTACTCCATTGTGTAAATGTACCACATTTTTTTGTATCCATTCCTCTGTTAAAGAACTGGGTTCTTACAGTTTCTGGCTATAAATAAGGCTGCTATGAACATAGTGGAGCATGTATCCTTTCTTTTCTTTCTTTCTTTTTTTTTCCAAGACAGGGTTTCTCTGTATAGCCCTGCCTGTCCTGGAACTCACTCTGTATGTAGACCAGGCTGGTCTCGAACTCAGAAATCTGCCTACTTCTGCCTTCCAAAGTGCTGGGATTACAGGCGTGTGCCACTACCACCCCGCAACATGTATCCTTTCTATACGTTGAAGAATCTTTTGGGTATTTGCCCAGGAGTGGTATATCTGGGTCCTCAGGTAACACTCTGTCCAATTTTCTGAGGAACTGCTAGACTGATTTCCAGAGTGGTTGTACCAGTTTGCAATCCCACCAACAATGAAGGAGTGTTCCTCTTTCTTCACATACTCTCCAGCATCTATTGTCCCCTGAGTTTTTTATCTTAGCCATTCTGACTGGTGTGAAGTGGAATCTCAAGGTTGTTTTGATTTGCATTTCCCTGATGACTAAGGATGTTGAACATTTCTTTAGGTGATTCTCAGCCCTTTGAATTTCCTTAGTTGAGAATTCTTTGTTTAACTCTGTTCTCCCATTTTGCTGCATACAGGAAACACACCTCAGTGTCAAAAACAAACACTAACAAATAGTATTTCATGTGTGTTTGTGTGTGTGTGTGAGTGTGTGTGTATGTGTGTGTGTGTGTGTGTTTAAGGGTGGGCACATGTGTGTGTGTGTGTGACAAGAGAATATATACATAGAAAAATGTGCTATACACACATGACTATTAATCACTGATGAACATAGACCAATTTCATATCATTACATGTATATTTTTAATTAATTTTAAATTAATTCACCCTTTGTGAATTTTATATAACATGTAGATCTTATGTAACAGGTACAATGTAGTTAAGCTTCCTTCCCCCAGCTCTTTCCAGATCTACCCCCTTCCTTCCCACGCAACTTTGTATCCTATTTTTTCCCATCAAGGCCACTTTTGTCCTGCTTGAACAAGTCTTATGTGTGACCTCCTACTGGAGCAGAGCGTGGTTGACTTGTTAGAAGATACACACTTAGAGAAAATTGTCTCTTCCTCTCCCAGAAGCTAACAACTGCCGATAGCTCCTTGACTAGGGGTAGAACTTTATGTCCACTCCTCTCTCTAAGATCTGATCTGACTTGAGCATGCACAGATCTTGTTCATGCTGTCACAAGAGTGGTGAATTCATCTGTAATGTTGCCCTGCTATGTCCAGAAGACACTGTTTTCTTGTTAGTCATCCAAGAAGCCCCTGACTGTTACAGTCTCTCTACCCTGTCTTATGAAAAGATCCCCAAGCCTTTAGGGGAGTGATGGAAGTATATACATACATACTGACATACATACATACATACATACATACATATATACATATATATATACATATATATATGTGTGTGTGTGTGTGTGTGTATATATATATATATATATATATATATATATATATTCTGTTTAGAAAGTAATGTCCTGTAGTCTCTTATTCTCTGAACATTGACCCTTTCTAGGTCTCTGTGTTGATCACCATCAACCACTAACAAAAGCTTTTCTGATGAGGGTAAAAACATGCCTCCTTTTTCTTCTTTTATTAAAAAATGTTTTTCCCCTTCATATTGTACTGGCTACTTTTGTGTCATCTTGACACAAGCTAAAGTCATAAGATCCAGGTATAAGGCATTTTCTCAAATAGCAATGAATGGGACAGGGCCCAGCCCATTGTAGGTGGAGCCATCCCTGGGGTGGTGGTCCTGGCTTCTATAAGAAAACAGGCTGAGAAAGCTATGTGAAGCGAGTCAATAAGCAGAACCCACTGTGGTCTCGGCCTCAGCTCCTGTCTCCAGGATCCTACTTTGCTTGAGTTCCTGTCCTGACTTCCTTTGGTGAGGAACAGCAATGTGGAAGTGTAAGCTGAATAAACCCTTTCCTTTGCAACTTGCTTTTTGGTTATGGTGTTTTGTTACAGCAATAAAATCTCCAAGACTCATATATCATTATGGTTTACCCTCTACTCACAATTCTCCTCAACCTCCCCTCCCCATCAAGATCTACCCTTTTCCCAGATCTCATTAGAAGACAAACAGGATTCCAAGAGAATATAATATAATATAATATAATATAATATAATATAATATAATATAATATAATATATAGTATAATTAATATAATGATAAAACAAAACTAGCACATTCAAATAAAATAAAGAGTAGGAAAAGATCCCAAGAAAAGGCAGAAAAATCAAAGATATACTCAGTCATACACTCATCCCATAGAAAACATGAAACTGGAGGCCATAATATATATGCAAAGTTCATGCAGTCTAGAAGAAAGGCAGATTATATGTGTATGTGTATGTGTGTGTGTATCATATATATATATGTATATATATATATATATATATATATATATAAAATTTTAAAAGCTGAATTTTAGATAATTTTAAAGTAAAAAGAAAAATACCTTGCTGTGGTATTATTTAACAAAGAACGTCCAAAGATGTTATTGAGTTCGTTTTCTGTTGGCTGTTGCCCATCTACTGCTGGACATACAGCCCACCCTTAAGATTAGTTTGCTTCCCCAGTGAGGCTCCCATGGAGAAAAATAATTTCCATCTGCAAGTGGTCATCAATTGGAGAATGCTTTGGGGATAAGAATGGGAGCCTGTGTCCACTTCTCCTTTCAGCTGTGGGACTCCATCTGATAGAGACTTGTGAAGGCCCTGGGCATGCAGTCTCAGTCTCTGTGAGTTCAGATGTGTGTTGATCCTGTTGATTTGGAGGGCTTTGTTTTCTGTGTCCTCTATCTCCCCTGGCTCTTCCAGTCTATCTGCTTCCTTTCCTGAGCCCTGAAGTATGAGATTTGATGGGGAGATCCAATTTTGGGCTGAGTGTTCCAAGGCCTCTCACTCTTTGCATAGAGTCTGGCTGTGGGTCTCTGTATCTGTTCTCATCTGCTGCAGGAGGAAACTTCTTTGATAATGATTTGGCAAGATGCTGATCTGTGAGTATATGTACATCTGATGTGAGAACCTTATTTTTTAATATAATGATAAGCCCTTAAGGGTTGGTTTAATACTTCACCCATTTAGGCGCAAAATATCAGTAGATTGTCATAGTAGGGTCAATGATCTCAGTTCTTGTCCTGATAATGGTGCCACTTATAAGTGTCATCTTGCAGGGTGGGCCTTAAAGACAACCAGAATGTGGTTGGGTAATTCTATGAAATTCATGACACCACTGATTGCATCAGTGGAAAGGTTTTGGCCAGCCATGCAGTATTTTGGGTCACATGGTTCATAGTTGAGTGATGCTGATTACTGTTCTCTTCTGGAAACACATAGAATAACTTCTAGCACTATGAAAGTTATCCAAGAAAGATGAACCTTCTATGTCAATACCAATTTGATTCCTCTATGACTGAAGTATGTGGTACCTTTAGCAATAGAGTCCTACAATCAAGTGCTACAGAGTACCCAAGGTCATCAACAATAGGTAGCAATGTTTGAGGTTTATTGAAACAACAATTCCAAAAGAAGCAATCCATTCCTAAAACTAGGAATTTTATTTGTTAATCTCTAGCATCTAATAGGAACGTAAATGCCTTAGATGAGATAATTCATTTTAACTCTTTATGTTTGCTTAGGAAGTTTCTACAGTGTTAGGTTTCTATATGACCATTTGAAAAGTCTTTAGTTTTATTTATTCTTCCCAGTTTCTCTCTTCTACCCTGTCCTCCCCTCCCACCACAATTTATCATTTCCTGTTCCATAATTCCCTCTTAGCCCTTTATCTTCTATCTTACCTCCTTTCTATCTTACCCTACGACAAAGCCTCTCCCCATAGCCATGTAGTAATTTACTTGCCTTTTTAGGTATTCCAAAGCTAACAACCATAAATGAGAGTAAACGTGATATTTACCTTTCTGAGTTGAGATTATTCATTTATCTGAGAATCTCATAATTTAATTTTAATAGTTGATTAATATTCCATTGTCTAAATATACCACATTTTCTTATCCATTTATCAGTCAAGGGACATCTAAGCTCCATTTCTTGGCGTCAGTGAACAGGAATGAGCAAGTCTCTCTCTAAGAGGACATTCAGTTCTTTGGTGATATGCTCAAGTGTGAGATAATTTGATCATGTCATAGATATATGCTCAGCTTTTTGGGAAATGTCCACAGTGGTGTTCATCGTGACTGTGTCAGGTTGTGCTGTCACTAACAGTGGATAAGTTTTCCTTTTTCCTCATAATCTGTCAGCACTTGTCATCCTTGTTTTTATATTAGTTATTTTCACTGGGGTCAGGTGAAATCTCAAAGTGATTTTAATTTGAATTCCCTGGATGGCTAAGGATGTTGAACAGGTTTTGAATTTTTTTCTTAAGTGTTTGAATTTCATGTTTTGAGAACTCTCTGCTTAGTTCTGTATTCCAGTTTTAATTTTTTTGTTTGTTTTCTTGGTATTTACTTTCTTAGTTATTTATAAATTCTAGACACTAACCCCTTGTCAGATGCATTGCTGGTCAACTTTTTCCCTTTCTGTAGACTTCCTTTTCCCTAGAGTGATGATGTTCTTTGCTGTACTGAAACATTTTAAATTCACAAGATCTCATTTGTTAACTGTTAGTTTTAATAGACAGACTATGCAGAGTTCTGTTAGAAAGTTCTTTCCTGTGCCAATTAGTTCAAGAATATTTTCTTTCTCCTCTATCATAGGCAGGCTATCTGATCTTATGTTGAGGCCCTTTATCTATTAGAACTCTATTTTTGTGCAGGAGAGAGATAAGGACGAAGTTCCTTCTTCTACATGTAGCTAACCTGAACTAGTACTACTTGTTGAAGATGTTCTTTTCTTTGATATATGTTGTTGGCATTTTTGATATGCATTGATGGCTGTAAAAATGCAAGTTTATAAGCCTGGCAGTGGTGGCACACACCTGTAATCCCAGCACTTGGGAGGCAAAGGCAGGCAGATTTCTGAGCTCGAGGCCAGCCTGGTCTATGGAGTGAGTTCCAGGACAGCCAGGGCTATATAGAGAAACCCTGTCTCGAAAAAACAAACAAACAAACAAAAACAAAAAAAGTGCAAGTTTATAACTGGGTCCTTAGTTCTAATTCATTGGTTAACAAGTCTGCTTTTATGCTGGTACCAAGCTGGTTTTTATGGAAATATTGGAAAACTTTTTTTTTTTTTTTGGTTCAAGATTGTTTTGGCTATCCTGGGTTATTTTGTGATTCTCTATAAAGGTTAAGATTATTTTATTATAATTTCAGTGAAAATTTGAATTGGAATTTTGATGGAGACTACACTGCATCTGTTGGTTGCTTTTGATATTTTCAGAATATTAGTCCTAACGATCTCTGAGTGTACTGTAGGTTTTATATATATATATTCTTAAGCTTCATGGTTAGATTAATTCCGCATACATTTAAGGCTTTTGTGAAAAGTGCCATTTTCCTGATTTCTCCCTCAGTATGTTTGTCCTTTGTGTATAGGAAGGCTACAGGGTCCTTTGCCTTATAGAAACTTTGTAAGTTTATGAGGTCCCATTTGCTGATTCTTGATCTTAGACCTTAAGCTATTGGTGGTTCAGGAAATTTTCCCCTGTGCCCATATGCTCAAGGCTCTTCCCCAGTTTCTTTTCTATTAGTTTCAGTGTGTCTAGTTTTATGTGGAGGTCCTTAATGCTATTGGACTTGATTTTAGTACAAGGAGATAATAATGGATTGATTTGCATTCTTCTGCATGCTGACCTCCAGTTGAACCAGCACCATTTGTTGAAAAGGCTATCTTTTTTCCACTGGGTGGTTGTAGCTCCTTTGTCAAGGATCAAGTGAGCATAGGTGTGTGGGTTCATTTCTATGTCTTCAATTCTATTCCATTGATCTACCTGCCTGTCACTGTACCAATATCATGCAGTTTTTAACACTATTGCTCTGTAGTACTGCTTGAGGTCGGGGATACTGATTGTCCCAGAAGTTCTTTTACTGTTGAGAATAGTTTTATCTCTCCTGGGTTTTTTGTTATTCCAGATGAATTTGAAAATTGCTCTTTCTAACTCTATGAAGAATTGATTTGGGATTTTGATGGGAATTGCATTGAATCTTTATATTGCTTTTGGTAAGATTTACACTATGAAAATATTACTCAGCTATTAAAAACAATGAATTTATGATATTCTTAGTCAAGTAGGTGGAACTGGAAATGTCATCCTGAGTGAGGTGACCCAGTCACAAAAGAACACACATGGTATGTACTCACTGATAAACAAATATTAACCCAGAAGCTCAGAATATCCAAGAAACAATTCACATATCAAATTATGTCCAAGAAGAGGGAAGGAGTGGCCCCTGGTCCTATAAAAGCTCAGTGCAGCAGGGTAGGGGAATACCAGGACAGAGAAGTAGGAAGGGGTTAATTGGGGAACAGGGGGAGGGAAGAGGGCATATGGGACTTTTGGGGATGGGGATCCTGGAAAGGGGAAATCATTTGAAATGTAAATAAAGAATATATCAAATTTTTAAAAAAGGAAGACTACAGAAATTTGTATGTTAACTTTCTATACTGCTACTTTGCTGAATTTTTTGGTCAGTAAAGGGATATGTCTGGAAATAACTTTTGAATATTTTATGTATGTAATTATATCATCTGCTATTGAAAATAATTTGGCTTTCTTCTTTCATTTTTGTATTCCCTGAGTAGTCTTCATTTGATTTATTGCTCTAGCTAAGACATCAAACTCTCTAGTGAACATGGGAGGAAAGGGTAAACATACTTTTCTTATTCCTGATTTTAGTGGAGATGTTTTGAATTTTTCCCCATTTAAGATGATGTTCTTGGCTGAGAGTTCTCTTTATATTGCCTTTATTATGTTGAGATATGTCCCTTGTGTTCCTATTTTTTCCAGAACCTTTATCATAAATAGATGTTGGACTTTGCCAAAGACTGTTTCTAAGTGTAATGAGATGATCATGCAGTTTCTGTCCTTAGTCTATTTATGTGGTGGATTATCTTTATTGATTTACATGTATTGAATCATCCTTCACACCTGGGATGAAGTTGATTTGATCGTGCTGGATAGTCTTTTTGATGTATTTTTAAATTCAGTTTGCAAATGTTTTACTGAGAATGTTTGTGTCTATGTTCATCAAAATATTGATCTGTAATTTCCTTTCTGGTAGGGACTTTGTTTGATTCCATATCAGGATAATACTGACTTTGTCAAAGGAATTTGAAAATTTTTACTCTTTTCCTGTTTTACAAAACAGTTTGAGGATTTTTGGTGTAATTTCTTCTTTGGAGGTCTGATAGAATTCTGTTTTGAATCATTTTGACCATGGGCTTTTGTTAGTTGGAAGAGTTTTAATAATCATTCTATATCACTGGAAAATTCTGCTCTATTTAAATTATGAGTGTTATCTTGATTAAATTTTTGTAGGAATTCATCAATTTCCTTTAGATTTTTTTAAATTGGTAGAATATAGATTTTTAAAGCATGTCCTTATGATTCTTTCAATTTCATTAGTGTTTTTTCTAATAGCTCCCACTCTGTCTCTAATTTTATTAATTTGGATCATCTCTCTTTTCTTTTCTTGAATTCTACAACTCTAAGGAGTCTTCAGCTCAGTTAGTTATATTCAACTTTTAGTTTGTCAAGATATCCTGCAACTAACATATGGGCATCAAGTATCTACTGCTCCCTTCATATCACTTCATGACTCTTTTATTTGATGTTGGATGCATGTATATTTAAAATTGTTGTATACGTTGTCCCTTTATTATTATATAATGATTTTTTTAAAATTTTAAAACTAAGGACAATGTTTCTGTGCTGTGGTTACTATTGTTCTCTTCTGATTTCCATTGTGTGGGGTATCATAGCCCTTTAATTTTAGTATGTATGTATAGTTCATGGAAGCATTTATTTTGACTGTCTTTTTCTCTTTTTTTCAAACAGAAATTCATTCAGACTGTCTACCAGTCAGACTACCGAAGAAACAGAATAATGATCATCAATGGAAAAGAGAAGTTGCAGCAAAGCAATACCAGGAGCAAGCTTCATGTTGAGGAGAGGACTCTGCGCTACCTCCTGTCTTCCTTTACACACTCAGAGAGAAACTTCTCCAACAGCAAACACTGACATTTTCTCTAAAATTATAGTCATGAAGGTTTTGGAGTGAGGTGGATAGATTTTTTTAAATTTAATTTTAGGTTACCATACAACATAAGATATTTTGTTATGACATTTTTATATGTACATGTCATTAGACTTTCTGCTGGCCACTTCTGCTCTTTAATTACCCATACCCCATCACTGTGCTGATCTGCGACTGCTTGGAGTCTCAGCCCAGAGCTCAACATAACTTTACACAGGCAACTAACCACTGGGTCCCCGAATCTCATTTAACCAGAAAGGCTCCAGGCTCAGAACCAAGCAATATCAAGCTGGTCCGGAGCCTGATAGATTGGAGTAACAACTAAGATTTGAAAGACCACAAAAGGTGTAATCATAAATTTCATAAATTCAGATGCCTCAAATCCATCACAAAAACACAAACATAAGCAACTAAAACAATTGGCCCTTTCAGAAGGCAACATTCTTATTGTAACAGTCCCTGAGGAAATCAATTTAACAGAGGCAAACCTCAAAGAAGACACAAATAAATGCCTCAATGAAGACAGGGAAAACACAAGTAGTTAAATGAAATATTAAAAAACATTCAAGATAATGAAAACAAAATTTAATAAACAAATAAAACTACTGAAGAAAAACGAAACTGAAATAAAACTTAAGATGATAAGCTCAAGAAGTCAAACTAAGCATTCAGATTTAAAAAAAAAACTCACTGACAGACTGGATAAAGTAGAAAAGAGAATTTCAGGTCTTGAAGACAAGGTAGGAGAAATGAATATCTCAGTCAAAGAAAATGTTAACTATTAATAATCCAGTCACAAAACATTCTGGAAACCTGGGACGCTATGAAAAGGCCAAACTTACGAATATTAGATATAGGAGGAAGAGGAGGAAAAGGAGAAGAAACCCACGTCAAAGACATAGAAAGTATGTTTCACAGAATCATAGATTTCCACAGTCTAGAGAAAGAGATGACTATGGAGATAAAAGAGGCATATAGAACAGCAAATAGACAGGACCAGAAAAGCAACTCTCTGGCACATAATACTCAAAACACTCACTACGCAGAACAATCAAATGATGCTAAAAGCTGTAAGACAGCAAGACCAAGTCACACATAAAGACAGGGTCATTAGATTAACATTTGACTTCTCAGTAGAGACTCTCAAAACCAGAAAGGCCTGGATGTATTTTCTACAAGCTCATACATGACGAGAATGACAATCTATACACAGGAAAACTACCAATTATAATCAAGGAAAAAAAGAAAGAAAGAAGTGATAAAACATTTTTTGTTCACAAATCCAGCTCTATAGAAGATACTGGAAAGAAAATTTCATCTGAAGTAGTTAATTATACCCAAGGAAAAAAATGAGAAATAATTCCAGAATAGTTAACCAAAAAGCCTAAAACAACAGTAAACAAAATAATAGGTATTAATAAGCATTGTTCAATAATAACTCACACTGGTTCTACTGGTTTCACCACTATCTATTTTCACGTCACAAGTATCCCACTACACTCTCTTTTTCTCATCTATTAAGGTCTCTTTCTTTCTTGTATTAGTTTTTTGTCTCATTGTTGTAACAAAATACTTAACAAAAGCAACGTTAAAAAGTGAGTGTTTAATCAAAACGACCCTGAGATTCCACCTCACACCAGTCAGAATGGCTAAGATTAAAAACTCAAGAGACAACAAGTGCTGGAGAGGATGTGGAGAAAGAGGAACACTCCTCCACTGTTGGTGGGATGGCAAAATGGTAAAACCGCTCTGGAAATCAGTGTGGCGGTTCCTCAGAAAATTGGGCATGTCACTTCCAGAGGACCCTGGCATACTACTCCTGGGCATATACCCAGAGGATTCCCCGGCATACAATAAAGACACATGTTCCACTATGTTCACAGCAGCCTTGTTTATAATAGCCAGAAATTGGAAGGAGCCCATATATCCCTCAAAGGAGGAATGGATACAGAAAGTGTGATATATTTATACAATGGAATACTACTCAGCAATTAAAAATAATGAATTCATGCAATTTGTAGGTAAATGGTTAGATCTGGAAAATATCATCCTAAGCAAGTTAACCCAATCACAAAAGAATACACATGAAATGCAATCACAGATAAGTGGATATTAATGAGCCCAGAAGCCCTAAATACTCAAGGCACAATTAGCAAGTCAAATGATTCCCAAGAAGAAGAAAGGAGAGGACCATGGGCCTGAAAAGATTGGATCCAGTTTTGTAGATCCAGATCAGAGAAATGGTGGGGGGGATGATTGGGGAACAGTTGGGGTGGAGAGGACTTATGGGACGTATGGTAGGGGGGGGGACTGGGAAAGGGGAAAGCCTTTGGAATGTAAACAAAGAATATAGAAAATAAAAACAAAAAAAAGTGAGTGTTTGTTTGAGCTTACAATTCCAGGGAATACAGTTCATTGTGGCTGGAACAGGAAGTTATGGTGGAACATAATTTGGGTATATGCCCAGGAGCAGTATAGCTGGGTTTTATTTCAAGTTTTCTGAGAAACAGCCAGATTGATTTCCAGAGTGGCTTTATAAGTTTGCAATACCACCACCAAAGGAGGAGTGTTCCCCTTTCTCCACATCCTCTCTAGCACTTGAGTTTTTGATCTTAGCAATTCTGATTGGTGTCTGATTGGAATCTCAGGGTCCTTTTGATTTTTATTTCCCCAATCACTAAGGATGTTGAACATTTCTTTAAATGCTTCTTGGCTATTCAAGATTCCTCTGTTGAGAATTCTCTGTTTAGTTCTGTATCCCAATTTTTATTATAATTTTTTTCGTGGAATCTAATTTTTTTGAGTTTTTTATATTTTGGCCCTCTGTCAGATGAAGGGTTAGTGAAGGCCTTTTCCCAATCTATAGGTTGCCATTTTATCCCAGTGACAGTGTCCATTTCCTTACAGAAAAGTTTCAGTTTCCTGAGATCCCATTTATTAATTCTTGACCTTAGTTCCTGAGCCATTGGTGTTCTGTTCAGGAAATAGTCCCCTGTGCCAATGAGTTCAAGGCTGCTTCCTAATTTATCCTCTATTAGATTCAGTGTGTCTGGTTTTACATTGAGGTCTTTGATCCATTTGGACTTGAGTTTTGTGCATGGTAATAAATATGGAGATATTTGTATTCTTCTACATACAGACAACCAGTTAGACCAGCACCATCTCAGCAAGATGCTCTCATTGTTCCCTTGTATGGTTTTGGATTCTTTGTCAAAAATCAAGTGTGTAGGTTCATTTCTGGGTCTTCAGCTTGATTCCATTCATCAGTCTATTTTTATATGAATACCATGCAGAATTTTATTAATATTGTTCTGTAGTAGAGCTTCAGGTCAGGGACGGTCATACCTCCAGAAGTTCTTTTACTATTCAGTATTATTTTGGCTCTCCTGGTTTTTTTTGTTTTTCCATATGAAGTTGAGAATTGTTCTTTCAAGATCTGTGAAGAATTTTGATGGTGGTTGCATTGAATATGTAGATTGCTTTTGTCATGATGGCAATTTCCACTATGTTAATCCTGCCAATCCATGAGCAAGGGAAATTGTTCCATCTACTTCTATCTTTCTCAAAGTTTTTCTTCAGGGACTTGAAGTTCTTGTCATACAGCTCTTTTACCTCCTTGGTTAGAGTTACAGGAAAGTGTTTTTTGTGGCTATTGTGAAGAGTACTGTTTCCTTCCCGTCTCCATCTGCACCTGGGAGCTAAGGCTGTTTCACAGTCCTCTGTACACAAATCTCACCAGGACAGAGCTCGTCTCCTAGGAGTGCTCTCACTCCTAAGCTCAGAGGTGATATATCCACTTTCACTCCAATAACTGTAAAAAGTGGGACCAGCCAGGAACACACAGGGCACAGGAACAGTGGAGTATCTAGGACAGGATTCTTCCAGTCACTATCTGCATCCTGGAGCTAAGGCTATTCCACAGCCCTCTACACCCAAACCCTGCCCAGGAGAGAGCTGGTCTTGCCAGGAGTGCTGACACGGGCTTACAGGCCCACAAGAGGGACAAGCTCCAGTCAGAGACAGCAAGACCAGCTAACACCAGAGATAACCAGATGGCTAGAGGCATGTGCAAGAAACTTACCAACAGAAAACAGGGCTGGCTGGTATAATCAGAAACTAGTTCTCCCATCACAGCAAGTATGGAATACCCAAACACACCAGAAAAGCAAGATTTGGATTAAAAAAAAATCTCATGGTACTGACAGAGGACTTCAATAAGGACATAAATAACTCCCTTAAAGAAATACAGGAGAACACAGGTAAACAGGTAGATACCCTTAAAGAGGAAACACAAAAAATCCCTTAAGGAATTACAGGAAAACACAACCAATCAGGTGAAGAAATTGAACAAAACCATCCAGGATCTGAAGATGGAAAAAGAAACAATAAAGAAATCACAAAGGGAGACAACTCTGGAGATAAAATACCTAGGAAACAAATCAGGAGTCATAGATGCAAGCATCACCAAGGTGGAAGAGAGAAACTCAGGAGGCAGAAGATACCAGAGAAAACACTGATGCAACAGTCAAAGAAAATGCAAAATACAAAAACTCTTAAGCCAAAAGATCCAGAAAATTCAGGACACAATGAGATCAAACCTAAGGATCATAGGTATAGATGAGACTAAAGATTTCCAACTTAAAGGGTCAGTAAATATCTTCAACAAAATTATAGAAGAAAACTTCCTTAACCTAAAGAGATGCCCATGAACATACAAGAAGCCAACAGAACTCCAAATAGATTGGGCCAGAAAAGAATTTTTCCCATCACATAATAATCAAAAAACAGATGCACAAAACAAAGAAGGAATATTAAAAGCAGTAAGAGCAAAAGGTCAAGTAATATATAAAGGCAGACCTATCAGAATAACACCAGACTTCTCAGCAGAGACTATAGAAGCCAGAAGATCCTGGGCAGATGTCATATAGAACAGAAATATCCAGCAAAACTCTCAATTACCATAGATGTAAAAACCAAGATATTGCATGACAAAAAAATTTACACAATGTCTTTCCACAAATCCAGCCCTACAAAAGATAATAAATGGAAAACTCCAACTGAAGAAGGTAAATTATACACTAGAAAAGCAAGAAAATAATCTTTTAAGAAAACAAAAATAAGATAGCCACATAAACATAATTCCACCTCTAACAAAATAACAGGAAACAACAATCACTCTTCCTTAATATGTCTTAATATCAACTCAGGTTCCCAATAAAAAGACATAGACTAACTAACAGACTGGATATGCTTAAAGGATCCAACATTTTGCTGCTTACAGGAAACACACCTCAGTGACAAAAGTAGGCACTACTTCCGAGTAAAAGGGTGAAAAACAATTTTCCAAGCAAATGGTCCCAAGGAAAAAGCTGGAGTAGCCATTCTAATATCGAAAAAATTGACTTTCAACCTAAAGTTATCAAAAAAGATAAGGAAGAACACTTCATACTCATCAAAGGAAAACTCTACCAGATGACCTCTCAATCAATTCTGAACATCTATGCTCCAAATGCAAGGTCACCCACATTCATAAGAGAAACTTTTCTAAAGCTCAAAGCACACACTGTACCTCATGAAAAAAGAGTGGGAGACTTCAACACCCCACTCTCATCAATAGGCAAATCATGGAAACACAAACTAAACAGAAACACAGTGAAACTAACAGAAGTTATGGACCAAATGGATTTGACAGATATCTATAGAACATTTCACCCTACAACAAAAGAATATATCTTCTTCTCACAGTACCTTCTCCAAAATTGACAGTACTATCAGTCACAAAACAGGCCTCAACAGATACAAGCAGATTGAAATAATCCAATGCATCCTATCAGATCACCATGGTTTAAGGCTAGTCTTCAATACAACAAAAACAATAGAAAGCCCACATATACATGGAAAGTGAACAATGTTCTACTAGATGATAACTTGGTCAAGGAAGAAATAAAGAAATTAAAAACTTTTTAGGATTTAATGAAAATGCAGGCACAACATACCCAAACTTATGGGGAACAGTGAAAGCAGTGCTAAGAGGAAAACTCATAGCTCTGAGTGCCCCCAAAGAGAAACTGGAGAGAGCCAACATTAGCAGCTTGACAGCACATCTGAAAGCTCTAGAACAAAAAGAAGCAAATACATCCAAGAGGAATAGACTGCAGGAAATAATCAAACTCAGGGCTAAAATCAACCAAGTAGAAACAAAAAGAACTATAAAAAAAATCAACCAAACAAGGAGCTGGTTCTTTGAGAAAATCAACAAGATAGATAATCCTTAGCCAGACTAACCAGGGGGCACAGAGACAGTATCCAAATTAACAAAATCAGAAATAAAAAGGGAGTTATAATGACAGAAACTGAGGAAATTAAAAAAAATCATCAGGTACCAATAGAAATGCCTATAGTCAGCAAAACTGGTAAATCTGGATCAAATGGACAATTTTCTAGAGAGATACCAGGTACCAAAGTTAACTCAGGACCAGATAAACTATCTGTCTTAGTCAGGGTTTCTATTCCTGCACAAAAATCATGACCAAGAAGCAAGTTGGGGAGGAAAGGGTTTATTGAGCTTACACTTCCACACAGCTGTTCATCACCAAAGGAAGTCAGGACTGGAACTCAAGCAGGTCAGAAGCAGGAGCTGATGCAGAGGCCATGGAGGGATGTTCCTTACTGGCTTGCTTCCCCTGGCTTGCTCAGCCTGCTCTCTTATAGAACCCAAGAATACCAGCCCAGAGATGGTACCACCCACAAGGGGCTCTCCCCCACTTGATTACTAATTGAGAAAATGCCCCACAGCTGGATCTCATGGAGGCACTTCCCCAACTGAAGCTCCTTTTCCTATGATAACTCCAGCCTGTGTCAAGTTGACACACAAAACTAGCCAGTTCACTATCTAATCCGTCCCATAATCCCTAAGGAAATAGAAGCAGTCATTAATAGTCTCCCAACCAAAAAAAAAAAAAAAAAAAAAAAAAACCCAGGACCAGATGAGTTTTGTACAGAGTTCTATCAGACCTTTAAAGAAGACTTAATACCAATACTCTACAAACAATTGCACAAAATAGAAACAGAAGGAACACTACCCAATTCATTCTATGAAATGACAATAATGCTTATACCTAAACCACACAAGGACTCAACAAAGAGAATTTCAGAGCAATTTCCCTTGTGAATACTGATGCAATAATACTCAATAAAATTCTAACAAACTAAACATATCAAAAACATATCAAAAAGATCATGAATCATGGATTGGCCGGATTAACATAGTAAAAATGGCCATCTTGCTGAAAGCAATCTACAGATTCAATGCAATCTCCATCAAAATTCCAACTCAATTTTTTATAGAGTTAGAAGGAGCAATTTGCAAATTCATCAGGAATAACAAAAAACCCAGGATAGCAAAAACTATTCTCAATAATAAAAGAATTTCTGGGGGAATCACCATCCCTGATTTTAAACTATATTACAGAGCAGTAGTGATAAATACTGCATGATATTCATACAGAGACAGAGATGCAGATCAATGTAACAGGATTGAAGAATCCAGAAATAAACCCACACAACTATGGTCACTTGATTTTTAACAAAGGAGCTAAAAACCATCCAGTGGAAAACAGACACCATTTTCAACAAATAGTGCTGGTTTAAATGGTGGTCAGCATGTAGAAGAATGCAAATCAATCCATTCTTATCTCCTTTTACAAAGCTTAATTACAAATGGATCAGGAACCTCCACATAAAACCAGATACACTGAAACTAATAGAAAAGAAAGTGGGGAAGAGCCTCAAACACATGGGTACAGGGGAAATTTTTCTGAACAGAACACCAATGGCTTACATTCTAAGATAAAGCAAGTCAAAAGATTCCCAAGAAGAAGGAAAGAGAGGACCCTGGTCCTGAAAGGACTGGATCCAGTTTTGTAGGAGAGTACCAGAATAGAGCAGAGAAATGGTGGGGTGGTGACTGGGGAATAGGTGGGGGTGGGGTGGGGTGGAAGAGGACATATGGAACATATGGTGAGGGGGGAACGGGGAAAGGGGAAAGCCTTCAGAATGTAAACAAAGAATATAGAAAATAAAAAATATTGGTAAAAAAAAAAGAATTGACAAATGGGACCTCATAAAATTGTAAATATTCTGTAAGGCAAAGGACACTGTCAATAGAACAAAATTGGGAAAAGATCTTTACCAGTCCTATATCCAATAGAGGGCTAATATCCATTATATACAAAGAACTCAAGAAATTAGACTTTAGACAGCCAAATTACCCTATTAAAAAATGAGGAAGAGAGCTAAACAGAGAAATCTCAACTGAGGAAACTGGAATGACAGAGAAGCACCTAAAGGCCTCAGTATAGGGGAATACCAGGACAGAGAAGCAGGAATGGGTGAGTTGTCAAGCAGGGAGGATGGGGGAAGGGATAGGGGGTTTCAGAGGGGAAAACAGAAAGGGGAAAACATTTGAAATGTAAATAAAGAAAATAATAATAATAATAATAATAATAATAATAATAATAATAAAAAGAAATGCTCAATATTCTTAGTCATTAGGGAAATACAAATCAGAACAACCCTGAGATGTCACCTCACACCAGTCAGAATGGCTAAGATCAAACTTATGGGACATATGGTGAGGGAGGAACCGGGAAAGGGGAAAGTCTTTGGAATGTAAACAAAGAATATAGAAAATTAAAAAAAAAAAAACAAAAAACCTCAAAGGACAGCAGATGCTGGCGAGGATGTGGAGAAAGAGGAAATAAGGACATATGCTACACTGTGTTCATAGCATCCATATTTATAATAGCCAGAAGCTGGAAAGAACCCAGATCTCCCTCAACAGTGGAATGAATACAGAAAATGTGGTAAATTTACACAATGGAGTACTACCCAGCTATTAAAAACAATGAATTCATGAAATTCTAAAGTAAATGGGTGGAACTAGAAAATATCATCCTGAGTGAGGTAACCCAATAGCAAAAGAACACATATGGTATGCACTCATTGGTTTGTGAATATTATCACAAAAGCTCAGAATATAAAAAATACAATTCACAGACTACATGAAGCTCAAGAAAAAGGAAGACCAAAGTGTGGATACTTTGGTCTTGAAAGGGGGAACAAAATACCCATGGGAGGAGATAGAGAGACCAAGTGTGGAGCAGAGACTGAAGGAAAGGCCATCCAAATACTGCCCCATATACAGTTACCAGACCCAGACACTATGTGGATACCAACAAATGTTTGCTGACAGAAGCCTGTCTCCTGAGAGGCTCTGCCAGTGCCTGAAAATAAACTCACAGCCAACCACTGGATTGAGCACAGGGTCCCCAGTGGAAAAACTAGAGAAAGGACCAAAGGAGCTGAAGGTGTTTGCAGTTACATAGGAATAACAATATGAACAAACCAGAACCCCCAGAGCTCCCAGGGACTAAACCACCAACCAAAGAGTATACATGGAGGGACTCATAGCTCCAGCTGCATATGTAGCAGAGGATGGCCTTGTTGGGCATCAATGGGAGGAGAGGCCCTTGGTCCTGTGAAGTCTCGATGCCCCAGTGTAGGGGAATGCAGGATTGGGAAGTAGGAGTTGGTGGGTTGGTGAGCAGGGGTGGGAGGGGATGGGATATGGGATTTTTGGAGGGGGAACTAGGAAAGGGGATAACACTTGAAATGTAAATAAAGAAAATAGCTAATAAAGTTTTTTTTTTTAAAAAAAAATACTGTTTTCCTACCTTTGTTTTTCAGCCCATTTATTGCTTGTATAGAGGAGGGTTATAGATTTCTTTAATTTTTGTATACAGCCACTTTGCTGAAGGTGTTTATCAGCTGGAGGAGTTCTCTGGTAGAATATTTGGGCTCACTTATGTATACTTTCATATCATCTGTGAAAAGAAACACTTTGACTTTTTTTCCAGGTTGTGTCCCCTTGATTTCCTTTAGTTTTCTTATTGCCCTAGCCAGAATTTAAAGAACTATATTGAAGAGATATGGGGATATTGTTCTATCTCCAATTTTAGTGGAAATGTTTTAAGTTTCAATCCATTTCATTTGATATTGGCTATTGCCTTGCTGTGAGTGCCTTTATTATGTTTACATATGCCCCTTGTACTCCGCCTATCTTCAAGACTTTTTTCATATGGGGTGTTGAATTTTGTCAAATGTTATTTCAGCATCTATTGAGATTATCATGTGATTTTTTTCTTTCAATTTGTTTATATTATGGATTTTTGTGTACTGAACCACTCCTGAATCCCTGGAATGAAGCTTACTTGATCATGGTGAATGAATGATGCCTTTGATGTGTTCTTGGATTCAGTTTGTGAGTATTTTATTGATTATTTTTGCATCAATGTTCATAAGGGAAAATGGTCTAAAATTCTCTTTGTTGAGTCTTTGTATGATTTAGGTATGAGTTCTTTATGTTTCTAATGTGCAGAATACTTTGAGGAGTATTGGCATTAGCTCTTCTTTGAAAGTGTAGTAGAATTCTTTTCTAAAACCATCTGGCCGAAGGCTTTTTTGATTGGGAGACTTTTAATGACTTTTTATTTTGTTAGGTGTTATACTGTTATTCAGATGGTTTACCTGATCTTGATTCACCTCTACTTTATCTTGGTATCTGTCTAGAAAATCATCAATTCCATTTAGATTTTCCAATTTTGTGGAGTACAGTCTTTTGAAGTAAAACCTAATGATTCTTTGAATTTCCCCAATGTCTTCTATTATGTCTCCTTTTTCATTTATGATTTTGTTAAGTTGAGTACTGTCCTCTACCTTTTAGTTTGGCTAAGAGTTTGTCTATCTTGTTGATTTTCTCAAAGAACCAGCTCTTGGTTTCATTGATTCTTTGTATTGTAATCCTTGTTTCTAGTTGATTGATTTCAGACTTGAATTTGATGATTTCCTGTAATTTACTCCTCTAGAGTGTTTTTGTTTCTTTTGGTTCTAGAGCTTTCAGGTATACTATTAAGTTGCTAGTGTAGGATCTCTCCAGTTTTGTTATGAAGGCATTTAGTGCTATGCATTTTCTTGCATTGTGTCCCATAAGTATGGGCATATTGTGCCTTCATTTTCATTGAACTCTAGAAAGTCTTTAATTTCTTTTTTTATTTATTCCCTGACCAAGGAATCATTGAGTTGTTCAGTTTCCATGAATATGTGGGCTTTGTGTTGTTTCTGCTGTTGTTGAAGTCCAACCTTAGTCTGTGGTGATCTAATAGAATTCAAGGAGTTATTTCAGTCTTCTTGTATCTGTTGAGGATTATTTTGTGTCCCATTATGTGGTCAATTTAACTGATATAGGTTTTATGAGGTGCTGAGAAGAAGGTATATTTTTTGTTTGATTTTCTGACCCAATCTGCTTCATATTCTGTAAGCTTCTTGTACCTTTGTAGACATCTCTTTCTTTAGGTTAGGGAAATTTTCGTCTTTGATTTTGTTGAAGAAATTTTCTGGGCCTTTGAGCCCAGAAATCTTTCTCTTCTCCTCCTCCTCCACTCCCTCTCCTTCTCCCCTTCCTCTTTCCATGCCCATCCCCCTGCCGCCCCCTCCTCCTCCTTTTCCTCCTCCTCCTCCTTCTCTTCCTTCTTCTTCTTCTATACCTATTATTCTTAGGTTTGGTCTTTTCAAAGTGTCCCATATTTCTTAGACGGTTTGTGTCACAAACTTTTTTTAGATTTTGCATTTTCTTTAACTGATATATTGATTTCTTCTATCATATCTTCTACACCTGATTTTCTCTCTTCTGCCTCTTGTATGCTGTTGTTGATGCTTGCATCTGTAGTTCCTGCTCTCTCTCTCTCTCTTAGGTTTTCTATCTCCAGTATCGCCTCAGTTTGCATTTTCTTTATTGCTCCCATTTCCCTTCCTAGGTCTTGGACAGGATTAATCATATCCTGATTGGATGTATTTTCCTCTATTTCCTCAAGAGATTTATTCATGTCCTCTTTAAAGATCTCTATAATCTTTATAAGATTGGATTTAAGATGCTCTTCTCGTCCTTCAATTTCATTAGGAAATCTAGGGTTTGTCGTAGCCGGAAAGCTAGACTCTGATGGTGCGATATTGAAATGGGTCTGATTGATTGTGTTCTTACACTGTCTTTTATGCATCTGTTTTTCCCTGGTGTCGGCTGAATAATCCTGATGACAAAAGGACTTCTCAGGAAGATGGGTTGAGCTGTGGGCCAGACATACAGATCAGGGTAACCTACTTTATTGGCTGTGCTTCAGGCAGACCCCATTCTGCAGGCTGTGTCCCAGATGGACCCTACTTCGCAGGTTATGTCCCAGTCAGACTCAGCTGGGGTGGCGGACAGGTCCAACTCTGCTGGCTGTCCCGGGCTGACAAACTGGGGCGGCAAGCAGATCTACCTAGGATGGGTGGTTGGGCTGGGTTCCAAGCTGGTTAGTTTTGTGGTTCCTGAAGATTTCCACTGGGAGACAGGATGCTCTTGGTGTTCCCATAAGGCTCTTTCAGACCAGGGAGTCAGGCCCTAGCCAATCAGAGAAGGTCCAGGGATACGTGCACCACTCACCTCTGATGGCTCTTCTAGGCGGACCAGCTGGCATGGCAGGTGGATCCTACTAGCCATGCGGCACTGCTATTTTATATTTTCAAAAATAAAAGCCCAAAAGGGCTTCTGTAGTGTCTGCAGCTGTTCACATTCAAGGGCATTTTTTTGCATTCTGTATTGTTCCTCATATGGTAAGACAGATCACAAAGAAATTTTCATTTGCATCCCTTTGGTAGCTCAGAAAGTGAGTTCTTTTCCAAGTATTTCTTGACCACTTGTGTTTCTTTATAAGAGATCATTTAATTTTTGTTTTGAAATGTTCATACATGTATACATTGAAGTATGATCATATCTAAGCCCCCTTTCCAATTCTCCCCATATTTCCTCATCATGTTCTTTCCCAGCTTCATGCCTTTTTCATATAACTCACTAACTCAAGTTGGTGCTACCCATATGTGCACTGGTATAGAGCCATCCAGAGGAGCATGGGAAACCTACCAGATACCATATGCTAATACAGAATGAGCCTCCATCCTCCAGCCACTATCCACTGACAATAACTCCTCAGCTAGGGGTAGGAGCCCCTCACCCTTCCTTGCTGAATATTGACCAACTTAATCTTGTCTTGCATGGAAACCACAGCTTCTGTGAGTTAATGATTATGGTAACCATGTCGTGTCCAGAAGCAGCATTTGTGTTTCTTCTTTTGAAAATTGTCTATTAGGTTCATTAGGCCATTTATTATTAGTTAAATGATTGGGGTTTTTTTTTGTTTTGTTTTTGTTGTTTTGGTTTTTTGTTTGTTTAAATTTTGTAGTTCCTTGTGTGTTCTAGGTGTTAAGCCCTTGTCAGAATGTGTAGTTAACATTTTCTCCTGTTCTGCAACCTTTCTCTTGATTCCGCTAGTCTCTTTCCCTCCCTCCCTCCCTCCCTCCCTCCCTCCCTCCCTCCCTCCCTCCTCTTTCTCTTTAGTAAGTTTTGCTAGTTTACAGACCACGTTTTTCAAACAGGCATTGTTATAAATGGCCAATTCTCCACTCTTTTCTGTCCTTTTCTTCATCATATTTTTGGTATCTACTGCTTTTAGGTTTGATGTGATCTTTTTTATAAGGGTCTGATCTATTTATTTGAGAGCTCTTTGATTTTTGCTTTGGGTTTTTTAGTCTTGACTATAATATATTAAGAAAAAGTTCTTCTCTGGTTTTGTTTCATTGAGTATCTAAATGCCTTCTTTACTTGGAAACTTATTTCTCTAGATTTGGAGAAATTCCTGCCATAATTTCATTGAGTAGATTCTCTATGCTTTCAGTGTTTACCCTAGTTCCTTCTTCTAGTCCATGGATTTTTAGATTTTGTCTCTTTGCTATCATGGAGTTTTGGATACTGTGGCCATACTTGTTTCTATAGTTTTATACTTACTGATATTTGAATATAGAATTTTCTTGACTCCCTTCCCAACCCTGACATTCTTTCTTCTTCACAGGGCCAGAAATCAGCAACCTAGAGAGAACTGTAAGTAAATAACAAAATAAAACTGCAGAAAATAAATTAAAAACAAATAGAAATTCTGAAAATGAAATTTTCAATACATCAGAAAGAACAGCAAGAGCATGGCTATGCTTACTCCTCTCTCTGGGCTGCTGGCTTCTGGCCCTTTACTTGAATCTACCTATTACTATACCCACTTTCAAGGCAGTGATTGCTTTTATAGGTAAATATTTAAAATTTGAACTCTGAATTTTATCTGGTTTAGTGCCGTTAGTTCAGTATTGAGTTGTGGGCTTTTGAAACAGACATATTGCCTTCCTTTATCATGTTTCTTGTGACTTTGCATTGCAATTTGAGGAAATCACCTTATTGAGAAGCATACTCTTGGAGGCTGTACCCCCAGTGCCACACAGACAGAAGGACACAAATCCTATATTTGAACCAACATAAAACAATAAAAGATGTAGTTATAAACTTGAAATTAATTAAAGGTCACTAATATATAGCCAATGGCCATCAAACAGATAATGGGAAAATGAAGTAAAAGTTAACTTTAGAAGTTATAAATGAACATGGTACAAAGAAGAGGTAGAGAGAGAGAGAGAGAGAGAGAGAGAGAGAGAGAGAGAGAGAGAAATGGAGGTGAAACATGATTAAATAAAGCAAAGGAAAATGGAGGGGAGACTGAGTTTAAGGAAAGGAAGAAGAAAGATGAAGAGAGTTAAAAAACATTTTAATGAAGCAAAAGGAGGATAAAGAGATTTATCAATAATAAAATCTCCAAAGCCAAAATTAGATAAATGTACAATGGGGAATTAAAATTAAGAGCATGTGTAAGCATTTAAAAGGAAAACCAATAAGGTAAAGTCAAAATACTATTAAAAATGTAGTAGAGAACTGGGCGGCTGCAGTGGTGGCGCACGCCTTTAATCCCAGCACTTGGGAGGCAGAGGCAGATGGATTTCTACTTTCAAGGCCAGCCTGGTCTACAGAGTTCTTCCAGGACAGCCAGGGCTACACAAAGAAACCCTGTCTCAAAAAAAATGTAGAGAGAGAAAAGGTAGATGGTATATAATGAAGGAGAAAGGAAGAAAGACTAAGAAGACACATTTCTACAATGTAAAGAAAATACATTAAAAATTAAATGTGTGAAACCATATGAAAATATTAATAAAACAATATAAATAAATAATAAAATTAAAATATAAATAATATAAATATAAATGTGGACATTTTAAAATTTAAGTACAACGGAGTATACATATTTCTGGAAGTGAAATGAAAAGGGAGGGGTTTCGTAAGGGTTTAAAAAAACTGAACTATTAGAGTGTCTTCCTTATAGGTCCTTAATTTGGAGACGTCCAGGGTGTGGTGTCAGCCGAGCGTGCACTCTCCTCTGCTCATGCTGCCCTGAGCCCAGGGTCTATCGAAGCCATCTTCTCTCAAGGACCTTCTGTTCTTGGTGCATCAGGGACTTTTGGCCACACTTAGCTATGCAGACTGAGCTTGGCAAATTCTTCCACCTTCTTGAGATGCACCAGATCATACTCCTGGCCAATGTTCTGCTGTTCGGCATCTCCCAAATATGTTGGAATGTGGAAAGCAACCATAGTACTCAAATACTACAGAGGTCCTGGGTACATGTCTCTGTGGCTTTAAGATCTGAGTATCCTACCCATCAGATACAGCTGTGTATGTCAAACGTCCTTTTAGAATTTTGTTCTTAGGCTACATAGTGGTGGATGGCGTCTGGGTGGCTTCAGAGGTTTATCACCTATTGATGACAGCATTAGTCCCTCAGACTCTATCCAGGGTTACCAGTTGCTAAGATATACTCTTGACCACTAACAGCAGGGCTATTCTTCCTTGTGCCATCAAAATATACTTTTGTGCCTGCATCCTTTGACATGTGGTGGTATTTTTTTCTACCACAAGGATTGGGGGCTGTGGGATTTTCCTGAGGGATAGGACTATTTCTCATCTGATTTACTTTTAGAAAAAGGTTTTTACTTCTTCCCACTGCATGGAATGCTATATAGGTGCTGTCTGTGCCCAGCTTAGTTTTGTGGGTTCTTATTACTTTTTCATTGCTGTGACAAAATGCCAGATGAAATCAAATTAAGGGAGGGTTTGTTTTGGCTCATTGTGGTGAGAAGACAGAATGGCAGGAGCATAAGGTGACTGGTCACACTGGATCCAAAGCGAAGAAATAGAGAGATGTGTATCAGGTCATTCCTTCTATGAATTCATTCCAGGACCCCAGCCCATGAGATGGTGCCAACCACATTCAGAATCTATCTTCCCTCCTTATTTAACATTCCTGGAAACATCCCCTGTGCAGATTAACTGTCACAAGATGAGCCACCCATCTGCCTACGCTTGCCCGGTGACCTTCTGCTCCCCTTCTCGGTCTCTAATGCATTCTCTCTCTTTCTCTTGACTACATTTATTTTTTAGCCAGACTTTCTCTTCCATTGAGTCAGTCAGTGACCACTTCCAGACTGTAATTGTACCTAGAAATGCATGTGTTTTGAGTAAAGAATTTAATCGATTAAATTAGTGTAGTGACTGATAAAGACTTGCTTGCATAATTTTATGATGTGTCTTCCCACTACCTTGTAGATGCTTTGTGGTTTCTTTTCTTCCTATCACTAGTTTCCTCTGTGATAGTTCTCTTTGGTGGAATGGTTTGAGTTCTTTTCTTTTGATTTTGGAAAAACCAGAAAATTTTGCTTTGTATACTACATGGCTTACACAAAGCATCGTATATTCAAAGCAATCAGTGTTAAGTTAATAAGATCTTTCATCACACATGAAAACATTACACTGTCACTTCTCATGCTGTTTCCAATGTCAAAATTAATAAAGTTTAATGATTTATATCTTGTAAGAATTTGTTGTTGCTGCCATTGCTTTTAATAGTTTTATCTTTAGCTTGTACAATAGACAGAAACATTCTTTTGTTCTCTATGTTTACAATATTGCTGTATTCTGAGTGCAATCATCTACTACTTACATTATTCATGTTTTTACCATCTTATGATATTTTGTTAGCAATCAGCAGCTTTTTAATTCAGATGAAGGAATTTCCTACAGTGATATCTGTAAGGCAGACCCAATCGTATTGAACTTCCTTAGCTTTACCTGTCTGGGCAAGTTTTAATTTCATTTGTTCTCATTTCTGAGAGAGAGAATTGGTAGGTGAAGTATTCCATTTGTCGAAATATTCATTGTCTTCTTTTGACTAGCACTTTTAATATAGACTTTCCACAGTAGCAGGGATGAAATCTGAGAAATGTGTCTTTACTCTATCACTGCACAAACATCATGGAGTGTTCTTACACAAATGTTAGTCACAATGCAGTTGGCAAGATAATCTCCTGGCACCAACCATGATCATCTGTGAAGCCTGTGTGACATTGTGGCCCCAAGCTCTTCTGACCTGATGGATTTTCCTGCTGAGAACCTGCTGACAGCTGTTTGAGGATTCCCTTGAACATAGGGTGATATTCTTATCTTTTCCTGCCTTATATAGTGCTGTAAGCAATGTCTTGGTGAACTCTTTTTTTTATGTTGAATTTCACAGGACACTGCTAAGTGTCCCATTTCTGGACATCCTATTTCCCAGGCATGAGAATTTCAACCAATCATTTCCTTGATGTGTCTTTCTGGAACCTTTCCTCTGTCCTATCTTTTGTAAAGTCACATTTTACAGAAGTTAGGTGGCTTAATGGCCACTAAAAATGCACGGGACCACATGCTACACATCTGTGGATGTGCACTTGCCTCATGCTACACATCTGTGGATGTACAGTTGCCTCTGATCTTTGTTAGGACTTTAGCAGAGCACTTAAGCATGGTGACTGGTATACAAATATATTGGAAGGCTCTTTTGTAGCATTCCTATCATCCCTGAGTCTCTGGAGACTCTTACTATGCTATCTGAGTGCTACACAGCTGTGAGAAACTATACATAGTCTCTATAATGTGTGCAGAGTGGAGGATGCCTTGAGTTTGTGAAATGCTAAGAGGATGTATATTATTGATAAGAGCTGCTCATCTCAAAGACCAAAGCCTCAGACTGTGGAAAAATAGCAAAGCCTTCTCCTGGCTGGGCTCTAGAAAATGGCAAAACTTCCCCCTTGGTCTGAGTATGACTATTGAAAGAGTATGCATAAAATGTCCATTTTAGCTTTTTCCCTTCACCCATGTTTGTAGCCTGAAGACTGCTCCTAATAAGATTAACTGAACCTGTCTCCTTGACCCAGCTGTCTACCATAAAAATCTGCCTCCTTGTTCATCTGTGTGTAATAACTCTACCTCTGTATACAACTGCACATAATAAACACACTGAGCTTCCAGGGTGCTATGACTTTATCATTAAAGATCCCAGACCACCCCATTCCAGCTTGTCTGTGTCCATGTGTCTGTAATTTTCATTCCTTTACCAGCCTTAGCCAATGTCCCAAGCCCCAAGCCATTTAAAAGCCACAGAAGGAATCTGTTCTTCTAGCCCATTGCACAATTTAGTCTTTCCTGTTGATGCCCTGTCCACTAACTAACTCCTGCCACATTCCAAACCTTTCTGGTTTTATTAGACATTGCTTCGCTGGCCTTAAGGATCAGGTTCTATCCTGTTTTGATTGCCTCAATCCTTGTTCATGAGCCTGTCTCTAATTTTCATATTTTCTCATTGTTTCTGCTCATGGGTGCCTTGTTACTAGATTCTGTGCTCTAGTGTCTAGGACATATCTCGCAAATAAGGAGTTTTATCGAGTCTACATCAGGGGAGAGCCAACTATGGTTCACGTACCAAATCCTACCTTCTGCATGTTTTGGTAAGTAGTTTTGTTGGCCCACAGCGATGTTCATTTATGCCTAGATTATCAGTGGCTGTCTTTTCCCTACAAGGAAAACGTTGAATAGCAGCAACAGATGTGATATAGCTTGCAAATTGTAAAATAATTAGGATAAGGTGCATTTCTGAATAAAGTTTACCAATCCCTGATCTAGAGGACAGACCAAAAATCAAGCAAAGCATAAAGGGTTCTCATTTGGTGTAATTCCTTTCTCATAGCTTTTATTTATTTTTATTTTTATGTATGAGCGTTTTGCAGATATTTGTGTGCATATATATACATACACATACACTCACAAACACACACACACACACACACACACACACACACACACACACACATGCAGAAAGAGAGTGCCAGGTCACCAAGAACTAGAGGTAGCAACTCCTTATGCGTTGCCGTGTACACATGCTGGGAACTGAACCTAGTCCTCTGCAAGATGGCAAATGCTCTCCAGCACTGAGTCATGCCTCCAGCTCCAAATTTCTTCAGCTCTTCAATCAGGCTCCAGTGAGCAAAGTCGTACATACATTTTTTTGTATACATCTATAATCATTCCATTAGAATAATTTATGAAACACAAGCTTCTGGGATCAAGCTAGTCCATAATTTCTGTGCTTTGAACACATTATCAAGTTATCCTCCCCCCCCCAAAAAAAAATGTGTCCTGATTTGAATCTATTCCAGCAGGGGGCGGGGCACGGGTGTATTTTCCTGTGTCCTTTGCAAGGAACTGCTGTTTTAAAACATTTTCTGATTCTCATTTTCTCAGCCATATTGCTATACTCAGTACATTGAAAGTATCTTGTAAATAAATAAGTTCATTCCTTTCTAATACATATTACCCTGAGTAATCAAATAAGCTGTTTTCCTATTTCTTATTATTTGAGCGGGATTTTTTTTTCTTTAAACAATACAGAATTTTAAGTAAAGGTGGTAAAATTACAGATGTTCCTGGCTGAGTTAGTGTCAAAAACTCTGAAATGCCTTCTTCTCCCCACCCCTACTGTAAGGAACTCAGCCAGGAAAAAGAAAAACACCCCCTCGGCATCAATACTGGGCAATTCATTACCTGGTGCCAGCTATAGGGAACTGAAATGGACAAAGAACGGTGATAAAAAGCTAAAACTCTCTAATACTTTTTGTGTATGAAGAACAGGGCGAATTGTCCACCGCACTCAAATAATCTGATTTACCGACTTTGTTTTTCGTTCCTATGAGTGGATTTATTGACCTGCTATGGGTCAGAACTAATGGATGCAAATGGAGCTTTCAAACAAATAATTCACAGACTTGAGTGTTGTGTCTGCAGGTGATCTGCATATACTTTATAAGAAGAACTGGTAGAATAATTGATCGCTGTTTTCCAGGACTCTCAATTTTTTTCTTTTTGCTGTGAATCCAATTCCCCCGTACCCACTCTGCCTTGTCTCCAATAGGGTATTCTTTTTAGTATTACCCGTTAATCTATACTTTTTACCTTTCTCTTTTTATAATGTGATTTTCCATAAGGGTCAAGGTTAGAATTTGTCCAAACAGGGCTGGACATCGTGTTCAAATGAAGAGCTTGTTACCAGACCATTTGTTTCAGATCAGTAAAACTATATTGCATACAGTACTATTCTGGAGGACAAATGAATTATGCCTTCACCCAAACTCACTGACTGTTCAGCACCGTTTTTGGTCTCTATCATGAAACAGGAGCTAAAGATAATTGAAACGTATAAAGAGGGAATATTGACACTAGGAGATGCTTTATAGGTATATGTAGGAAATTTCTTTACCTTTTCAATTATTGTGAACCTAAAATTGCTCTAAAACCAAAGCTTATTTTTAAAATGAACAATCCCTGAACCATGCTCCAGGCACACATCATATTTCCTTTCTTTGATATTTACCTCCATCAAGTGCCTCTGGGACTTATTTCGATGTCAGAGTCTTGAGAGTCTCTGGCTAGCATTCTCAGTTTTCATTAGCTCTTAGGCATAAAAATGATATATTTTTGTTTATACTCCTCTCTATTCCCCTAAAAGGAACATTTACTCTCCCTTAAGATCCTCTACAGAAGCAATTATTCTTTCCTGGAAGAGAAAGGAGTTAGTCCACGTATGAGTTAAATTTAAAAGTCATATTAATTGTTCATGTCTAAGAATTTTTCACTTTTAGGGACATGATTTTTTTCCCCCTGATTTGGGTTCAGGATCCAACTTTGTACTTCAAGATTTATTTTTAAATCAAATGTTTTGATTGAAATAATACTTTCTGAATTGCTGTCTAGAATTAACATTAACACTTAATTTGAATGAATGTGCTGTTACAAGGGGTGGACGTGTCCTTAAGCTTGATGAAACTCGGTCCTTGCTGCTTCCCTTTGATAATGAAGTGAACCGATAGTTCACTTCCAGGGGGAAGATGGCTTTCCTTTCAGCTGCAACTGTGTGGATTTCAAATGTGGTAATTAGAACTTGGCAACTGTGGTCTCAGCTTTATACCTCCAGGAGAAAAAGACTGAAGCTTATCATAATGCCACACTCTTTTTAAATTGCTAGAGATTCCATTAAACTTTCAACCGCTGCACAATAACCTTTACCTGGACACCACGGTACTTACATACTCTCAGAGGTTTCAGAGGTGATCTATCACTCTTCATGAACACAACGGCTGACAAGGTACAGAGTGCTGCATTTGATCTTAATAGGAGTTGAAAGATATTCATCAGACTGGAGTCTTTCGAAGGTTCAGCAGCAGATAACCAAATTGTGAAATGTTATGTTTGAAAAAAACAGAGATTGACAAGCTCCCAGCTAATCCCATTTTCTTGGTTTAGGGGACATTTGGAATTACTCCGATGGAAATATCTCTGCAAATGAGGATATCAGAAAAGCTCTGCCTAATAAGCTGTACTGTTTCCAGACCCTCGGGGTCAGACTGAAGCACTACAGTTTCTGTTGCCATATGAATGCGATGAGCCGTGATGGGAGTTTCAATTTCATTCCTGAGCTATAAACTCATCCTTGCTAAACAGATTCTGCTATTGTGTCTGTGATGTGGGATATATGCGGTCATTAGGATAGCATTGAAAGAGAATGAGGATATGAAGTACTGTTGAAATAAAGTGTGCTTTAGGAACACTAGAATATTTCTAACTTATAATGTGCTAAGTATGTGGTGATGGGCATGTGTATGGAATCATTTAAAAATCTAGAACATCAAATACTAACAAATATTCTTCTGATCTTTCAGTAGGAATAAAAAGATTTTATGGTTGTCCTTTCTCAAATAATGTTTAGGATTTTATTAACCCTAGCCATCAGCTATTAGAGGGTGGGAAGATGGTGCTCTAGTGTGTATATTCCGAAATAAAATTTAATGGGAGAGCTTTTATCGTTTTATGTGACTGAGGTAAGTCAGGGTATGAAAAGTAGGTGTGGTATGGTGCCTTAGAACTTGAAACTCTGATTATTTTCAACACTCTGGATGTCATAGTGTAGCAGAACCCCAACAGCAAACACCCTATAGCATTAAGAAATAATATAAGCAACTCTCAAATACAAACCCAAAGGGACTTTGACACGCCGGATGCTGAACCAAGACCACCAGATTTTAACTTAGCAGGATCTAAAATCCTGTATGTGGTTAGTTCTTAATTCTCTACTTGACACAATGTAGAAACACATGGGAAGAGAGTCTGGTGGGGGAATATCTGGAATTGGTCAGCCTGTCTGGGGTTGTCTGTACGGTGTTGATTGAAGACAAAGACCTTGCCATTATGGAGAGCACCATTCCCTGGGTTACAACAGGCAGGAGGCACTTGTTTCTCCCTGCTCTTGAGTGTGGAAGTGATAAGACTGGCTGCTTTAAGTTCCTGCTGCCTCGGTTTCCCTGACGTGATGGAACTAACCAGGTGGTGTGAGCTACGGTAAATCCTTTTTTTCTCTAAATTGCTTTTTGTCAGGGTATTCTATCACAGTAACTGAAAGTAGAACACTATGTTTGCTTGTTTGTTTGTTTGTTGTTTGTTTTAAAGCAACTACACAAATATAGGCTAGAAACTGACTAGAATGCATTTCATTAGAAGAGTATCTGAGACTGATACGCTGGCTGCTTGGACATGCTCTAATGTTAAAACTGATTTAAAGCAGTGCGGCAGAGTATGGCTGACAAGGCACTCACGCATTGATTGACTCACTTATGTTCCCAAGTATACTCAGATAAGTGCTTTACTTTCTAAGCATGAATAATGGGACTATGGGATGGCAAGATGACTCTGAGGGGGGGGGGTTCCTGACCTGAGTTTGATCCACAGAACCCACGCTATAGAAAGGGAAAACGGACTGGAAAATAGTTCCAACATTCTAAAAATAATATGGAATTCCCTTGAAAATAAAAATAACATCACTATGTATTCCAACAATCCCCATTTAGTTTTTATTAAAAGAAGTACAATTATTTTAAGAAGAAAGAGAAAACTGATTATTTTGGGTTGCTCTATGACCTCTACAGACACGCTGTGGCACACATATGCCCATATACAAATAATAAATAAATGTAATTTTTAATTTCAAAAGTAAAGACTCAGAATACTAAAATTAGGGAAGGTTATGATCCTACTTCTGAAATCTGTGTCTGGAAACTGTATAGAAGTCAGAACATGTAACTAAGTTTATTAAACATTTACATGCTGAATTGTAACTATTATCTCATTTAAACTTGTAAATGATACTGAAGTGGTAATTGTTAGCTCTTAATCACTGATGGAAAACTGAGGTTCACTCATGAGTATAAAATATTAACAAAAAGAATCTAAAGCTGGTTGAACTATATCCATCCGTAGTATTAGGTTCTTGTCTCAATTGCAGAGCCCATGAAGATATAACTAGTTAGGGATTTTGAGAAATAGAGAAAATCCTAGTGCATTGTGGTGGCCACATGCCACCAAAGCTGTCCATATTGGGGAGAGGCAGAAGCCTTGGAAATACACACCCAGAGAAGGTGGTGTGAAGTCCACAATGGAAGATGCAGTCACCCTCCAGGAAGGTCAGCAGCCCCTCAGCTTCAGCTAGCTCCTTCTAGGGTGTCTGCAGAATACAGCCCAGCCTGCTCCTACCTTGATTTCAAACTTCCAGCCTCTTCAACTTCAAGATAGTCAATTTACATTGTTTTAGTTCCTGTATTTTTATAAAGCAGATTGTGTAAAGATGGACATCATTCAACCTGCTTTTTTATGCAACCATTCAAGGAAATTAGTAAGCTGCATGCTAAGTTAAAAACCCATGTATAAGAGAATCTAAAATCTACATTCTTCACATTCTGACAGTGACGAGGAAAAAAAAGATTATGGAAAGGAAGAGAGGTTGAGGAACAAGGTTGAAAACTGATGCTCAGGACCAAAATTAGAGCAGTGAAAGGGAGCTTAAAGTTTCTCCTAGAATATTAATATCTCAAAGCTGTAACTGCAGAGAGAAATAAGAACCAGAAGGATGCACATCAGAGACAAGAGCAAACCACAGGGTAAACGTGCATTCCACAGATGTGCATAATTTTAAAATCAAGAATCAAGAGAAGGTGTTCAATAATAAAATGAAACTCACAGTCAAGCTAAACTCCTGTACCCATAGTTCAAGGGGAAATCTAAGGAAATGCAACAACTCTAAATATATGAGCCACTGTGCTTAAAGACGCTATGCAGCTGGGACCCGTGCAGAGGAATAAGAATATCACTTGTAAGATCACCTCCAGAGGAGGGGCTTAGACAGGGAGCCAGAGAGGTCCTGGCCCAGCCGCTCACACCTACTTGGGACTGGATGGCACAAACTGATGCTAACCCAAGAAAAGTAGATTCTCCTACAGAATTATTTAAATTTTAAATTTTATTTCATCTATGTGTATACGTATTAATTGCATGTGAATGCTGGAGCATGCAGAGGCCAGGAGAGGGTCTTATAAGCTAGAGTTACATGGTTGTGAGCTGCCTTGTAGGCGTTGGGAACCAAACTCTAATCCTGGCACTTTTAACCCATAAGCCATCTCCCTGGCCCTCGTTTCAGAATTATTTAAATGAGGAACGAGGCCTGTGCTGAAACACATAATTAAACTTGAGTTATTTCTGGAGGTCTCCACCACACTAACGAGAAGGAGATTATAGGAAATCCATCTGTCTCAATGAAAGGAAGACACTTTAAACAAGCAGTGTTTATGAGCTCTCTCTCATAAGAGCAGCCTGCACACTGTAAGCACATGGAGCCGAGGCTATACGCATGTGGGCACATATGTCAGACACGGCAACACTGGCTACAGGGACTTCAGGACATATGCTACACACGAGATATTTAGCATCTTTCGATTTGAAGGTCACTTCCAATTCTGGGGATCTTTTATCTAGATAAAAAAAGAAATGAAATATGAAAATAAAAGTTTGACAAAATATGTTTGAAAGACACTGATTTTTTGATCACTTCAAAGAGGTGTGATTTTGGTCTACATGTTTAGTTTACTTTAAAGCACAATGGCAGATAATTACAGTTCTAAATTGAGTATGTAATTGACATACTTCAATGAAAATGCAATGTGTAGGTAGAGTTCACATTTTACCAAGCTCTTAAAAGTTATCAGTACATATCGTTCTCAACATTTGAGAACATGGGATGAAAGTAGAAATGTTTGGGATTTTGGAGACAGAATTCTGAATTATGGGCCAGAAGTACTATTTCCTTACTTGCTCCTGATGACGCATTTCAACCCTATGACGATCCTATGTCTTTAGTGTTATGTAGGAGATAACAGTTCATTTTCTAACTTACCAGAGACTGTAAGAAACTCATAATAAAGTGTTTTTTATATAGCAATAAGTACATATGATTAGACTGATGTGAAAGCAGATTCTCAGAGAATTTTGGGTACAAAATTGGATACTTCTTTGGATGAGAATCTTAGAAAGTTCTACCAGGAAAGTGGGGAAGCAAGATACAGGAAGAAAGTGAGATTAATCCAGAGAGACTGTGCCCTGCAGGCAGCTGAAGTACAGCCATGTGGGGAGATGCTGGGAGCATGCATAGAGCACATCTAAGGGATGAGAAAGTTCCACTGATGCCCACCACCTTTGCCTGCATCTATTACCAGGGCAGGGGTTTACCATGCTTTAACCACCCTTGGTGCAGCACGATTGTGAGCAGTAATCAGAAAATGTCCTCAGACAACATGCCATGGGAATTTGCAGATGAATCTTTGCACTCCCATGTGGAAGCCCCGGGGAGACACGCATAAGAAACCCATCAACACCATTCTCTTTAATTTCATATCTTCATTTGCAGAAAACTGAAGTTCAAAGAAGTTGAAAGACTTGGCTGTCCATACACAATTTAAAATAAAAAAACAAAATCCAAATTCAACTAAAAGAACTGCTCATTTATAAGAACTTAATTTCATCTTAACAAGTCATCAGGTATTTGTAAAACCTCTTCTTGAATACCATAGATTGAATGTGTGCAAGCAAACATCTATGCATGTGTATAAAAGTTATATTTTCTCTCTCAAAAAAGTAAACACACAAAAAAATTAAGACCCATAAGACAAAAATAACAATGAAACAAAAGCACACACATACACACACACACACACACACACACAAAAAAAAAAAAAAAAAAAAAACCATGGAGTTCATATCAAAAATAAAGTTGGGTAGGTAAGATCTGGGAGGAATTAGGAGAGGCAAAATAATGTGCCCCAAATATAGTGTATAAAATTTTAAAGTAAAAAATTAAGCATGTAATAATGCTTTGGTATCATCAAGTTAAGAAATATGAAAATTGATCTGGTATTGGGTGAGGGAAAAGGACTGAAGCCCCGAGGGACAGCAGAAAGAATGGAAAAAGGCAGTCTCAGGAGGTAGAAGGTTGGAGGGACCCTCCAGAATGCACCAGAGATCTGGGAGGTGAGACGCTCTCAGGAATCAAAAGGAGTGACCTTAGATGAAATGTCCTACAGTGGGGAATGGGACCTTGTAGAGCCCATCTCCAGCAGAAAGGCAGGGCATCAAGTCAGGAATGGGGTTGCCATCCCACAGTCAAAAGTTCCTGTCTGAAAGAACTGCAGGGATGGAAATGGAGAGGAGCCTGAGGGAAAGGAGGTCCAGCAAAAGACCCAACAAGCAGCTGCAAGAGTCAGATGCAGATATTTGCACCCAACCAATGGACAGAAGCTGCTGACCCCTGTGGTTGAATTAGGGAAAAGCTGGAAGAAGCTGAGGAGGAGAACAACACTGTAGGGGGACCAGCAGTCTAAGTTAACCTGGACCTCCAAGGTCTCTCAGACACTAGACAGTCAAATGGCCAGCATACACCAGCTGATATGAGGCCCCCAGCAGATATACCTAGAGGACTACCACGTTGGGTCTGGGTTCAGTCAGAGAAGATGTACCTAACCCTCAAGAGACTAGAGGCTCCAGGGAGTTTAGAGGTCTGATGAGCTGGGGTCTCTGGTGGGTGGGGGCATCCTCATGGAGACAGGGTGCAGGGAGGATGGGGAAGAGTCAGAGGGTGGACAAGTGTTGGGGGTGGGAATAAAATTTGAAGTGTAAAAACAGATTTAAACCGATTTTTAAAAAAGAAACATGGAAATAAGGAAAGTATAAGAGGACAAAATTGATGGAACACAACAGTAGAGAACAATGCATGTTTGCAAGAAATGTTTAGAGGATGTCAACAAGATGCCCATTGGCCAAGATTTCCTGTTTGCATTTCCCCTTGTCTTGGTGATGTTCTGTGGCAGATTGAATGGGAACTGTCTCCCATAGGCTCAGGCGTGTGAGCACAGGTGATGCTCTCTGGGGAAGCTTGGCCTTGTGGGAGGAACTGGGTCAGTGTGGATGGAGTTGGACCTACCTCTAATTTACTCTGCTTTGTGTTTGTGGTAAAACAGCTGTGAGTACTCCAGCTCCCTGTTCCTCCTGCTATGCCTGTCACTTGCTGCTATGTCCCCCTCCAAGATGGACTCTTCGCACTCTGAATAAACCCCTCTTCTTCCACAAATTGCCTTTGACTCACGGTGTTTTATGGCCACAACAGGAAAGTAAATGATACAGAAGTTGGTATCAGAAAGCGCTCTTCCTGTGTAGATCCTGCACTTGTTGGTCTTTGGAGGAAGGTGGAGGAATTTGGAACTTTTAACTAGAAAAGAAGCTAAAGGTTTATCAGGATATTTGAAAAGGGTCTGGGAAGGCAGTAGCGCTTGGACCAGGTGAGTCTGTAGAATCCCAAATCAGGAGGTTTCTGAGAGAAGTGAGGACTCTAACAGCAACTGGGACAGAGGCTGTCCCTGTGGCATTTTGGTAAAAACAACTAGTTGTCCTCTGGCATAGTAAGCCAAATAGACTTCTTTTATAAAGTTACCTTTGGTTATGGTGTTTTAGCGCAGCAACAGAAAAGTAATAAATGCAAGCTCTTTGGATATCAGAGAAATTTCAACCATGTCTGTTCCCTCCTCTTCCAGGTACCTCTTATACCATGCAATCCTGAAATGATAGTTTTCTCACTGTCAAGGTGCTTGCCATGACCTTCATGAGATAGCATGCTAATCTGTTACCTCAGCTGTAAGTGTGATCTTTTACATCACCGGCTGTCAGTCAGCCTTCTTAGAAATGTAAGGTACAGCTCAGCAATCAACAGTGCGGTCTGGGACCCGGGAGCCCCTTCCTTCTGAATGTTTTATGTCATTGACTTCCACTGTGGCCTCGGAGCAAGCCATTTAACCTCCTTGACTCAGTTAACCATATGGAAAATGAACATGATAATATCTCACAAGGGTATTGTGGGATTACTCAATGTTTATAAAGTGCTCGAGAAATGAGCAATCCAGAAGGTGCCCGGTGGTATCATTAATCATTTGACCAGTTGAATCCAGGCATCTGGAATGCACAGTATTCTTCTTAGACAATTGCACTGTCACACCTCACACATCACAAAGTTTAAATTCGTGAGAATTTAGATAAATTCTGTACCATGGTGGAGGACTCAGGGCGTTTTCACATGTTCCCTTCTATAGCTCTTTTTCACAAACTCTTTCATTCTCAGAGCAGAAAACTTTCCACCCATGGTTTGATGCCAAGAGCTATACTTCTTAAGGACGGTGATCCCTCCTGTTGTTTATCATCTTTCTTGCTTTCTTTTTCGTTTTTATTGGTTATTTTATTTATTTACATTTCAAATATTATTCCCCTTCCCAGGTTCCCTTCCATAAGCCCCCTATCCCCTCCTCCCTCCCTGTTGCCTCTATGAGGGTGCTCCCCACTCTCCCTCCCACTCCTGCCTCAACTCCCTAGCATTCCCCTACCCTGGTCCATCAAGCCTCCACTGGACCAAGGGGCTCTCTTCCCACTGATGCCAGACAAGGCCATCCTCTGCTACACGTGCAGCTGGAGCCATGGGTCTCCCCTGTGTACTCTTTGGTTGATGGATTAGTCTCTGAGAGCTTTGGTAGGAACTGAAGGGGTTTGCAACTCCAACAATATCAACCAATCAGACCTCCCAAGGCTGTCTTGTTTTCTTGCCTAGTTAGTCATTCAACAAGAAATCACTGGGCTCAAGTTATATTCCAGGTATTCTGCCATGTGGGAAAATACAAACAACGCCGAGTGCCATTTTAGGGAGCTTCTAGTATAGAAGTAGATTCAGACATAGAACCAAATAGTTACCAGTAACATGAGGTCCAAAGAGCTGTGAAAACTCTAGGAAATTTTGGATAATGTATGATGTGCTTACCTTGACTGGTGGTAGCGGGTCAACTACATATTCCCATTGGTACTGCTTGCTTTCTCAAATTATGTTAATGGTTCCATACTTTCCCTTCTAAAGAGGCTTCAAGCCTGAATCACGTGGTTAGTAGTAGTAATGTTAGAATCATGTGTTCGTAGTCATTTTCACATCAATGAGACTACTCTGCCCTCTGTTGTGATTCTTCAGGGTTCCTCAGATACTGTCTGTTTCTAGCGCCTCCCATTTACATGACAGCAAGTCTCCCATCTCCTGCCTCTACTGAGAAGTTCCTCTTCTGTGCAGTCCAAACACTGGCAGCTTAGATGTTCCTTCTAAGCACTCTTCTATTGATACTGCTTATCTGATAATGCATACTGATTGCTACTAATTTAAGTCAAAGTCCCTCATTCTGTGCGTTGATCATGATCTTTTATATTCTCCCTCTGTACCCTCACACTGAGCATAAGATGAAGCCAGGTAGATGGTAGAGATCCTGTTGGTCACATCCAATCTTTACTTCCCCATCCTGCCAGAAGTATGCTTTCATTGGTTCCCGTCTAGTACATCAAAGTCAATATCAACTGTAGTCACTTCTGAACCACATCTCTTCCTATACCCCAGCTGCTCTTGGCAAATTCCACTTGATCAAACCTCCTGAACTCTTTTGCTTACCTCTGCTGTCGTGAGTTTCTATACTACTGTGCTCACTATTTGTCTTATTCTCTCCCAGATTGAAAGGACCTTAGATAGAATAAAGTTTATTCTCTCTTCATAACTTCTCCAGCACTTTCAATAATATTCAATCAATACTTGGACAAATGTAATTAATCTTCAAAAAATACTAGGCTTGCTCTTGAGTTAGCTACTTTTCATTTACATAAATAAAACCTGTCCTATAAACTATTTTAAATAAAATAGTTGGTGCTATTGATATAAAGAAAGAAAAAACAACAACAAAAATAGTTTGCTTTAGTAATATTTTTATTCTGTATTTTCCATTTCTAACCATCAAATGAACTTTTAAAACCAGTAAATCTATATTCTCTTTTCTGTACTAGAACATAGAAATGAGCAAAGTTTAATCCATCCCACGAGGAACTCATGGATAACTCAAGGAAATAAAGCTATAAGGAAGTACACTGCAGGAACTGGCAGTAAGTGCGGAATTAAAATTCTTACAAGGTGGAGAATAGAGACAGACCCTTAATTTGGGGACCTTAATAAATGTGTGACAGAAAAATCAAAGGAGGTGGATGTAAGGTACAGGCTGCTGTTCTTTGCATTTTCAAAGGCCTGAGTCAGAAAAATAATACATCAGCATAGCAGGAGCTGCAGCATAAAATGTCAACAGGATAAGGGGGGAGTAATTGAGAGTTGCATTGCAAACAGTCATTTAAGTCTTACTGAGCAGTTTAGATGATTTTCCTGTGGATAAAAGGAAGCTGGGAAATGTTTTAAGGAAAGCTAATGGACTGACTTTCCTATTTTTTTTTTGTTATGAGTTCAACTCTGTGTGTGTGTGTGTGTGTGTGTGTGTGTGTGTCCAGTAGTTAGGAAAAAGAGGTCAAGCCAAGATCTCAAAAAAAAAAAAAATAGTACCGTGCTTTCGTGCTTTCTGAGGAGTAAATGTGCTTAGACTTCTATTAAGAACTGAAGGTAGAGAACTATCTTCATTTGCTTTCTGTTGCTGTAATAAAACATTACTTCAAAGCAACCTGAAGAGGAAAGGATTTATTTTGTATAGTCCATCATCAAAGGAAACCAAGGCAGGAACTGAGGACAGGAACCTGAAGGTAGGAACTGAAGCAGAAACCACAGAGGAATGGGCTTACTTGATTGCTTCCTCTGTTATTAAAAATTTATCAACTACCTATCTTTCTTATACAGTTCAAGTTCATTTGCCCGGAGATGGAATTGTCCACAACAAAGTGAGCCTAACTTCATCTATTAGCAAGCAACCAAGAAATTTCCCAAAGACATCCACTGGCCAGTTTGATGGTGCTAATCTTTCCAATGAGATTCCTTTTCACCAGTCGACTCTAATTTGTGTCAAGTTGACAAAAGCAACCATACAACTTGACACACAGATACAACACTCTCAAGCTACAGCCTTTTCATTTATTTCTACTCAAGATCTCATGTTAATATAATACTTTTTAAAACTTTTAAAAGTTTCACAGTCAATTTTTTCCACACTTTAAAGTCTTTAAAGACTGTGGGATCCTATAAAATAAAAAATAAGTTATATACTTTCTTAGTTTAAAAGGGAAGAACCAGGGAACAGTTGCAATTGGATCAGAGAAAGATCTAAGTCCGATAGTGTGAATAGCTCAGTAACCAACATATGGGACTCACTAGGGATCCATGGGACTCTACCTCTGCCATTTATAGCAAATACACCTTGTCTCGTAAGTTCAGGATGACGCCACTCAATGTTTGAAACTCTCTGTGGAAGTATTCTCACAGTCCCGCCATCTCCTATTTACGGGCGTCTCCACTATAACTGAGGCTGTGTTCACTACTTCTTTTCCCTGGTCGCTCACAGAGCCAAACCTCAGCTGTCCTTCATTCTGCCAGCCAACCCAGTCACAAGTAGGTGATGCTTACAAGTGACAAGTTTCAGGTTGAGATGCAACCACACTTTCTGTATACTGGCCCTGAGGAAATACTTCCCAGAAGTGCCAAACATTAACGCTCATCTCTTCTTAATCATGTGATCTTTCAGCCCTAGCCACCCAGGATCCAATATTCCAGCAAAGCACCAAATGTTCCCCAACTACCGATTCTTGAAGTATCACATGAATAGCTCTGATGGAGCCGTCTACCAGCCTCTGAAACTTTACAAGTGGGGCCTCCATTGTGTGTATACATCTCAGCATACTCTTCTAAGTTCCTCCAGCAGCTAATTAAGCTCTGAACACTCAAAGGTCTTTTCAGTCCCAAACTCCCAAATCCTTTCCAAAGCATAAAAGAGCCATCTAAGCAACACCCCACTCCTGGTACCCTAGTTCTCTAAAGGAACAGAACCAATTAAGACTGTATGTATGTGTGTATGTATGTATGTATGTATGTATGCATGTATGTATGTATATGTGTGTAATTATATATATTAAAATGTGTTAAATCATGTTAAAATATAATAGCAACTATTGCACAGCTGAGAGACTGAGAAACTGTCTCTTAGTCCTAGAGGCTGGGTTCCTTGGCTGCTGGAGTAGCCCTACAGCGACTCTCTTACACTGGGGAGTATGACAACATGGTAATTGCTTAGATCGCAAGTCTGGGTGACTCTGAAGTCCCAGCATGGCACTGAAACTCTAAAAGGCCCTGCAGAATCACCTTAGTCAATGATGGAAGCCTGGAGATACCAGTTCTGGTACCATTAAAAGAAGCAGCAACCCCACAAGTCCGTTTGGTGGCTGAAGGAAAGCAAAGAGAGCAAAAGGTGAACCGTTATCCTGCTGCCCTGCCTGTTTCAACCTGAAATGCCTCCAGAATGTGCTGCCCACTCATGGGTGAGGTCAACCACTTGTGAATTAAGGCAGGCAGAACAATTCGTCAGGGGGAGGTTCCCTATTCAGGTAATTTAATTTCGCAAATTGACTTTAAAAATCAACCATCACTGAGTTGGGATTTTGATGGGGATTGCGTTGAACCTGTATATTGCCTTTGGCAAGATGACCATTTAACTATATTAATCCTGCCAACCCATGAGCATGGGAGATTTTTCCATTTTCTGAGGTCTTCAATTTCCTTCTTCAGAGACCTGACATTCTTGTCATACTTGTTTGGTTAGAGTCACACCAGGATACTTTATATTGTTTGTGACTATTGTCAAGGGTGTCATTTCCCTAATTTCTTTCTCAGCCTGTTTATCTTTTGAGTATAGAAAGGATACTGATTTGCTTGAGTTGATTTTATATCCAGTCACTTTTCTGAAGTTGTTTATCAGCTGTAGGAGTTCTCTGGTGGTTTTTGGGGTCACTTAAGTATACTATCATATCATCTGCAAATAGTGATAGGTTTTCTTCCTTTCCAACTTGTATCCCTTTGATCTCCTTATGTTGTCTAATTGCTCTACTGAAACTATAGAAAAGAAACTGAGGAAGACCCTTGAGAACATGGACACAGGGGGAAAGTTCCTGAACAGAATACCAATAGCTTATGCGCTAAGATCAAGAATTGACAAATGGGGCCTCATAAAATTACAAAGTTTCTGTAAGGCAAAGGACACTGTCAATTGGACAAAATGGCAACCAACAAATTGGGAAAAGATCTTCACCAACCCTACATCCGACAGAGGGCTAATATCCAATACATACAAAGAACTCAAGAAGTTAGACCCCAGAAAATCAAATAACCCTATTAAAAATGGGGTACAGAGCTAAACAAAGATTTTTCACCTGAAGAACTTCGGATGATTGAGAAGCATCTTAAGAAATGTTCAACATCATTAGTCATTAGGGAAATGCAAATCAAAACAACCCTGAGATTTCACCTCACAGCAGTCAAAATGGCTAAGATTAAAAACTCAGGAGATAGCAGGTGTTGGCGAGGATGTAGAGAAAGAGGAACACTCCTCCACTGCTGGTGGGACTGCAAGATGATACAACCACTCTGGAAGTCAGTCTGGTGGTTCCTCAGAAAACTGGGCACGACACTTCCAGAGGACCCTGTCATATCACTCCTGGGCATATACCCAGAGGATTCCCCAGCATGTAATAAGGACACATGCTCCACTATGTTCATAGCAGCCTTATTTATAATAGCCAGAAGCTGGAAAGAACCCAGATGTCCCTCAACGGAGGAATAGATACAAAAAATGTGGTATATATACACAATGGAGTACTATTCGGCCATTAGAAACAATGAATTCATGAACTTCTTAGACAAATGGTTGGAGCTGGAGAACATCATACTAAGTGAGGTAACCCAGTCTCAAAAGAACACTCATGGTATGCACTCACTGATAAGCGGATATTAGCCTAGAAGCCTGGAATACCCAAGAATCAATCAACCTATCAAATGATGTCCAAGAAGAAGGAAGGAGTGGCCCCTGGTTCTGGAAAGGCTTAGTGCAGCCATGTAGGGGAATACCAGAACAGGGAAGTAGGAGGAGGTGGATGAGGGAAGAGGGGGAGGGAAGAGGGCTTATGGGACTTTGGGGGGGGGGAGTCCAGGAAAGGGGAAATCATTTGAAATGTAAATAAGAATATAGCAAAAAAAACTTAAAAATAAAATAAAATAAATCAACCATCACAAGGGCACATTTCCCTAGCAGCAGCTTCTGTGTCAGCAGTGATGGAGACAGCTGGAACCATACAGATCTCATATGCAGTAGGGCAGGCAGTATCCTAAGCATTGCTATTGATCATTTTCTTCTATAGACCATATGACGTTTAGCACCAAGAAGGGCAACTGAGTCACATACTGATGAAGCTGTATTACAAGTTGCTCCAGATGCTAGAGAAATTCAGGGTCCTCTGCAGCCTGTGTCACCGCTGTGAAAACTGAGGTGCCAAACCGCTTTTCTCTTTTTCTTCCATTTAATGTGAGAATGACTGTGTGCTGTGAACTGGAGAAGACGGCTCAGCAGCATTGTTTCTAAAGGATTGGGAGCCGGGCACTGCTGAACCCACAACTGCATTCTATAGAAAAGAACATGATTGTTATTCAAAACAAAAATATTCTTTCAGGCACTGGGAACTACATTTACAAGTTGAGCACACATTTATTTCTTGAAGTAGAAAAAAAAAATTCAGGAGAGGAGCAGCATCCCTGTCAGCCTGGAGGGAGGGGGCATCCGATTGCCTATTCATGAGGGAGCCAGCCTTTCTCTCTCGGGGCCTGTAACATTTCCAAACAGGATGCGCTGCAGCAGCCATGAAAACAGCAGGTCCCTAAATTCAGAATCTTATTGTAAACAGACACAACACAAATCTCAAGGCTCATTCTTCTCTTAGGTCTGCCCTGTAGATCTTGTTCTGCGAGTTTCTGAGGATCAACACACATCTCAGGAGCAGCGACTTGCCCCTGTCTAGGCTGCAATACTAATGTGATGAAGAAAGGTTCCAAATGCATGTCTGACAATCTGCTGCAGTACCTTGAAGTCATGAATTACAGCGGGGGTGTGTGCCTGTGTATATATTTGTGTGCCTGTGTGTACATGCATGCATGCATGCATGTATGTAAGCATGCGAGCCTATGTGTGTGCTTGTATATGTGTGCTTGTGTGTTCACACATGTCTATGCATGTATGTGTGTGCATGCATTCATGTGTCTGTGTGTATGTGCCTGTGTAATGTTCTCATATACATATTTTACATACATACCGGTAAATAACATTGTCCTAGTTAGTTTTCTGCTGCTGTTCGAAATACTCAGAAAAGATCATCTTAAGAGAGAAAGGTTGCTATCAGCTCACAGCTCCTGGGTGGGGGCATAGAGTTCATTGTGTCAAGGAAGACACAGCAGTAGGCAAGGACCTTGGCAGGGGCAAAAGACTGACTAGTCATTTTGATTCCACATTTAGGAAACGGTTAATAGATAGCAAATGGGGTAGGGCAGTGAAGTCTGTGCCTATGACTCATCCCTGCCACCCAGTCTTTACCTCCTGAATTTTCCACGTTTCCTAGACAGCTCCACCAGCCAGGATCAAGTGTTCAAAAATGTGACCCTATGGAAGATATTTTCTATTCGAACTACACAGCCTGTGGCTTTCTCAAAGTGTGCATGTTAAGGGCTAGGGGAGGTCTCACCTTTCTTCCTCGGCCTTTCTTTCACATTGCCCCAATAATTTTCTCCTTGTGGGAGGTCCGAGTCTGACTGTGCGATCACGAATGTATAACAAGTCCATTGAGATTAGCCTTACACAGAAAATAGAGATAACAAAACTTTTGCTTCTTTCTCAAATTTGAAAATATGCATTCGTTGAAATTGTTTTTACAACGGAGCAAGAATTCCAGTGGGATTTAAATGTCTACAGAAGCACTTTAGTCTCTGTTTGGTCTGAACGAAGAAAGACAAAGCCGACACTCAGCTCTGCTGGGGAGCTCTGCACGTCTCCACTCCAGACTCACTGTGCTGGTTGCCAAAGTATGGTCTGGCGTTCTGTTCCTGGAGGTAAAAATTATCTGAATGGGCAACTCATGTCAAATGTGACTTATTAGGGCGAGGAAGCACACCAGGATGGTCTCCTCGTGGCACTGCATGCAGTCTTGAACCTTTCTAAAGTGTATCTGGAAGGGAGGTCCTAGGAAATATCCAAGCTCACAATTGCAAAGCTCTTCTACCTCATAAAAAGTGATGGCGAAGAAAACTACTTTCTAGAGCGGAGAAGATCATGAAGGAGCTTAGAGGGGGCAGTCTCAGGGAGGCATCTGGGTTCAGATGAGATACCTCAAGACCGAACAATGACATAAGTGTAAGAAGGACCTCACTCAATTATGGATCATGGAGCTAGACAGAAATTTGCTAAAATCAAAAGTACTAACTATGTATTTGAAGAAACCAAAAGTCTACACAGACTAAAAAAGGGAAAGCGTAACCAGGAGTGAACGGGGGCTGCCGTAATCAATACAGTGGACATCGACGTGAGGTGTCCAGTGAGAAGCACCTTTTGTAGCCCTTAAGGCATGGTCAGCACTCCTAGATGTCCCCAATAGGTGCCAGAACATGTTAGTTTCAAGTCATTGAATGTGACCTAGTCACAATGATGTAAGGGACCCTGACATAGAGGTCAGAGTTCATTCATGGCATTAAACAGCCTAATGACCCAGCCAAGGACAAAAGGATGTTTGATTGGCAATCAGTTTATCACGTCTGCCTCCCAGCTGTCTCAGTGTCCCCTCCATGCGCTTAGAGGAACTATTGCTGTTAAACCAGTGTTCGCTGCAGACTTTACAAACACTGGTGTGAATAATGGACAGGTCACCTGTATGACTTCCAGCACCAGCAGAGGCAGGGAGGCTGGCAACTTCAGATAACGCTTTCTCATTCCCAGCACGCAGGAAGTCGAGACCACGCTGTGTGCCTAAGCATGGAGAGGCCAGGGCTAACCCTCAGGGGAAACTCAAATACAATGGTGAACAGACTTGTCACTACCTACAATCAGTCCTTTGTCGTTTGCGGAGGACTGGGGAACAGAGTTTTGGTACATTGAATCCAGAGCTAATCTGAAACACCTTATGAGCCAGCAGTTACAAATATGTGTGGGCAAAGCCCTTGCAGGGGGGCTG